>OZ023320.1:23884925-24338299 GCA_964007375.1 Ophion obscuratus | reverse complement strand
GGGTGGTGGCCAGGTAAAAATCGATCGAACGATTTTCCACCCTACGACCACTGCGAAATGTCAACTGTCACAGAAAGAAAATCCGGATTTTCCGTACTTTTTTTCTTCTTCTCCGCTGGAAAATTCGTTCCTCTTGGCGCGCAATCGATGAAAACCTACTCCGCCCTCCGGCCCCCTCGCGCTATCTATCTCTCTTCACCTCACGACCCCGCTCGCTACATCGTCAGCGGAAAATCTTTCGCCGTTGCTACGCCCATAACGTTAGGTCACATCCACGTACTATATACGATGTAGGCTACGTTGGCCCCTTCTCTCTCTCTCTCTCTCTTTCGCTCTGTCTTGAAATTTTTATCGTTTTCTCGCGTCCCCGGACGTCCGGAGATGAGCAAAAGCCACAAAAAGCAACGATACCAGCGATGGAAGTTTAACTGCATTGCGTTATTAGCCACTTTTGATCGTTTATCATCGCGCTAACGAGATCTCGAAGTTCCAATGACCTTTCGTTGAATTTCCACTGATTTTTTGGGCAGTCATAATCGTCTGGCGAATTTCTTGGTTTTTTTCTCTTTGCTCCCAAACGAGCTAGAAAATTGAGATTCTCTTGCTAATTTCGTCTACTGTGATTTTTGGTGCTTATGTAGAAGACAATAATTACCGCAGTTTGCGTTTGAGAAACGATTCGTTATATCGAGCTATGCGTTTAAAAAATACTTTAAAGAAGTACACTTGATATTTCGCACATCGAGTTGAATTTTATAAAAATACCGAATGATACGTTATTTGAATATGAATCTGTGGTCCTCAAGGATATCCACTTACGGATGTAGTGCTGGATAAAGAAAAAGTACGCATGCCATACAAAATAGATGGCGAGGTACGCACTTAATCTTTTCCACTGTAGTTACGTGTGCATGTCTGTATATGTGTGTGTGTGTATATATATATATATATAGACATGCATATATACTTCCATCTGTACAGGGTCCTTCCCCCTTAAGGGGTTAGGCCACTCCAGAGGCCGGAAAAATAGGCTTTTTGGGGATTTTTTCTTCGGAAAAAATACAAAATGAATCGAGATTGCAAAAAGGGGTGTTTATCATACATATCAGTGACTGTATACAAAAATTTTTTTGAAGCGATTAATTTCAAAATGGCCGCTGTGCAGCGTTTATCTCAAAACGGCATTTTTTAAGTTGGCCGGAAACATAACTCAGACAATTTTCAACCGATTCACTTGAAATGTTGAATATATCTTGGCAAATACATTGTCTATGGAAATACGTAGGATTTTTTTTTATATTGCATAGTTCATTTAATATTAATTATGTGAATTTTTTTTTCACTTTCCAAAAATTTTCCTAAAAAATCGTTAATTCTATAATGAATTCTGTGTATACACACACACACAGAATTTATTATAGAATTCTATCATTTTTTTCCTAATTTATGCAGACATACCCATGTATATCGTCCACGTTCTATTTTAAGCAGCGGTACCCCGAAGCCCCCCGTTTCCCAGTGGGGCCACATGTTGGGGAGTCCGGAAACTTTCCAAAAATCAATAAGTCCGCGTTTACATGTGTCCTCTACATATACAAAGAGAATGCACCCCTAAAATAAGGACGTTGAATGTCTGAATTATTATTTTTTCAGCCATGTGGGGTAGATCATAATAGTAATTTTTTTTAAAACGAGTCTGCATGAGCTTGACGCCCAAAAACCAAGCCGATTTTCAATGTTTTTTTGTCACGAGAGGATTGGGATGAGGTCTGCGCAGAATTAATACATAGTCTTGCCAAGTTTGGTTTTTTTTTTAGTGAACGATATTGATAAACAGTGAAGTTTTTGTTATTTAAACAAAGTGCTGCCGTTGCTGCATGGTCAATCGGTGTTGGTGGTTCGGGCAAGTAGGGTCATCTGAAGTGAAACACGAAGGGAATTATTTTCAGTGAAATTATAAAGCTTTCGTATGACAGGATAGCTTCAGAAATTTTGAAAATTACGAAAATGGCAAAGATTTCGATTTTTAACCGATAAAAGATAACTTTAATAGTTTATTATTAACAAATGAATGGGCATATAAAAAAAAATATCGGCTCATACGATTAAAAAAGTTATAGACTATGTTCTGTCAGAATTTGAAGTGAATTGGACGAATGGATCTTGACATATGACTCACACCGCTTCATAAAACATCCTTTCGAAAAAAATGCAAATTAAAAAAGGGTAAATGGCAGCAGGGCGATTCGCCATGGCGCAGTGGGCGATCCGACCTTGCGGGAAAATCGTCATAACTCGGTCGGTCTTTGGAATTTTCACGAAAGATTTGTTGCAAATTAAAGTTACGACCCGCGGCTATAAAATTGTTCAATGAAAAAAAAATACCCTCAATATTTTTTTATCGTCAAAATGTTTCGTACAATTTCGTTGAACTTTGCAAATATGTAGACCACTTGCAGGAGAGAAAATAAAAATATACCATTGTAATTTTCATTGGGTGTTGTAGCAACGAGAGGGGCGGAAATTCGCTTTGTACCTTTATATGCCGGTTCGGTCGATCTGACCGCAAATCAATATAACCCCTGTCTGCCAAGAGCCCCGGATAGCTTTTGAGCTAGTCTGCTCGACGCCACATCACTTCGCGGCGCTCTCAATCGCTTCCAAATTGAGAATACTCCCAAGTGCCACGTTTTCTATGATTTTTATCAAAAGAACCGACGCCCGGTAACAGAGGTTCGATCGAAATATGTAAATCTTAAATTGGGCTCGACCAAAGTAGACCGGAAGTCGTCCGATGATGGCTCGAGTATGCGTATATATCGTCGAAGAATGATACCTTGCTGGTACGTTTCATTGTAATTTTATTGATCATCTTGATCGCGATGCATTGGGCAGTTATGCAGAGACAATAAACGAAGGAAGGAACGGAAAAAGCCTCTCCGAAGCCCTTTCAAGTACCAATGGGCTCTATCAAAAACTGGGTCAGTCGTGTTTGATGCCGACACATTTGTTGCCTGCAACATTTTGGCTGTCCCTCTGCCCCTTGCTATTTCTCTCTTACGAAAAAATAGGCTTTTTAGGGATTTTTTTAAAGAAAAACTACAAAATAAATCGAGATTACAAAATAGCGTGTTTATCATACAGTGACTGTTCAGTAATTTTTTGTACAGTAATTTTTTTGGAGCGATTAATTTCAAAATGGCGCCTGTGCAGCGTTTATCTCAAAAATGCATTTTTTAAGTTGGCCGGAAACATAACTCAGACAATTTTCAACCGATTCACTTGGAATGTTGAATATATCTTGAAAAATACATTGTTTATGGAAGTACGTAGGATTTTTTTTTATATTGCATAGTTCATTTGTTATTACCAATTATCTGACGATTTTTTAGGCAATTTTTCACTTTTCAAAAATTTGGCGAAAAAATCGTTAATAACAATTGGACTATGCAAAATTAAAAAAAAATCCTACGTACTTCCATAGACAATGTATTTTTCAAGATATATTCAACATTTCAAGTAAATCGGTTAAAAATTGTCTGTTATGTTTCAGACCAAGTTGAAAAATGCACTTTTGAGATAAATGTTGCACAGCCGCCATTTTGAAATAAATCGCTTCAAAAAAATTATTGTATATTTTGTAATTTTTTTGAAAAAAAATCCCCAAAAAGCCAATTTTTTCGGCCTCTGGAGTGGCCTAAGGCCTTAACGTTGCTTGCGCCGTCTATGGGGCAATAGTAATGTTTCGAGTGTTACGCAAGACTTCCGGAAGTTCTTCGCGTAATCGATCGCAAAGACGAATGGCCGGGGTGCTTGGTTGTGCATCCCGTGCCATCATCCCTTTACGACCTCTCAACTTCCGGCCAACTGCCCCATCTCGAGGACGAGGGGACGATCATCGATTTTATTTATTGCATCTTGGCCCATTGATCAAACCCTTGCGACCCTGTGCCCTGGATATTTTGCTTGTTTTATTTCGCCTGACCTCGCGCCTATTTTTCTCTTCCTATTCTTTTTTTTTTATTTTTTATTATCGCTCAACTGCCACAACGCCATGAATAATTTTTCTCTCGTATCCTATTGCTTTTTTCCTCGCTTGACAAATTGTATTTCGCGATAGGAGCAAAAAATAAAAATGTTCGAGATCGAAACAATAATTTCAAAAATAGCCGATCTCGGCGAAAGATTCGAGTGCATGAGTAACTTAGAAGTACTTATTTTTCAAGATATTCAACTTATTTAAGGGTACCTGGGGATTTCGCGAAGTAAGACGGTATTTGGAGTTGCTCGGAAACGTGCGTTGCAAGGTCCTGGAAAATGCAGATGGTCGAATTATCGATCACGAGGATATATATATACCGGCGGGGTGGCAAGAGGGGAAAAGAGGAGAGCAGAGAGGGAGGGGGTACTGTAACGATCTAGTGACGTAATCGCTTTCGTTGCACCAGGTAACGAGAGCACGAAGCAAAAGTTCATCTTCGTGCGAAACTATTTCGAATTTGAAAAAAATGATTAATTTTTAATTATAAATCATTATTACCGACACTAATTAAAATTAAATGGAATTTCTGCTCGTAGAAATCGCACATTGCATACTATCGATTTTTCATCAGAACAAACCGAGCTAATTAACGGGTCACTTCAACTTTCATGCAGGAAAATATTTCTGCTGCATTCTAAAATGGCGCTTGCGAAAGTATCTAGTACAGTTATCCTTGGTATAACCTCAAAATATCTGACACGATATAATGACGCCTTTATCGGTAAAGTTAACTTCCGTTTTGTCCGACATAACCTCACATTCATCAAACCTTGAATTTGGACGCCGACATCGGAGCATAATTGAAAAATGGTGTCTGAAAAACGATCGCGTGCTATCCTCCGGTGTAACCTTCAAATGCCACAGGACAAACTAAAATGGCGTCGTCGGTACGACCTCCTGTTCGCCCTAACCTCAAAAACCCTTGTAGACGATAAAAAGTGGCGGTGAATTAATGTTCAACTCGCGAGCCTTTGCTCCTAACCTAAATCTCTCGACCATGTCGTTCCAGCGAGTCACGTT
Organism: Ophion obscuratus; assembly: GCA_964007375.1. Taxonomy (NCBI): domain Eukaryota; kingdom Metazoa; phylum Arthropoda; class Insecta; order Hymenoptera; family Ichneumonidae; genus Ophion; species Ophion obscuratus. The sequence continues at coordinate 24,333,237 of OZ023320.1, read as the reverse complement.
TGAAAATAATAATTCGAGGGGACAGCGAATCGTTTTCGAACGGCAGCGAAAATGTAGGGGAAAAGGAAGAAAAAAAACCTTCCACAAACACGGTATCCACGTTTATAGGTTGAAGCTCAAGCTCTGCAAGGTTTCAAATGCACAGAAATATTACATTATACAGAGGAAACACAATGCGGATATTTCTAAACGGAGGCGGGGATAAGGAGGGTGGGGGCTGGAGAGGGGTAGACTCACGCGTCGTTGGGGATCAATAACCTGCACTATTCTGCAACATGTACGTATAAGTCTACTAGGTACTAACAGGGCGAGTGCTCGATTCTTCTTGCACTGTTATGCCCCTCTATCGATATGTACCTACATAACCTAACCATACGAGGGAAAGACGAAAAGCGTAGGGTGAATACGAAATCTAAGTCGACAATTTATTCTCGATTTTACGTTCGACCCATCCGTATACGGTGGCGAGGGATAAATCTATAGAGGTTAGAGTACAGGAGTCCAAACCCCATGTCATGGAGACTAGATACAGTGGACCACAATCCAATGGGGAGACAGTGAATAAAGTGTATCCGAAAATCGAACTCCGTCCGTCTCGATCGAACGGACCCACATAAATAGTAGTATATCAGTCAACGAGCTGCAAGTGATCGAATGAGGTTTTAACCTCACAACAGACCAGTCATATACTACTTTGGACCACTTCATTCGTTGTTTTCAAAATGTCCACATGAGAATTTAAACAGAAGTCTATTTAAAGGGCAAAAAGAGCGCGCCTCTTTAGAAATTTAATCATATCTGCAGACTCAAGTTTTGTAATGCATACTCGCTTTTAGTACTCTGATAAATCACGTATGGGAACAAAAAATAATAATTGTTTAACCTAAAAACTACGCATCTGCGTGCAGGCATTGAGGAAATTATACTGCTTCGTCAATAATATATTCGTACCAATCAGCGCATCACTTAATCTTACATTTTAATATAACACTGACACATAATTAAGGTTAGATATACACTTAATTAAGGTTAGATAGTTCAGTGATCTGTCCTGCAATTGGGGACGATATTTTATATGCAAAAGCAATATACGTAGCACCTTCGAACGATCGCAGCGCCACCATTAGTCTTCATGATACAGGTCTTGCAACTCCAATAGCTGGGGGTGGTTTTCTTCACGAAGCCAAAAGTGTTAATCCAGAATCCGCTAGAGTCGCTGCAATCGAGGGACGTTCTGTACGACAGAGACAATAGCCGCGCATGCGCGTTATAACCTAACCTAAAAACCCAAATTTTCCACCAGTTACTTGAAAACTAATGATGTTCTTATGCAACTAGAAATACATAATCTCATAAACTGACGACTATGAATCCGAAAATAGTATCCAGTAATTAATTGGCTTTCTTTGGCGGACTAAAATGGAAAAATTACTTGATTTGATTGAAATTTGGCACTAGGTGGTTTTTGAGGTCGCTGATTATGGATCAGAACTCAAAAATCAGAAATTCAAAATGGGCGATCTGACATAGCGTACGTAATTGCCTGAAAACATTCAATTCGGCTAAAGTTCAGTACCGGGCAGTTTTTGAGGTCGCTGATTGCGCATCTGAACCAAACTTTCAGAAATTTAAAGTAACAGATCCAACATGGCTGACGAAAAATACAAGAAATTACCCGATTTTGATGAAATTTGATAGTGGGGGGTTTTCGAGATGGCCGATTACGAATCTCAATTCGAACATCAGAAATTCGAAATAACCGATTCTTATCGTCGGCCATATTGGATCCGCTATTTTGCGGGTCGAATGTGGCGAACTGTCGGAATATGTAACAAAAGCATTCGCGACATAACTCAGTTTTATTTCTTGTGATACATAGCATGCAATTCGCGATCACTAATTCATTGCTCACAGAGAGGCGGATCGTCGACTGATATCACGCGCTATATACCATGCAGACATTTTTCTCCCGTTAGAATTTTAGATCTCAGAAATGGTTTATTTTACTTTATTTTTACATTTTCACTTCGTCGTACAATTTTTCATAAAAATGTAAAAATCTGCAAAATAGAAAGATAAAAGCGTGGCTTTCGCGTCGTAATTTGGACGTCGCTTGCTCAAATGGGCGCCTCCTTATACAGGCTTCAAAAATGTTCTTTTAATGATCGCCCCGATTTATATAACGAGGCACGCGTTAGCGAGTTACGAATTCGCGATCGGATGGAAACGAATTCTCCGTACCTGAGCTCGTTACCGCAACTTTTATAAATAGACGACATTATTGGACTCCTCCTTCCCCTTTCCGGATCCGAGTCTCTAGCAAAGAAGACACAAGTTCCGCAAAATTAATTAATTTTCGTCAGGACGAATTACGAAAAAAGCGCCGTTTTAAAAATTCTGATCATATGTATTTTAATTATCCGAATATATTGCATTATACGAAAAATGGCCAACGTAACTCGAAAAAAGCACATAAATAGGTGCTTTAAAAACTATAATGAAACAAAGATTTAAATAAGGAGCATGAAAAAATCATGGAGTCGTCATTTGAATTATTTAAACGGGAAACGTAATTATTACCAATTAAATTATAACTGTCATTTTTTAACCCCTATAGATTAGATTAGATTTATTTGGCCATTCTGGCCTCTCGGGCTTAAGAATGTTCCAGCAAATTACAGCGGTTACATACTTTTCTCTTATTCTACGCTTAAGTCTTAAAAAACCACTGTAGATTATGGAGCCATGCGAGGACGAAATGAAATGTATCAGAATTGAATGAAATAATAAATTTAAAAAAAAGAAATATGAAAACTCAGAGTTAAGAAATAAAATGAAAATACCAAAAATGAAATGAAAAGGGCGATCGAGAATTCGCGTTAGCTGGCCTGCAAATGCGAAAACGTCATCGTTATATGACATGCAAGAAGCGCGGAATTGTTTGATCTCATACGAGGGCAATGCATATATGTGTGTGTGAATATATATATATATATATACAGGGTGTTCTGTTATGAATGGATAATCCTGCAACTGTCGATAGGTCAGATCATGTCCTATTATATGCTGGAATTTCAGTTTGGTAAAAGTCCCACGGTTTTCGAGATGATGGGCTTTATGTTCTTTTTTGAAAAAAATCGTCTGCTTCTGTATTTTCGCATGCCATTTCTACAAATGATATAAATCGACAATAACTAAGCAACTTTTTGAAGTAATTGGCATGATATCCGTGGTACATTTTTTTACACCGCAGGCTATCAAAGTCATATGTTCGAATTGGTTTGTATGAAAATTCTGCATAAGATCTCTTTTCATAAAGTTTCCTTAACATTCAAGGTTGAGAAGAAGACTTTTCTATATGAAACAAATAACGAAAAAAATTTTGAACCGGGTAAAGAAGCAGATGATTATTATCTCGAAAACCGTGGGACTTTTACTGAACTGAAATTCCAGCATGCAGCAGGACATGATCTGACCTATCAACAGCTGCAGGATTATCCATTTACAACGGGACACCCTGTAAATATATATATACGGAATATTCGCAAGAACGATTTTTCAGTAGTGACGTTGAAGATTGTCTATAGCGATGCATTTGTTACTCTTCTATTAATATGTCGCGTCGGTTAAATAAGACGTCCAACGTTCGACCAGCTCGATATCAATTCAGGCCAATTAGACAGCGTATCATAATTGTCCCAGTCCTCTCCTTTGTCGTGGACTTGAAACATCGTGATACTATATAATCGCTCATTTTTTTCCCAACCGAGGACAGTCGATGACGCAAACGAAAGTGAAAAATTAGCTCACTCAAAACTTCGTTTCAACTTGGGAACGATTTCGACTAATGGAAACTCGATATTTTCTACGAAAGACGAGGCTCGAGACCGCATTTTCCTTCGCTGAAACTATCTTCCCTTAATTCGAAGAACGATTTACGTTGAAGTCATTGACAGGAATTTTTCAATCATTTTTACTTCAATATTTATGAACCGAAGAGTTAAATTGTTTGGAGATATTGTGTCCGACGATTCACGTAACTTGACTACTTGGACTGATATTTTGTCAGATATTGAAATTAAATCAAGCTTGAAAAAACCTGCAGAATTTTATACACAATTGATACAAAGTGTACAGCTTTATTTATAATTGATGGAGGCTTTCGTTCTGGTATATGCGTCGGGGACGACTGACTCTTCTTTACATTTTTTTTATTCTAATTTTGTCGTACATTTAAGGTGCTTTAACATCTCGCGAAGCTAGGAATCGATTTTTCAAGCCTTACCATATAGAAAGCTAGCTAGAGGAAGGGGGGAAGAAGAGAGACAGAGATACCCCATCCGGTATCACAATATTGTTCATGCGCAGTGAAGTCGCCCCGCGACTTCACAGAACATGAATTTTCGACTGAGGGCATACTGAAAGTATGCATACTGAATGTTGCATGCTAAAAGTAACCCCAATAAAATTTTGCCCCCAACTCGCGCCAACCCTAAGAAATAGGGGTTGAAAACTTAAAAATCGCCGTATCTCGATAATTAATAGCCCGATCAAAAAAGGTTCCAAACAAAAGTTGTTTGGAATAGAAAAATTCGTATAAAGTAATTTAACGTCCAACCCCTCATCTTTGAAAATAGCGGCACAAAAACGATTCGAAAATTCGGGGTTGATGCGTGGGCGCATTTCAACGATAGGGGGTTCGACGTCAGATTACTTTATACGTATTTTATTATTCCAAACAACTTTTGTTTGAAACATTTTTTCATCGGGCTATTAATTATCGAGAAACGGCGATCTTTAAGTTTTCACTCCCTGTCTCTTAGGGTTAGGGCGAGTTGAGGGATAACATTTTATTGCGGTTACTTTCAGTATGCAACCATCTATCTTCAGTCAAAAATTCATTTTCTCCGCTAAAAAGTGCTGGGTTTTCGTCTCTTTTACTGGATTTCCTGATGAAATTCCTAGCGTAGGGGAAATCGAACTTTTTTTCAAAAAATGTTTCCACCTTTCAGTATTTTTCTTCATATTTTGACGAATTATTTTTCGTATTGACAATATTTTTGTCAATTAAAGTTCAAATTCTCATTTTTCCGACAATATTTTGTGCATAATATGTATTAATTCATCCGGTCATTATTAATATTCTTCCAATATCGTTTTTCAATATCAATGATTTATTTATTAATCGATACAGAAAAGCGACACCGATTTCAAAAAGAATTACAGCGATATTGAAAATATTCATCGACTAGTAATAATAACGATACTAATAAATTATTAATCTATCGATATACTAACTTTGTGATTTTTTCCCTTTCTTCCTTCCCCCCGTTATTTGTTGTCAAAGTTCGAATTTTGATTTTTCCCAGCAATATTTTGTGCGCGATATGCGTTCCTTCGTTTACTGTCAATATTATCCCTACACTTTTGGAATATCAGTGTTTATCAGACCGACCGATTTTGAAAAAAATGTAATCAATATTCAAAACTTTCATCCATCAATAATAATAATGATAATAATAATAATAGAAATAAGTGATTTATTAAATGATAATGAAATTTTGTAATTTTTTTCTTGGGCGTGTTATTTATCGTATTAACAATATTTTTCGAAATTAAAGCTCGAATTGAGATTTTTCCAAACAATATTAACTGTGTACAATACTCACGTATTTGCTTATTATCAATATTATTAATACTTTTCTGCGATATCGATACTTTTTAACCGTCATTATTTTTAAATATCAATTTTTTTTATTAATGAATCAAAAGATTCATCGATGCATAATAATAATAATAATAATAATAATACAGTTTTAATTAATCAATAAATTCCGTTATTTTGTTCGGTAACTAACTAATCAAAGTAGCTAAGAAATTAAAATTTATGAAATTTTGTTATTTTTTTGGTTGTTAACTAATCAGTCATCACGCGATTCGCTCAATTTAATAGCACAACAATAAAAGTGAAAAGTTCAGCCGCAATTTTTAAGAATATCAGTTTTTCTTTTGGTCGTAAGAATATCAACTGTGATCGGAATTTTGTTTCTAATTTATGACTTTTGTAATGTTTCAGCCAAGATCTTACTGTTTTACGTCATTTTCTACGGTGTACTTTCGGGCTTTTTCGGAGTGATGCTCGCCGTGTTTTATCAGACGTTGGACCACAACGCGCCAAAATGGCAATTGGACAATTCGTTGATCGGCAGCAATCCCGGTCTTGGATTCCGACCGATGCCACCTGACAGCAACGTTGAGAGCACTCTCATTTGGTACAAGGCAGCCGACAAGGGAAATTACGCTCACTGGGTCAGAGCGCTCGACAAATTTCTTTTAGGTACGATCGCCCAATTGGTATCGGTTGTCGCCTTATCTCGTAATTTGCGACTTGTATCGTAGCTATGGGTTTACGCTACTGTGATGACCAGAGAAAAGCGTTATTAAAAAAAAAATTGAAGGAATAAGTAGGATGGTTGAAAAATCGTTGGATAAAGTTCCGAAAACCCCCCACCTCCGATTGCGCTGAAATTTTGTGAAGACCTTCATTTTAGTGTTATAAAAGAATCCCTAAAGAGATTTTTGGCGCTTTGAAGTAGCTTTCGAGATATCGATTTTTTTAATTGTAAAAAAATCTTTTCTTTCGCTGATATCTGAAAAATAGTGGTAAATATGCAGTTTTCAAAAAAAATGATAAGAGATACTTTTTGTAGGAAATTAAATTTTCGACAAAAAAAGTCTTATACAAAATTTTCAAAAACTGCATATTTTAGCCTGAAAATGAAAAAAAATATGTTTCATTGACAATGGGCAAGTTTTCAGTCAGCTGACCACGGTGAGCCGAACGTTCATTAACTTTTTTATTTTTAATCAATTTTTAATCATATAAAAAGTCGTTTTAGTGTCATTAGGGGGGCTCAACCCTAACCCCCCCCCGCGGGGGCTCCGCCCCTCCACGCCGCAAGGGGCGCTGCCCCGGACCCCCCCCCCGTGGTCCAGTAGCAACTCATTCCAGTTCCCACTCACTCCAGTAGCCAGCACACCCTTAAAATTAGCCATTTTTTAAATTTTCAAGCAAAAATATGCAGTCTTTGAAAACTTTGTATACAACGTTTTTTGTAGCAAATTTAATTTCCTACAAAAAGTGTCCCTTACTATTTTTGCAAAAACTGCATATTTACCGAGTTTTCAGCGAAAGAAAAAAAATTGCACAATTTTAAAAATCGACATCTCGAAAATTTCGATATCTCTTCACAAAATTTCAGCTCAATTGGAGGTGGGGGTTTTCGGAACTGCACCCAAATCGTTTTGACATTTATTTCTATGTACATTAACAAAGTTGTGTACCAAATTTCATTTGAAAACATTAATAATTAAAGAAGTTATAAACAATCTCGTGCATGATTCTTTCAACGTGAGGGGCTTAACGGTGTACTTGATTTTGGACACCCGGTTGATGTCAAACAAAAACACGAGATTTTTCTTAAAATAGATAATATTGGCTTATTTTTAACTTATTTTAAGTTATTAATAACAATGATGTCATTTTTCTTCAAAAACCCGAAAAGAATTGAAAAGTTTTTCTTTGATGATTGCAAGACGATAAGAAAAAAACATCATTTGTTTTTGAAGAAAAATGACATCATTGTTATTAATTACTAATGAAAAAAAATATTAAGAAGAAAAACTTCGGTCAAGACTAAATCACTATTACACTGAATAAGTGTGGCAATTTTCAAATTAATCTGTTTATTATATGTCGAGAAATCGTGTACACCGAAACTACGTTTTTCTAGTGAAACTTTCAAAGCTACGTTTTTCTAGTGAAACTTTCAAAACTACGTTTTTCTATTGAAACTTTAAAAACTACGTTTTTCTAGTGAAACTTTAAAAACTACGTTTTTGTAGTGTAACTTTCAAAACTACTTTTTTCTAGTGAAACTTTCAAAACTACGGTTTTCTAGTAAAACTTTCAAAACTACGTTTTCCCAGTGAATCGTTCAAAATTACGTTTTTCTAGTGATACTTTCAAAACTACGTTTTTCTAGTAAAACTTGAAAAACTACGTTTTCCTAGTAAAACTTAAAAAACTACGTGTTTTTGGTAAAACTTAAAAAAACTACGTGTTTCTGGTAAAACTTTAAAAAACAACGTTTATTTAGTAAAGCTTAAAAAAACTACGTTTTCCTAGTAAAACTTAAAAAAACTACGTGTTTCTGGTAAAACTTTTAAAAAACTACGTTTTTTTTAGTAAAACTCAAAAAACGAAGTTTTTCTAGTAAAACTAGTCAACTTTTAAACGCGTTTTTTCTCGAAACTACGTTCTGAAAAACTTAGTTTAATACGTTTAAAGTTTTACTAGCAGTTCTATCGTCGTAATCATATGATTACCTTCAATCTGCGATTCCTGCACCGTATGTTGAACCTTCCTCCCCAATTTGCGTTGCCTCAAGCGAAAAAAAGTGTTCGCCATTTTCACAGTAGCCTGACCCCTCAATATGCAAAGCAGCGCCCTCTGTGATCCGCAGACGCGTCAGAAGGCTGCGAAGTCGATACGCTGAGACCTAACCTCACGAATAAATTTCAATAGTTTCGAATACTGTTATCGCCCGAACTTATCGACTTTTGATTTTTTGTCTCCTATTTAACAATTATCATTATTACCGCTTGTCGCGACCCCCCTTGCTTATAAAGAACTACCGTATCGTATTCGCACGAGGGCACAGGGCAACTCAGTACAGCCGCGTCCTACTCGGCAGTGGGCGCACAAGCCAGTTCGCGACTAAGCGGTCACCCATCCGGGTATCGAGCTCGGTCAACGCTGCTTAAAGGGTATTCCTCCCACGAACCCGAATATTTATCAATCGACTGATTTTCGTCTATAATCACGTCAAAATACATCTCAATATACTGGTAAAATTTCAAGCCAAGTTACCGAACCTTTAACAAAAAATGACGACTCTAAATATCGTTTAATTTATACGGCACTTTATTCGGATGACACGCTGGCTAAATTTCTATACAATAATTTATACGCTAAATAACTTTAGATACCTGACATAAACAACGCGTGTAAAAATTCTAAAGTTTCTGTAATGACAACAAAAACCGGGGTTCACTAAATGTTTAAAGAAAACAACAAAAAACACCAAAAGCGGCCCTCCGTGAAAAGAAAACCTTAGCAGGCAGATCGCCGCACACCGCGCGTGTACAATTGCCGGCACTTAATATTCTTGTATTATTCGATCTTTTTCGTAGATTACCAACCACCAGCGCCGGGAGCGCCTCTCCCACCCGGCCACGAACACAAGGTCCAATGCGACTATGGAAAGCCTGCGCCCCCTGGCAAATCGTGCGAAGTCAATATCATGAAGTTCAGCCCTTGTCTGTCTGAGTCGCATTATCAGTACGACGCCTCCAAGCCGTGCATATTCCTCAAGCTCAATAAAGTACGTTCGTCGATCAAATGAATCACGAGAAAAATGAATCAAAATCAATAATATTGACGCGACAATATCAATACTTTACCTCGTTCGCGTATTTAACATATTCTCTCAAGAATGACTGGAACGTGCATTTTGTCGTAGATTTTCGGCTGGCAGCCAGAATTTTACAACGACACGGAAAATTTGCCGGACAATATGCCGAACGATCTCAAGAATCGCATAAAGACAACGAAGAAACGGCCGGAAGAGTTGCAGACTATCTGGGTCTCGTGCGAGGGTGAGAATCCCGCTGACGTTGAGAACATCGGTCCGATTCAGTACAAGCCCAGTTCCGGTTTTCCCGGCTACTATTTCCCGTTTACAAACAGCCCGGGTTACCTCAGCCCTCTGGTGGCCGTTTGGTTCGAAGCACCGAAACGTAAGCTCGAAAAACAAAATAAATAAAAACATTTCTTAAAATTCGCTCATATTTGCTCAAAAATATGTTTTCTGCAATTTCCTTCGCAGGTAACGTGCTGATAAACGTCGAGTGTAAAGCGTGGGCTCGAAACGTGGTGCACGACAGAGCCGACAGGCGCGGTTCCGTTCATTTCGAGCTGATGGTCGATTAAGCCGTCGGGCGGATACTTTTGTTTTCTCTCATCGCCATCTAGCGTTCAACGACCGAATGATCAGTTCTAAGCAATCGCATCGGACGCGTGTTTCTCTCTCTCTCTCTCTATCTCTCTCTTTCTCCCGTTGGCAGTTACAGCCCCATCTACCGACCATCCCCCTGTGAGCGCGCGAAACCGAAACATCCGATGCCAACGAAAGAAACCGCCCCCGCGAGGATGAGTGCTCGTAGCGGTCCATTGTTCTTTCCCTCTCGGTCTGCATTTTCTCGCAACGCCACTTTGCCTCGACTCCTCTCGCCTCTCGTTGAAACGTTTTTTCACGAATGGACAAGCTGCCGCGATCTCACGCCAAGATCCTTCTCATGATCATAACTCGTAACCGTTTCAATGAGCGAGCGAGAGATAAACGAGGGTACCGCGGATACGGAAGATAAACTTCGCGAAGTGGGAAGAAAGGCGATACACTAACGACTGCCAACGCCACCTGGAGCCTGACTCCGGAAAGCTTTGGACTCGTAATCCGTAGCAATGTTCCAACACAATCGGGGAAAAAGAAAGGAAAAAGCATTTACCATTACCGCATCGCAGAGCACAAACATTTCTAAATGGGAAAACGAGGAAAGATGAAAAAAATGGTCAAACTACTTCTAGTGATATAAATTTTAAAAATAATCCGAGACAAAGAGAGAGAGTGAAAATTCACTTCGATAAAACATACTGCACAAAACAGCGCGATTCTCTCTGTCTCTCTCTCTCCCCCTTTACGCTCACACACACACACTCTCTCTCTCTCTCGCTCTCGTACACACATTTCGGGCACATATTTAGCTTCGCCCGCAATGGGGAAACGGTGGGATGGTCGGTAATCTCAGGAGAGAGGTTAACAAACAAGTCGAATGCTGTTCGTGACGTCCATTAATTTCGGTCCATATTCGTATAAATCTCCTCGCTAATGTATTCCCCCCGTGTACGCCATCGTTTTAGTTGCGTTGAAGCGAATAGCGGAGCTCGCTACGTCTAAACAACATTGACAAAACAAACGACGTGTAACGCGAAATTATGAATTAACTGTCGCACCTCGATTAACTGGTAGACTAGACTGGCCACGTGCGGCCAAGTTCGAATAGTTAGAGCGCGCATTTGGCGGCGAGAAGAATAAGAAGCGTGAAGAGATTTTGAAAGAAAAAAAACGAGAGAATGTACAGTGTTTTACTGGGGACGACGCGAGAACCGTTCGGTCTTACTCGTCGAGGATCAAAGATCCGCAAAGCGTACTTAACTTTTTTTATTCCGGAAAGCACCCCAACGTGAGGAAGAATTGTAAAGGTGGCGCGCGAGGCGAGCGACTGTTACGCCGCAGCGCGGTAACAGTGTGAACCATTCGGCAGGATATCGCGCGTCAACTCGTGACGACAGAAAAGAACGAGAAAAAAAGAAGTTTACGCCCGGAAAAAAGCACGTAGAAGGAATCTGCTTGAGCTTTGAGATCCGATCGAGATAAGCGCACGAGAGGATTTATTCTGCAGCCTATAGTGATATATCGATATATATATATATACGATCATTACGCGAAGAATGTTTACGATTATATTGTACCGTATTGATATATACATTATATTAGTACCGTAGTACAGAGCAGTCGTATTTTAGAGTCGAGAAACGTCAAAGAAATTACAAAAAAAATCGAATAAAAAAAATTAGGTAATTTGTAGACTCGGGCTGATCGGTGAATAAAAAAGGCGTCGTCGACCTTCGTGTGCGTAAGTGCGATGTCCAAAAGGGACACGGTTTTATGTACAAACAGAGAGGCAGATTGTGAGCGCGGGAGAGAGAGAGAGAGATAGGGAAGAAAGTGTCTCGACTTCTAGTTGGACATTTAAAAATAAGTGTGTAACATACGCGAGTGGTTGAAAAAAAAGCGAAAAAAGACATCATCGGCGTCTAGAAGAAAGCAAAAAAACGAAGCAAAACACGATTAATTATAATAGTTGATATAAAAACCTGACACACACATACGCATATGCAGAACACGCGAAAGGAGACACCCAGAGCATGGCAAACGTGGCGCCCAAAATTAGTACGCGAACGTGTCCGAAATTTTGTACAGATCCTTAATCGCGTCTCTCTCTCTCTCTCTCTCTCCCCCTCCATCTTTCTCTTTCTGGGAGTATAAAACGGTGGCCAAAAAGCAAACGAATGTATAAGTCAAGGATCTCGAGGTTATCGCGAACGAGTTTTTGGGCGCCTGTTTTGCTACCGGAGCGTGCAAAGGAAAAAAGTAAGAAATAAATGTAGAGGATCAAGACGAGCGCGCGGCACAGCATTCCATTGGTTATTACGATGCATTCTCTATTATTGTTCTAATTTTAGTCGCTATATATATATATATATATATATATATATATATATCTATAAATATATTTACCGTTCGATATGATCGGACAAACGATTGGTTATATGAGAGATTTAAAAAAAAAGATGAAAAATATATCGTCCGTGTGAGCCTCGTTATAAGTCGACGGAAAAGGTGAGAAAAAAAACTTAACGACGTGCGAGAGAGACGTGAACCCTTAGATTATTTGCGATTACTTATAAATAAAACGAAAACCAAAGAGAAAAGAAAAACAATTCATAAACTAAAATCATGCGTTTCAGGCGTAAAGTATTTAATTAATTATTGATAGTGTTATTTATTGTGAACAAAAAAAATAATAAATAAAAATGCGGTAAACATTCGGATAACCGATATTTAGAGCGATTATATATATACACACACGTACACATATTCATCATCTGTAGATTAGTTGTTTCTAATTGATGGATATCGAACGTTGTTGAGGTATTAACAAAAATCATTGATCGCGATAACGCGTAAGTGAGATAGACAGATAGAGAGAGGGAGAGAGAGAGAGAGAGAGAGAGAGAGAGAGAGAGAGAGAGAGATAGAGGGAGATAAAAGATGTGCAAGTGTGCATAAGCTGCAAACAAAAATGTAAATCATTGTTGAAGCGTTGATGTTCAATAATATCCTCGCGATCAGTGCAAAATTCGATCACTCATAATATATATATATATATATATATATATATATATATATATATATATATATATATATATGTTCTAGGCCGGAGGGTCGTTAGGTGCTCCCGCACGAATTAAGTTTATTTATCTAATAATTAATTACGATCGTTGGCACCTCCGTGGGCGCAAATTTGTGCAAATAAATCGAGAAAACAAAAAAATTGAAACAACATTAATATAATACCGCGAACACACACACACACAACACACACGTACCGAAAAAAAACACGCGAGCACCGTAAACGCGTAAATCACCACACGAGGCAATGTGTATCAATGTATCGAGCAGTGATATACGATTTAATAACGAAAACAAGAAAAAGAAATGGAAAATAAATTCCTCGCTTAGACTTTTATTACGACGTGAAAACAAATTGCCGTTGGACAGAAAAAAAACAGTACGTAGCTCGATCGAAATTTTATCTCGAAATTATATATGTACGTCTTAGGAAAAGAAAACACGTGAAAATTAAAAGAGTATCTATATATATACTTATATATCATATATTATACATGATATACTATATATGTGTGTATATATATATATATATATATATATATTGCATGCCCAATGTGAATTTATTTGGCAATGCTCGTACTACGTAGTAACTATAACGATCACTGTCGCGAAAAGCAGAAATCTCGAGAGATTCTGCTTTGTTTTCTTTCTCTTCAATACTCGTGCCCAACTAAGACACAAAATTATTCGAGCCTCGCGTGAGAACTTCGTGATACATTCCAGAAAAAGTATTTGCCGCGGCAAACGCAAATAATAGTATTTCGTGCATTTTTGAACGATTTTTCCAATTAAGGGCTTGACATTTGTACGATTAAAATAGGAAAATGAACGTCTCTTCTTAAATCGGCTATTTAAACGCTGTCATCTTTTTGCTCATTATATATATATATATATATATATATATATATATATATATATATATATATATATATATATATAATGACAGCAGCGTATATATGTATATTTAAAATCTCGACGCATGTAAATAGGCGCACATAATGATTGTGTGTATATACATATACATATATAATTAATGTCATTGTTCTTAACCTATTCGCGTTTACAATGAGCGATTACTCTCGATGAGCTTCGTATTGCTTACATTCCAACGCGAAAAAGCTCGACGATTGCCCGGTGCTATATATAAACTTGAATGGGGATAATAAAGAAAAAATCATTTGGAAAAAAATGAGGAGTGTAAGGCGTCAGCTTCGCGCTTCCGTAAGAATACACGACTGCGGTCTATCAACTTTTAAAGCGCCATGTTCAAAAACATTTTCCATAGCTCGCGACTTTTCTTTAGACGTAGATACGTAGAAAGTTTCACCTTGGAGTTTCCATAAATTTTGCAAGCTTGTTTATGAGAGAAAATGAAGCATTCGAACGTAGACACTCCGGGCCGAGTTTCTCGTAGGAAATCACAACGTCGAGCGAAAGTTTGGAAGGTGGCGTTTCACGGCGAACCAGGAAGCTCGATTGGCGCGTGGAATCTTTGGTCACGTGGCAGATTTTGGTAATTTCAAAGTCGGGTGAAGGAAGCTTAAGGAGGTACTGATGTTGGTGAATACGTTATGCACTATTTGGCAAAATTTCAGCTATATTGAGCGTTTAATTTTTTTTTAATAAAATTGCAAAGTCTAGCACTTTGAGGAAGTGGAGCACGTCGCCTTATGAAGACGGTCGACCGGAAGTGCGGTGATAACGGTTTTACTGATCCCGTGTCCAACTAAGGTCGTTGGAAAACCGAAATTTGATCAACTAGACATAATAGATGTCGCCAAAAAAATGAAAATTCGAACTTCGACGTGTAGTTCAAGGAGTAGGTACATCATAAAAAGATTTCAATTTCTGGTTGAAAATTATTGGAACGACGAAATAGCACCCACCGACTTGACAACGTCGGGCGTAACACCTGATGCGTTCGGCGAGCATAACCTAGCTCTGTACCATAACCTAACCTTTCACATCAATGAGTCCCAGGGTCCCGGGTGCTAACTTTGGGCATTGCAAACGCGACATGGTCAGGTGTTTGTTCAAAATTCAATTACATTATTTATGGAGTTTAACAATTGATCGCGTATCAATAACATCCTCAATGACCATTGTACCCATAGTATTGATTCCGCTAAAGCAATTTAGGGCTATTTAAGACGGGATATACATTTAGACAGAAAAAATAAGCAATATTGAGGGATTTTTAAAACTAAGAAATAATTATTCTACAATTATCAAACTTTTGGTATACTTTAATCGTATAATTAAATATACAAAACAATTTTTTTAAATGAATTCATCATCAAAATGACGGAGCTGTGGCAGAGATGTGACGGAGAAAAAAAAATGACGGAGATGTGACGGTAATTCAAATGAAGAAATTGCAAATTTAAGAAAATGGCACGCATTTACAAAAAAAATCAACATTTCACGCAACATTTCTGTAAAATGTGGATTAAAAAGGTAGTTTTTTTTTCCTATTTTTCAAAAACAATTCTCGTCGAGTAGAAGGCACCAATATTTCTACCAAGTTTCAACTCAATCGGCTCAATAGTTTTTGAGTGATCCTGCACGCCAATTTCGATAATGCAGTTTTGAGAAAAAGGCATTTGAAGTTGATGCCCGCTCCGAATCCGAGCGGTGAGGCACATCGTTCCTGAAGAATTGTGCTTCTAAGCCACGTTGTTATCCGCCTCATGGTAGAAAAACTCCTCTCACAGCCGGCGGAGCTCACTGGAAGTATTGCTGCTTGGAAAAGTTTTTATAGGCATCTCAAAATGATTTGACATTTTAATTTCTTAATGAAACGTATTATTTATTTGAAAAGTACAAATATTTTTATATTACTATAAGGTACAAACATGGAGGTTATGTGTCGCAACAATTACGTTATTGCAGATGAAGTTTCATGGTCGTGTTCACGGTCTTACATACAGGTCTGGAAACTCCGTTCGTTCACATGGTTCCTTTGCTGAAGTTCGCCGTAAGAGGCGCTGCAATCGAGGAGTCAGTGTGCGAGAGAGACAACAATACTCACTCTCACTCACCAATGCTTGCAAGCAGTACTTATCGGAGTTACTACTTGCTTATATTTCTACGTATACGTGTTCATATATGCTACTACTACTTGCTTATATTTCGACGTATACGTATACGTGTTCATCATCTGTTGTTTTTCCTAACACTATATATGGAGATAGCATTTTATATTACAGCGCAAATATAATGTCGCGTTTATCAATCATATAATAACAATTATTTATCCCTTAGAATTCAAATAATGGCGTCTCATAATGGCAATAAGGGCGATTTTTAGTCATTATCGTTCTGCAGGGAGGGGGATTGTTGTCCGCACGTTCCCTACGGCCCATATACCCCTAATTTCCTCCGGACCGACCCTCTGGCCGATAGAAGGTCCGGAGCACGGAAGCACCATGCGCCCATGGCTGCTCGTGTCCGGAAACCCCCTCGGCAAGCCCTCCGGGGCAAATCTCCTGCAGTGAAGTCCCTCGACGAGTCCTTCGACGACTGATGGCTTCCTCCGAGGAAAGCACGCCTTCGCCGGGGACGTCTCTGGCGACGCATCGGCTTGCCCCTCTGCAGGGAGTCCTCGCGAAGACACCGGACACTGCCACTGCGCCTGGAAGGGTCAATAAAAGATTAAAACCTCGCAGATGACCATGCCGACACCCGACATTCATCCCCACGATTTATTCCCCTGTAAATAAATCCCCTCTCTGTATATAATATAACCTCCCGCTGTCACTTTTATCTCCTCCCCTTAGTAATGGAGTCATGACTCCCCCCCTGCCTCTTGGTATTAGATAACGCGTGTAAATAACCCTCCCCCCTCACAACTACCGCGATTACGTTTTTTCTTTTCTTTTAATTATTAGAAGTATAAAAGACTTACCGGCGTGCGCGACGAGCCCGCGCTCACGTACCAGGTACGCGGGTGAAATCCCTCGACGATCGCCCGTAATCCACCTAAACAAGGAAAAAAATCACGCGCACAGAATATATCAATAAAAACACGCGCACAAAACGAGTTACGAAATAAATGTACAGCTCGCCTATGACAGCTCGGGGTTACCCGCGTGTCACAGGCTAGCTCAACGGGTGCCCGGCGTTCCGCGGCACCGTCATTGTGAAAACTTTGTACCCAACCTTTCCCTCGCGAGACACATGGCGCGCTCGGCCCACGGCAGCGCGCTCGGCTCCCGTCGACCACGCTCGACCCGCCTCGGCCGCACGCGACGACCGATGGTCGCGCGTGGTTCGCGTAGCGCCCGAGGGTCGGCGCCCTGTTCCGCGCTTTCCCATAACCATTGGTAGCCTTGGTCGGGAATATAACCCGACCACCGGCTACGATCAGGGCTGGAAAAAAGACGCGTTCGCAGCTCATGCACGCGTCGGAGAGTGTCGCAGACTCGTTACCACTCCATATCCAAGCCTACCATTTTTTTCTCTTTTTACGCCGTCGGTGTCCAGTCAAAAGTGGCGAAAGCCGAAAATTTTTGCGACCGCTTACAAGGAAAAGTTGCGAGGTCGATGTCTCCGATTTCGATGAATTTTGGCATGCTTGTACAATGGGTAAAAATAGGCGACACGTATTTTTTTATATCGGCGGAACCCGATTTTTAAGAGTTGAAAAGCACCCTTGAAAATTAGGGTGTTTTTCGTTTTTCGTCGATAATGTTTTAACGGTACGAGATATGAAAAAAACTTCAAATTGCAATAATGTTTATTTTTTCATGTACTATACCTGGAGATGAGAACGAAGTAGATAGCAACAAATTTCATATTGTTTATTGCAAAAATGCAATATTTTCAACCGTATCTTCGAGAGTTTTTAGTCGATGGGGAAGTAAATTTGCATACATGTAGAGAATGGAAAAGTGCGGATACGGATTTTTTCTTTTTCCGATATCTCACAATTAAGGGGTTGAAATGCCCGTCGATTTTTTTGCCGAGAGCATCGTATAATCAGCTAGTCTTTTGGCATTTCGGTCTAAATTCACGTCAATATATGTTCGTGTTATGACGCAATTGCATATTTGTAACATTCCAGCCCCCCCCCCCCCCCCCACGGTCCCTCTCTCGAAAGGCAAACGTTCAAAGTTCTTACCGTGCGGCATGGACGAACATTTCAAGAAATAAAAATGGGTTACGAAGAAAGTACAATCAGTCAAAATAGTCGATACACATTTTCTCGTTGTCGAAATAAAAATAAAGTTCGAAGGGAAAAAATGTTGTATTTTTCGACTACTAGGCGTTTATGATGATAATGATGAGTACAGCAACAAATGGCGTGTTGTTTATTGCAATAATTCGTGAATTACTTGTGAAAAATCACTCTCCAGTTTCCCACTCATATGGGCAGAAGCAAGGCTTGCAATCATGGACTGACTTCGTGCTTCGGAAATCAACTGGATTACAATTGTATATTTACGAAGAAATTCCACGCCGCTCACCATATCGAAGGCATTATCTGCAGAGGTTACAGCGTTTTTGGGTTGCCGCTGCAACTTATGAACAGAATGATGCAAACATTTTTATCAGCGTATAACGCAGCACAATTTAATCTTTATCTTTAACTTTAATTTTACAAATACCGGAACCAATGAACGAAATAAATAAATCTTCGCAAAGAGCGACTACGGTGCAAAGAGCGGCTCTCATAATAACCTTGAAATCGCCTTATTAAAGATTAATAGCAGTTCTGTTAATAGCGTGTGTCGTCGTTGTTTTTTTCGTCTGCATTTATCAATTGGGTTTCAAGTCATATAAATTCACCAACGATCATTATTGCTGCAGTTACGACGGAGAAGCCAGCCATACATTTTGAGTTCGAAATACAAATAAAAATGTACGTTAATCCGGTGAATGTTATTCAACTTCTATCCATAGCGATAAGTGCTATAAATTTGTCTCGCACTCCAATCACCAAACAGGAAAAACACTTCAGTAAGGATCTAGAAAACATGATCATTGAAGCTATGGATCAACCTATGAAAATGGAAGTCAAAACTGGTTTGGATTTTCTGTCACCAAATGAAATTCATGAAGCAGCCGCAATAGAAGATGACAGTGAAGGAGATTAGCACGGACAACGATACCTAGATCCAAAAATTGATGAAAATGTATGTACCCAAGATATAGAAGAATTGAGTTACGAATACAAGACAAGAGCTGTAGATTACTAAAGATTGGGGCAAATAGGAATAGAAAGTTATCATCTGTTGAAATAAAATTCAAAAAGGTGAAATCAGAGCCGCAGTTGCGCCAGTGGGCCCATAGTATAAATAAGGGTGGCACCTACAAAGAAAAGTTAACAAAGATAGCTCACTACACGTTAAACAATTTTAATGATGCTTTGGACAAAAGGCTGCCTGTCCATGATATCATCTTCGACGATGGGCCTTATGTGCACGAGAAATTGTAGAAATACCAGCCGTAAATTTCCAAGCATCCGCTTCTTGGCTAAGGACATTCAAAAACCAACATGAAATTGTGTCACGGAAGATTACTAAATATGTAACAAAACAACAATTATAAAACGCTGGTACACTTCAAAACAAAGCTATCGAATTTATAGCAATGGTGAAAGTCAACATAGCCAACGTTGGGGCTGAAAACACATTTAATTCTGATCAGAGTGGATTCAATTTAGAGCTACATACAGGCCGCACATTGGCGAAAGAAGGGCAGAAATCCGTTGAGGCAGTCGTGCAATCGAAAACATCAACAACACACAGTTATACTATACAGCCTTTGGTTTCTGCGAGTGGCAAACTTTGGCACCTATTGTAGTGTTGTAAATCGACGCGTTCGTCATTTGAATTTGCCGCGCGAAAAGTCGTGGAGAGTCTTTAGAATTTGCCACGTGAATAACGGAGCCATCGATCGGGCGCAAAGTTGTAAAAGAGGGCGTTGACTGCAATATCTGAAACATGCGAGATCCGGATCGAAGAAGAACGTAAATAGAGCTCGCGTAACTGGTGGAGAGAGAGGACGCGTGGTAGGAGCACGCAAAGATAGTGCCGGTCGACCCTGCGAATTCGAGTGGCCATCTTGGCTAGAAGTCGAACCATCGTTAACTCCCGAGGATACGTCGAATCGCTGGAGATCGAGCATCAAATTCTCGAACGTCACGAGAACCTTTAACGGTGCAAGCCTGCCCCGCAGCGGGCTCGCGACAGCAATCATCCTTCACCTATGCGAAGCATCGAGACGCATCGGGCAACGACCGTGGTTAAGGGAAGACCGGTAACGCGTACTGTATCCGACGAGGGTGATTACCTCGAATGCATCAAATATTACGTGACCGCGTGTGCATCGCCGAAAGAATCAGACTCATAAAAATCATAAAAAGGAACTTTCATCAAATTGTGCGCATATACCGGTCAACCCAGTGGTGTCGATCGGCCATCTTGGCACGTGAGCTCGCCTGATCGTATCGAGAACATTCGCGCGTTAACGGTCGACTGTGTGCATTCGAGGGGCTATCTTGATGAGAATTAGCCTGATCGGACACTAACGTTCGAATTCAACGGTCGACGACGTTTGATCGGCCATCTTGACCACGTTCTGCCGATCCTCCATGAACATTGAATTCGGTGCATCTTCAGATGACAAGAGATGAGAGAAAGACTATAATAGGCCTCATTTATGTTAAAAATGCGAGAGACGATTGACTTAGTTGAATTTTTTAATGTATATTGACTTCCGGAGTTGAGATGGCGAATTTGTGGGCGGAATACACTGTCATAATTTATATCCAAAGAAATCGAGAGATGGGAGAATGAATGAAAGTTGAGGAGATGGGAGAGAGAAACTTATCGTTATACTTTATTATATTCATGTGAGAGATGGGAGAAAGAATGCAAATTTGATAATTTATCATGTCATGTGAGAGGTGGGAGAAAAAATATGTACACGAGATGGGAGAAAAACTGTGAATT
The DNA here is from genome assembly GCA_964007375.1 of Ophion obscuratus. Lineage (NCBI taxonomy): Eukaryota > Metazoa > Arthropoda > Insecta > Hymenoptera > Ichneumonidae > Ophion > Ophion obscuratus. Next base: position 24,312,122 of record OZ023320.1, on the reverse strand, counting down.
TTACAATTTATGTTGAAATGTGACGAGATGGGAGAAAAGCTGTGAATTTTACAATTTATGTTGAAATCGAGAGATGGGAGAAAGACTATTTACTGTGAATTTTATAATTTATGTTAAAATTTAAGAGATGGGAAAAAGAATGCGAATTTGATAATTTATCATGTCATGTATCGAGATGGGAGAAAGACTGTGAATTTTACAATTTATCATGAAGTGTGACGAGATGGGAGAAAGACTATGAATTTTATAATTTATGTTGAAATCAAGAGATGAGAGAAAGACTATTTAATGTGAATTGTTATAATTTATTACGAAAAATGATGAGATGGGAGAAAGAATGCGAATTTTATAATTTATCATATCATGCGAGAGATGGGAGAAAGAATATAATTGTTGTGATTGAAATTATAAATAAACGCATGTGAATTTGTTTAGCCGACAGAAAACGACGTTACAAATTGTTTACTTGTCGACTCGGTAGTGGAGCGAAGGAAGGCATTCACAGCTTACGTGGTGAGCGAACAGAAAGAGTTCATTACACTATGTTGATCGTTTTAAACGAACCTACTGGCAAAGTTGGTCCTCGAGTGGAACAAACTATGTTCAGAGCCGAAAATATATTTCTATTGGCTTCGAAATCTGGAAAATTGACGACTAATCATTCCAAGCGATGGTTCCAAGAAGTATATATTCCCAATACGGGTCCAAAATCGGTAATACTTCTGGATTCTTGGAGCGGTCAATGTCCAACTGCATTTAAAGAAATGGATATGCAAGGGAAAGATATTAAAGTTTTAACCATTCCAGCAGGTAAATATATTGCACCAGTTTCATTTGTTCTGTAGACAATTAGTCCATATGATAATTAGTAATTCCTGCAGGTATGACTGGAACGATACAGCCCCTTGATGTTTATGGCTTCCGTGTATGGAAAAACTTCGTCAAACACTTTTCTGACGCAGTAATATTATACAATTACGACGTCAATCTGCATTTGAGAGACAATATTGTTAAATTACAATCTCTTACAGACAACCAGTTTTCTTGGCCACGGTTTACAAATCTTTTCAAATATGCATGGTACAAAAGCGGGTACGAAGAAGAAAAACCACCGAACTTCGAAAAACCGGTAGAATTTTGCTTTTCACAAAATGTTTCGACATGCGATATATGCGGCGAAGCAGCTATTATCACTTGTGCGTGGTGTAAGAAATTTCCTTGTTTCAAACACTTTTATCATGACTATCATTATTGTAATAAGTATAATCCATAAAAAAACATTTCCTACATGAGTAAGCGTGAGAACACTTTTCCGATTGTGTTGTAATCTTCAAAGGCAGTACGTGGCGGGGGAGAATTTCTTCGTAAATATACAATTGTAATCCAGTTGCTTCCCGAAGCACGAAGTCAGTCCGTGATTGCGAGCTGCCTCTGCCCACATTAGTGGAAAACTGAAGAGTGATTTTTTACAAGTAATTCACGAATTATTGCAATAAATAACACGCCATTTATTGCTGTACTCATCATTATCATCATGAACGTCTAGTAGTCGAAGAATACAACATTTTTTCCTATCGAACTTTATTTTTATTTCGGCCCGTTCACGAGCTATAGAAAGAACGAAGTTTGACTATAGTGTATCGTCTCTTTTGACTGATTGTACTTTCTTTGTAACACATTTTTATTTCTACAAATTTTCGTCCATGCCGCACGGTAAGAACTTCGAACGTTTGCCTTTCGAGAGGGGGACCGTTGGGGGGGAGGGGCTGGAATGTTACAAATATGCAATTGCGTCATAACACGAACGTATATTGACGAGAATTTAGACCGAAATGCCAAAAGGCTAGCTGATAATACGGTGCTCTCGGCAAAAAAATCGACGGGCAGTTTCAACCCCTTAACTGTGAGATATCGGAAAAAAAAATCCCTATCCGCACTTTTCCATTCTCTACATGTATGCAAATTTACATGCCTATTTTCCGTGTATGGAAAAACTTCGTCAAACACTTTTCTGACGCAGTAATATTATACAATTACGACGTCAATCTGCATTTGAGAGACAATATTGTTAAATTACAATCTCTTACAGACAACCAGTTTTCTTGGCCACGGTTTACAAATCTTTTCAAATATGCGTGGTACAAAAGCGGGTACGAAGAAGAAAAACCACCAAACTTCGAAAATCCGGTAGAATTTTGCTTTTCACAAAATGTTTCGACATGCGATATATGCGGCGAAGCAGCTATTATCACTTGTGCGATGCAGATAGCAACAAATTGACATAAAATTATTTGCTATCTGCATCGTTCTCATCTCCAATGTATAGTACACGAAAAAATGAACATTGTTGCAATTGGAAGTTTTTCCATATCTCGTACCGTTAAAACGTTATCGACGAAAAATGAAAAACACCCCAATTTTCGAGGGTGCTTTTCAACCCGTAAAATCGGGTTCCGCCGATATAAAAAAATACGTGTCGCCTATTTTTACCCATTGTACAAGCATGCCAAATTTAATCGAAATCAGAGACATCGACCTCGCAACGTTTCCTTGTTAGAAGACAAAATAGCGATTTTTCATTTAAAAAATTGGAACCTTTATTATTGCAAAATGAATTAAAATGATGATATAATAGATGACGATAAGCAATACTAAGAGTGGTATTGCTTGTCGTTATTCTCAAGTACTCAAAAACGACGCTTTTTTCCCGAATTATGGAAGGATTAAAATTTTAGGAGACTAAATATATGTTCGTCGCATTATTAAAGAATAAAGTTATAACAAAATGCCGCCCGTGAAATTTCCATTCAAAATCAGTCGATAAACTAGAGAATTGACAGAGCGGGTAGTCGGTTCATGCGAAAACATTTTGCTCGTATATTTCTCGTTCCCGGGTATGGGTGATACGAAAAAAGTACAGCCGCTAGGAAATGTAAGTTGAGCACGCTACGCTGTGTAGGGAGGACTCGGTGTCGAGTTGACACAGGGCAGCGAATCGCCCGGCCCGAATCTGTTGCCCGCTTCGTCGAGTTGAATAGTGGAGAGTTGAACAGGCGGGCTGACTCGGTGTCGAGTTACACTGTGCAGAGTTGACACCCTGCCATGTTGACTGAAAAAAGGTTGAAAATTTGCGAATTTAAGGATATTTGGAAAATTTGGTATAAGTTTGGATATAATGCATGAACGAAGGATATTGTCATGAAATTCATATACATGTGTTTTTGAAATTGAAAATCGGAAATTTTTTGTAAACACGTTTTCCATGTAAATGAATTAATAATTATAAATTATTATTTGTTATTACTAATGTACCGTCTATTCATCGTCGGAGTTGGCCGAGCTACTTTCTGTGCTGGATGTCACCACGTGGGCTGTACGGTAATGCTTCATCGCATTATACGGATATTTATAATGTTTTCCACAATCTATACATTTGAATGAATTATCTGCAATATTCGTGTAATACCGTTCCTCCGGCAATGGCACCCGCTACTGGCGTTTTCTTCTTCGTCGGTCGGGTGTCGACGTATTTGAAATAGTACAAAAGATAGTAAAATAGTATGAATTCACGCTTTGTTGAAGGGTTGAGAATTGAAAATCCAAATTGTAACATACGGCGGGGTCGCTCGATTGGGAGCACTATTGTACCTCTCCTCTCGTAAAAGAATGTCCTCCTCACCACCCTCGCCGGATGCAGTACGGTTTGGTCCCTCGCATAGCTGGACAAGTTGTGAAACCTGTTGTCATCGTACAGGACCCAACAAAAAAATTTCAAGTTAAAATATCCGGCCATTGTTTTTATCAAGCGTTCCAAAAAAAATTTAGCGGGTTCGAAAAAGTACCCAAATTACTCACCCATTATTTTGTTTCAATGAAACGACATAATGCCGTAGCGATGAGGATAGGGATACACAACTGACCACCGCAATAATGTCGTAATGAAACAAGTCCATATCAAGTTGATGGTTTAGATTGGTGGCCGTGTTTATTGTGCATATTTGTATGCAACCCGATCCTACACTGCTACGGCATTGGGTGGCGGGGATTTCATCTCCGCAGCACTGCAGTCTGCCCTCCGGTACTGCGAGAATACATTCATTTACCGAACCGTCCTCCGGCAGCATGTCGACATGGAGTCGTCGCCGCCTCGTCTCGACCACCTCGTGACATCGTGGGCATTTGGCCGCCCACCGAAATGTCGTGCACAGAGCACCATGTAATGTACTACTCTCCGTAAATATGCACGCTTGAAATAACTGGATGAAGTCTACAACGTCATGGTGCTGTATGCCGTCATAGGGGTGGGCGGCCTCGCTCGAACAACTCCATGTAATCAGGAGATCTTCAAAAGCTGGGCACCTACCCGATCCATGTGAGTTGTTCTATCGGGGAGGGTCAATTCATAAGATTTACATGATTTTTAAAAATATTTTAAATTTTAGTATATTTAGTTATTCTGTGAAATTTCAATGCCACTTATCGACCTAATTTCCGAGTAAATAATATTTGGAAATGGGAATTTCCCAAGGCAATTTTGCTTCGGTGGATGAAAAAAACCAACATCCGGTTACTTCAAAACGGAATATATATCACAGAAAATTCATGAGATTCTTACAGAAAATGAGATGTAGATTCACTAAACACGATGAAATCTAATAGGCTAACCAAAAAATATGACTGTCGAACAATTTTGTAAGTTATATTGATTTTAATATGAACTTCCGGGTAGCGATACAGAATTTAATATAATATCGTGATAGCGAAAAAACATGGCAATATCGCGTCAGCTGAGTATGCCCGAACATGCACAAGAAAAAAGGCAACGTTGCCACATGTAAATATAATAAGACAACAAATAATACTTGAGTCAGTACAATGATTATTAATCAATTACTGAATGATTTATAACAAACTGTGGACTAATTGTGTTTATTTGGTGTTTCGATATGACGCTCAGTCGGAGCGGGTGATTGCGCACGCTTGGGGTAGTTCGGTGAAATGATGTGGTCGACACGAAGAATTCTTTTTTTTACTCCTATTTATTTATTATACAGCTTCATCGTGGGGTTGTTATTATAATCCGCAGTTGGGACGTTTGGCGATTCGCTCCAGAGGAGTGACGGCTGGATGACAGTCCGTCGTATGCCCGGCAGAAGGGAGAGAGGTGGAGTGGTCGCTCTGTTCTCGACTGGGAGGCCCTTTGGCGCTGGTGGCGGGATCGTAGTTTTCCACTCGCTGCCCGAAGATGTTTGCGGTTCTTGGTCGGTCAGCGATAGTCTGGTCGCCTCGGAGATCTGGGTTCCTCTATGGACTCGTGGGCACCGGTGGACTTTTTCGACACGCCGAACCCAATTCCGAGGTGTGTTAATCTCCATCACGTCAAATTCAAGGTCATTTGAAGGTGAAAGGGAAAATATTCATTGTAAAGATCTGGAAATCATATACTTGGGTTTTTGAAATTGAAAATCGGAAATTTTTTGTAAACATGTATCATTAATACGTTTTCCATGTAAATGAATTAATAATTATTGATTATTATTTATTATTACTAATGTACCGTCTGTTCATCGTCGGAGTTGGCCGAGCTACGTTCTGGACTGGATATCACCACGTGGACAGTACGATAATGCTTCGTTGCATTGTACGGATATTTATAAGGTTTGCCACATTCTATACATCTGAATGAGTTATCCGCAACTTTCGTATAATACCTTTCCTCCGGCATTGGTACCCGCTTCTGGCGTTCTCTTCTCCGTCGGTCGGGTGTCGACGTTTCTGAAATAGTACAAAAGATAGTAAAATAGTATAAAATCGGACTTTTTTGAAGGGTTGAGAATTAAAAATCCAAAATGTAACTTACGGCGGGGTCGCTCGATTAGAAGCTCCATTGTGCCTCTCCTCTCGTAAAAAAATGTCCTCCTCACCACCCCCGCCGGGTGCAGTACGGTTTGATCGCTCGCATAGCTGGATAATTTGTGGACCGTATTATCGTCGTAGGTTTTAAGATAAAATATTTAAGATAAAGCTAAAATTTTTAAGATAAAATATCCGGCCATTGCTTTTATCAAGCGTTCCAAAAAAATTTAGCGGGTTCGAAAAAGTACCCAAATTACTTACCCATTGTTTTGTTTCAATGAAACAACATAATGCCGTAGCAATGGGGAAAGGGCTACACAACTGATCACCGCAAACGTATCGTAATGGAACAAGTCCATATCTAGTGGATGGTTTAGATCGGTGGCCGTGTTGATGGTGCATATTTGTATGCAGCCCCATTCTACACTGCTACGGCATTGGGTGGCGGGGATTTCATCTCCGCAGCACTGCAGTCTACCCTCCGGTACTGCGGAAATGCATTCGTTTACTGAGACGTCCTCCGGCAGCATGTCCACATGGAGTCGTCGCCTGCTCGTCTCGACCACCTCGTGACATCGTGGGCATTTGGCCGCCCTCCGAAATGTCGTGCACAGAGCACCATGTAATGTACTACTCTCCGTAAATATGCACGCTTGAAATAACTGGATGAAGTCTACAACGTCATGGTGCTGTATGCCGTCATAGGGGCGGGCGGCCTCGCTCGAACCACTCCATGTGATCAGGAGATCTTCAAAAGCTGGGCACCTACCCGATCCATGTGAGTTGTTCTATTGGGGAGGGTCAATTCATAAGATTTACATGATTTTTGAAAATATTTTAAATTTTAGTATATTTAGTTATTCTGTGAAATTTCAATGCCACTTATCGACCTAATTTCCGAGTAAACAATATTTGAAAATGGGAATTTCCCAAGGCAATTTTGCTTCGGTGGATGAAAAAAACCAACATCCGGTTACTTCAAAACGGAATATATATCACAGAAAATTCATGAGATTCTTACAAAAAATGAGATTTAGATTCACTAAACACGATAAAATCTAATAGGCTAACAATAAAAATATGATTGTCAAACAATTATGTAAGTTATATTGATTTTAATATGAACTTCCGGGTAGCGATACAGAATTTAATATAATATCGTGATAGCGAAAAAACATGGCAATATCGCGTCAGCTGAGTACGCTCGAACATGCACAAGAAAAAAAGGCAACGTTGCCACATGTAAATCTAATAAGACAACAAATAATACTTGAGTCAGCACAACGATTACTAATCAATTACTTAATGATTTATAATAAACTGTGGACTAATTGTGTTTACTTGGATAACCTTATTTAATATTAATTAATTTTAACTGATATATTCGAGATCTCGGAAAATCATCATTTAGACATTTTTCGCTACATGACTAGTCTGCATCGAGATAGGACTACCTTATATGTCACGAGGTTCCTCAAAATGTTGGAAAATGGCGAGCGCGGGAGGACGACTGACTCGATAGCGCGAACCAGTAGCCGACTGTGGGCTAATGCGCGGAGAACCGTCAGTGCGTAACAATACGCCGAATGCCTCTCTAAGGGATTACTCCGCCTCTGGTGAATTAAAAAAGAATTATTGCTAACAAAATAACTTAAAAACTTTTCAAAGAGTTCGAAACGTCATATGAATTTAGTGTTACTCACGACAGATGCAACGTCAGCCGAGGCACTGCTTGTACCCGGCAGGCTCGTCGGAGAGTGAGAGCTGGTATTGGAGAGCTGAAAAATAGTATCAAAAATAGTATCACCCACACAAATTATTAGGATTAAGGGCAATTAATGAGAAGAAAGAAAGGAGGAAATGTAAGAAGCCCGCAAGGGCTTACATAAAATAAAGGAATACTACTACTACTATTAAATATTTCTAAAAATTAAAATAAATTAAATCTCTATATTAAATAAAATATATTTTATATCGAATTCGCCTATTTCTATATTAAATTAAATATCCCCTATTCTCCTATAAATAATCCAATCTCCTTTCCTGCTATAAATAACCCAAAAATTCAACCCATTGTGTATGTGGGTGTGTGTTTTTCCTTACCAGCTCTTCATTCCGCATATTCTCATGTGCACCCTCCGGATCTCTGGGCGGCGGTTGCTCAGCAAGAAGCACCGGAGGTGTTGCCGTGAGGAGATTCTGAAAAAAAACGAGCATATTGAAAATAATGATTTTGCACATGCAGACAAAATGTCTGGATGCGTGTGTGTGTGTGTGCAAAAGTTATTTTGCTTTCAATAGTTACCATCGAGGACACAATGGCTGATAAATCGTTTTCATCGCCCACCAACGATACCTTTCCTGTCCTTGAGAAATTTTCCCAAAGACATTTTCTATAAGTCCAATTGTCCTTGGGGAAATTAAACCACTCTGCGACAAATTTGGAGTCAACCCACATGAACAACAGATGTTCGTCGTTCTGGAAAAAAGAAAGAACCGAAACGGTATTCTTTACACGACGCGACTGGCATGCGTTAACGCGTAACGCACTTCGCGGTAACGCAAAACTGCGTAACGTAAAAAACGCATTTTTGATTAATTAAACAAGCAATTTTTTTACTCTCGTAAAATAATGTCCTCACCACCCCCGCCGGATGCAGTACGGTTTGATCCCTCGTATAGCTGGATAATTTGTGGACCGTATTATCGTCGTACAGCACCCAGCTAAAATTTTTCAAGTTAAAATATCCGGCCATCGTTTTTATCAAGCGTTCCAAAAAATTTAGCGGGTTCGAAAAAGTACCCAAATTAATTACCCATTGTTTTGTTTCAATGAAACAACATAATGCCGTAGCAATGGGGAAAGGGCTACACAACTGATCACCGCAAACGTATCGTAATGGAACAAGTCCATATCTAGTGGATGGTTTAGATCGGTGGCCGTGTTGATGGTGCATATTTGTATGCAGCCCCATTCTACACTGCTACGGCATTGGGTGGCGGGGATTTCATCTCCGCAGCACTGCAGTCTGCCCTCCGGTACTGCGGAAATGCATTCGTTTACTGAGACGTCCTCCGGCACCATGTCCACATGGAGTCGTCGCCTGCTCGTCTCGACCACCTCGTGACATCGTGGGCATTTGGCCGCCCACCGAAATGTCGTGCACATAGCACCATGTAATGTATTACGCTCCATAAATATGCACGCTTGAAATAACTGGATGAAGTCTACAACGTCATGGTGCTGTATTGCCGTCATAGGGGTGGGCGGTTTCTGCAATATCTGCATGATATTGAAATTAAATCAAGCTTGAAAAAACCTGCAGAATTTTATACACAATTGATACAAAGTGTACAGCTTTATTTATAATTGATGGAGGCTTTCCTTCTGGTATATGCGTCGGGGACGACTGACTCTTCTTTACTTTTTTTTTATTCTAATTTTGTCGTACATTTAAGGTGCTTTAACATCTCGCGAAGCTAGGAATCGATTTTTCAAGCCTTACCATATAGAAAGCTTGCTAGAGGAAGGGGGGAAGAAGAGAGACAAAGATACCCCATCCGGTATCACAATATTGTTCATGCGCAGTGAAGTCGCCCTGCGACCCTTGCAACGGCCAGGCCCTACCCATAGTCGAGTAAAAGAGACGAAAACATCACTTTTTAGCACAGAATATGAATTTTTGACTGAGGGCATACTGAAAGTATGCATACTGAATGTTGCATGCTAAAAGTAACCCCAATAAAATTTTGCCCACAACTCGCGCCAACCCTAAGAAATAGGGGTTGAAAACTTAAAAATCGCCGTATCTCGATAATTAATAGCCCGATCAAAAAAGGTTCCAAACAAAAGTTGTTTGGAATAGAAAAATTCGTATAAAGTAATTTAGCGTCCAACCCCTCATCTTTGAAAATAGCGGCACAAAAACGATTCGAAAATTCGGGGTTGATGCGTGGGCGCATTCCAACGATAGGGGTTCGACGTCAGATTACTTTATACGTATTTTATTATTCCAAACAACTTTTGTTTGAAACATTTTTTCATCAGACTATTAATTATCGAGATACGGCGATCTTTAAGTTTTCAACGCCTGTCTCTTAGGGTTAGGGCGAGTTGAGGGATAAAATTTGATTGCGGTTACTTTCAGAATGCAACCATCTATCTTCAGTCAAAAATTCATTTTCTCCGCTAAAAAGTGCTGGGTTTTCGTCTCTTTTACTGGACTTCCTAATGAAATTCCTAGCGTAGAGGAAATCGAACTTTTTTTTCAAAAAATGTTTGCACCTTTCGGTTTTTTTCTTCATATTTTGACGAATCATTTTTCGTATTGACAATATTTTTGTCAATTAAAGTTCAAATTCTCATTTTTCCGACAATATTTTGTGCATAATATGTATTAATTCATCCGGTCATTATTAATATTCTTCCAATATCGTTTTTCAATATCTATGATTTATTTATTAATCGATACAGAAAAGCGACACCGATTTCAAAAAGAATTACAGCGATATGATACTAATAATGAAACGTACTAATAACGAAATGATACTAATAAATTATTTATCTATCGATATAGTAACTTTGTGATTTTTTCCCTTCCTTCTTTTCCCCCGTTATTTGTTGTCAAAGTTCGAATTTTGATTTTTCCCAGCAATATTTTGTGCGCGATATGCGTTCCTTCGTTTACTGTCAATATTATCCCTACACTTTTGGAATATCAGTGTTTATCAGACCGACCGATTTTGAAAAAAATGTAATCAATATTCAAAACTTTCATCCATCAATAATAATAATGATAATAATAATAATAGAAATAAGTTATTTATTAAATGATAATGAAATTTTGTAATTTTTTTTCTTGGGCGTGTTATTTATCGTATTAACAATATTTTTCGAAATTAAAGTTCGAATTGAGATTTTTCCAAACAATATTAACTGTGTACAATACTCACGTATTTGCTTATTATCAATATTATTAATACTTTTCTGCGATATCGATACTTTTTAACCGTCATTATTTTTCAATATCAATTTTTTTATTAATGAATCAAAAGATTCATCGATGCATAATAATAATAATAATAATAATAATACAGTTTTAATTAATCAATAAATTCCGTTATTTTGTTCGGTAACTAACTAATAAAAGTAGCTAACAAATTAAAATTTATGAAATTTTGTTATTTATTTTGGTTGTTAACTAATCAAAGTCATCACGCGATTCGCTCAATTTAATAGCATAACAATAAAAGTGAAAAGTTCAGCCGCAATTTTTAAGAATATCAGCTTTTCTTTTGGTCGTAAGAATGTCAACTGTGATCGGAATTTTGTTTCTAATTCGTGACTTTTGTAATGTTTCAGCCAAGATCTTACTGTTTTACGTGATTTTCTACGGTGTACTTTCGGGCTTTTTCGGAGTGATGCTTGCCGTGTTCTATCAGACGTTGGACCACAACGCGCCCAAATGGCAATTGGACAATTCGTTGATCGGCAGCAATCCCGGTCTTGGATTCCGACCGATGCCACCTGACAGCAACGTTGAGAGCACTCTCATTTGGTACAAGGCAGCCGACAAGGGAAATTACGCTCACTGGGTCAGAGCGCTCGACAAATTTCTTTTAGGTACGATCGCCCAATTGGTATCGGTTGTCGCCTTATCTCGTAATTTGCGACTTGTATCGTAGCTATGGGTTTAGGCTACTGTGATGACCCGAAAAAAGCGTTATTAAAAAAAAATTGAAGGAATAAGTAGGATGGTTGAAAAATCGTTGGATAAAGTTCCGAAAACCCCCCACCTCCAATTGCGCTGAAATTTTGTGAAGACCTTCATTTTAGTGTTATAAAAGAACCCCTAAAGGGATTTTTGACGCATTGAAGTAGTTTTCGAGATATTGATTTCAAAAATTGTAAAAAAATATTTTCTTTCGCTGATATCTCAAAAAATAGTGGCAAATATGCAGTTTTCGAAAAAATGATAAGAGGTACTTTTTGTAGGAAATTAAATTTTCTACAAAAAAAGTCTTATACAAAATTTTCAAAAACTGCATATTTTGGGCTGAAAATTAAAAAAATATGTTTAATTGACAATGGGCAAGTTTTCAGTCAGCTGATCACGGTGAACCGAATGTTCATTAATTTTTTTATTTTTAATCAATTTCTAATCATATAAAAACTCGTTTTAGTGTCATTAGGGGGGCTACGCCCCCCTAGCCCGCAAGGGGCGATGCCCCGGACCCCTCCCGTGGTCCAGTAGCAACTCATTCCAGTTCCCACTCACTCCAGTAGCCAGCACACCCTTAAAATTAGCCAAAAACTCGCCCATTGTCAATTAAATGCATTTTTTAAATTTTCAAGCATAAATATGCAGTTTCTGAAAACTTTGTATAGGACCTTTTTTGTAGCAAATTTACTTTCCTACAAAAAGTGTCTCTTACTATTTTCACAAAAACTGCATATTTACCGAGTTTTCAGCGAAAGAAAAAAAAATTCATAATTTCAAAAATCGATATCTCGAAAACTACTTCGATGCGCCAAAAATCCCTTTAGGGATTCTTTTATAACACTAAAATGAAGGTCTTCACAAAATTTCAGCTCAATCGGAGGTGAGGGGTTTTCGGAACTGCACCCAAATCGTTTCGACATTTATTTCTATGTACATTAACAAAGTTGTGTACCAAATTTCATTTAAAAACATTAATAATTAAAGAAGTTATGAACAATCTCGTGCAGGATCCTTTCAGCGTGAGGGGCTTAACGGTGTACTTTATTTTGGCCACCCGGTTGATGTCAAACAAAAACACGAGATTTTTCTTAAAATAGATAATATTGGCTTAATTTTAACTTATTTTAAGTTATTAATAACGATCATGTCATTTTTCTTCAAAAACCCGAAAAAAAATTCAAAAGTTTTTCTTTGATGATTGCAACACGATAAGACAAAAACATCATTTGTTTTTGAAGAAAAATGACATCATTGTTATTAATTACTAATGAAAAAAATGTTAAGAAGAAAAACTTCTGTCAAGACTAAATCACTATTACACTGAATAAGTGTACCAATTTTCAAATTAATCTGTTTATTATATGTCGAGAAATCGTGTACACCGAAACTACGTTTTTCTAGTGAAACTTTCAAAACTACGTTTTTCTAGTGAAACATTAAAAACTACGTTTTTCTAGTGATACTTCCAAAACTACGTTTTTCTAGTGAAACTTTAAAAACTACGTTTTTGTAGTGTAACTTTCAAAACTACTTTTTTCTAGTAAAACTTTCAAAACTACTTTTTTCTAGTGAAACTTTCAAAACTACGGTTTTCTAGTAAAATTTTAAAAACTACGTTTTCCCAGTGAATCGTTCAAAATTACGTTTTTCTAGCGATTCTTTCAAAACTGCGTTGTTCTAGTAAAACTTGAAAAACTACGTTTTCCTAGTAAAACTTTTAAAACTACGTGTTTCTGGTAAAACTTAAAAAAACAACGTTTATTTAGTAAAGCTTAACAAAAGTACGTTTTCCTAGTAAAACTTAAAAAACGACGCGTTTCTGGTAAAACTTGAAAAACTACGTTATTTTAATAAAACTTACGAAACTACGTTTTTCTACTAAAACTTAAAAAACAGCGTTTTTCTACTAAAACTTAAAAAACAACGTTTTTTCAGTAAAACTTAAACAACTATGTTTTTCTAGTAAAACTAGTCAACTTTTAAACGCGTTTTTTCTCGAAACTACGTTTTGAAAAACGTAGTTTAATACGTTTAAAGTTTTACTAGCAGTTCTATCGTCGTAATCATAAGATTACCTTCAATCTGCGATTCCTGCACCGTATGTTGAACCTTCCTCCCCAATTTGCGTTGCCTCAAGCGAAAAAAAGTGTTCGCCATTTTCACAGTAGCCTAACCCCTCAATATGCAAAGCAGCGCCCTCTGTGATCCGCAGACGCGTCAGAAGGCTGCGAAGTCGATACGCTGAGACCTAACCTCACGAATAAATTTCAATAGTTTCGAATACTGTTATCGCCCGAACTTATCGACTTTTGATTTTTTGTCTCCTATTTAATAATTATCATTGTTACCGCTTGTTGCGACCACTCTTGCTTATAAAGAACTACCGTATCGTATTCGCACGAGGGCACAGGGCAACTCAGTACAGCCGCGTCCTACTCGGCAGTGGGCGCACAAGCCAGTTCGCGACTAAGCGGTCACCCATCCGGGTATCGAGCTCGGTCAACGCTGCTTAAAGGGTATTCCTCCCACGAACCCGAATATTTATCAATCGACTGATTTTCGTCTATAATCAAGTCAAAATACATCTCAATATACTGGTAAAATTTCAAGCCAAGTTACCGAACCTTTAACAAAAAATGACGACTCTAAATTTCGTTTAATTTATACGGCACTTTATTCAGATGACACGCTGGCTACATTTCTATACAATAATTTATACGCTAAATAACTTTAGATACCTGACATAAACAACGCGTGTAAAAAATTCTAAAGTTTCTGTAATGACAACAAAAACCGGGGTTCACTAAATGTTTAAAGAAAACAACAAAAAATACCAAAAGCGGCCCTTCGTGAAAAGAAAACCTTAGCAGGCAGATAGCCGCACACCGCGCGTGTACAATTGCCGGCACTTAATATTCTTGTATTATTCGATCTTTTTCGTAGATTACCAACCACCAGCGCCTCTCCCACCCGGCCACGAACACAAGGTCCAATGCGACTATGGAAAGCCCGCGCCCCCTGGCAAATCGTGCGAAGTCAATATCATGAAGTTCAGCCCTTGTCTGTCCGAGTCGCATTATCAGTACGACGCCTCCAAGCCGTGCATATTCCTCAAGCTCAATAAAGTACGTTCGTCAATCAAATGAATCACGAGAAAAATGAATCAAAATCAAAAACATTGACGCGACAATATCAATATTTTACATCGTTCGCGTATTTAACATATTCTCTCAAGAATGGCTGGAACGTGAATTTTGTCGTAGATTTTCGGCTGGCAGCCAGAATTTTACAACGACACGGAAAATTTGCCGGACAACATGCCGAACGATCTCAAGAATCGCATAAAGACAACGAAGAAACGGCCGGAAGAGTTGCAGACTATCTGGGTCTCGTGCGAGGGTGAGAATCCCGCTGACGTTGAGAACATCGGTCCGATTCAGTACAAGCCCAGTTCCGGTTTTCCCGGCTACTATTTCCCGTTCACAAACAGCCCGGGTTACCTCAGCCCTCTGGTGGCCGTTTGGTTCGAAGCACCGAAACGTAAGCTCAAAAAACAAAATAAATAAAAACATTTCTTAAAATTCGCTCATATTTGCTCAAAAATATGTTTTCTGCAATTTCTTTCGCAGGTAACGTGCTGATAAACGTCGAGTGTAAAGCGTGGGCTCGAAACGTGGTGCACGACAGAGCCGACAGGCGCGGTTCCGTTCATTTCGAGCTGATGGTCGATTAAGCCGTCGGGCGGATACTTTTGTTTTCTCTCATCGCCATCTAGCGTTCAACGACCGAATGATCAGTTCTAAGCAATCGCATCGGACGCGTGTTTCTCTCTCTCTCTCTATCTCTCTCTTTCTCCCGTTGGCAGTTACAGCCCCATCTACCGACCATCCCCCTGTGAGCGCGCGAAAACAAAACATCCGATGCCAACGACAGAAACCGCCCCCGCGAGGATGAGCGCTCGTAGCGGTCCATTGTTCATTCCCTCTCGGTCTGCGTTTGCTCGCAGCGCCACTTTGCCTCGACTCCTCACGCCTCTCGTTGAAACGTTTTTTCACGAATGGACAAGCTGCCGCGATCTCACGCCAAGATCCTTCTCATGAGCATAACTTGTAACCGTTTCAATGAGCGAGCGAGAGATAAACGAGGGTACCGCGGATGCGGAAGATAAACTTCGCGAAGTGGGAAGAAAGGCGATACACTAACGACTGCCAACGCCACCTGGAGCCTGACTCCGGAAAGCTTTGGACTCGTAATCCGTAGCAATGTTCCAACACAATCGGGGAAAAAGAAAGGAAAAAGCATTTACCATTACCGCATCGCAGAGCACAAACATTTCTAAATGGGAAAACGAGGAAAGATAAAAAAAAATGGTCAAACTACTTCTAGTGATATAAATTTAAAAAATAATCCGAGACAAAGAGCGAGAGAAAATTCACTTCGATAAAACATACTGCACAAAACAGCGCGATTCTCTCTGTCTCTCTCTCTCTCCCCCGTTGCACTCACACACACACACTCTCTCTCTCTCTGTCGCTCTCGTACACACATTTCGGGCACATATTTAGCTTCGCCCGCAATGGGGAAACGGTGGGATGGTCGGTAATCTCAGGAGAGAGGTTAACAAACAAGTCGAATGCTGTTCGTGACGTCCATTAATTTCGGTCCATATTCGTATAAATCTCCTCGCTAATGTATTCCCCCCGTGTACGCCATCGTTTTAGTTGTGTTGAAGCGAATAGCGGAGCTCGCTAAGTCTAAACAACATTGACAAAACAAACGACGTGTAACGCGAAATTATGGATTAACTGTCGCACCTCGATTAACTGGTAGACTAGACTGGCCACGTGCGGCCAAGTTCGAATAGTTAGAGCGCGCATTTGGTGGCGAGAAGAATAAGAAGCGTGAAGAGATTTTGAAAGAAAAAAAACGAGAGAATGTACAGTGTTTTACTCGGGACGACGCGATGAACCGTTCGGTCTTACTCGTCGAGGATCAAAGATCCGCAATGCGTACTTAACTTTTTTTATTCCGGAAAGCACCCCAACGTGAAGAAGAATTATAAACGTGGCGCGCGAGGCGAGCGACTGCTACGCCGCAGCGCGGTAACAGTGTGAACCATTCGGCGGGATATCGCGCGTCAACTCGTGACGACAGAAAAGAACGAGAAAAAAAGAAGTTTACGCCCGGAAAAAAACACGTAGAAGGAAACTGCTTGAGTTTTGAGATCCAATCGAGATAAGCGCGCGAGAGGATTTATTCTGCAGCCTATAGGGATATATCGATATATATATATATATATATATATACATGATCATTACGCGAAGAATGTTTACGATTATATTGTACCGTATTGATATATACATTATATTAGTACCGTAGTACAGAGCAGTCGTATTCTAGGGTCGAGAAACGTCAAAGAAATAACAAAAAAATCGAATAAAAAAAATTAGGTAATTTGTAGACTCGGGCTGGTCGGTGAATGAAGGCGTCGTCGATCTTCGTGTGCGTAAGTGCGATGTCCAAAGGGACACGGTTTTATGTACAAACAGAGAGGCAGATTGTGAGCGCGGGAGAGAGAGAGAGAGATAGGGAAGAGAGTGGCTCGACTTCCAGTCGGACATTTAAAAATAAGTAACATACGCGAGCGGTTGAAAAAAAGCGAAAAAAAAGACATCATCGGCGTCTAGAAGCAAGCAAACCACGAAGCAAAACACGATTAATTATAATAGTTGATATAAAAATCTGACACACACATACGCATATGCAGGACACGCGAAAGGAGACATACCCAGAGATGGCAAACGTGGCGCCCAAAATTATTACGGGAAAGTGTCCGAAATTTTGTACAGATCCTTAATCGCGTCTCTCTCTCTCTCTCTCCCTCATTCTTTCTCTTTCTGGGAATATAAAACGGTGGCCAAAAAGCAAACGAATGTATAAGCCAAGAATCTCGAGGTTATCGCGAACGAGTTTTTGGGCGCCTGTTTTGCTATCGGAGCGTGCAATGGAAAAAAAAGTAAATAAATGTAGAGGAAGAAGAAAAGCGCGCGGCACAGCATTCCATTGGTTATTACGATGCATTCTCTATTATTGTTCTAATTTTAATCGCTATATATATATATATATATATATATATATATATATATATATTTACCGTTCGATATGATCGGGCAAACGATTGGTTATATGAGAGATTTAAAAAAAAAGAAGAAAAAATATATCGTCCGTGTGAGCCTCGTCCATAATTGGACGGAAAAGGTGAGAAAAAAAAACTTAACGACGTGCGAGAGAGACGTGAACCCTTAGATTATTTGCGATTACATATAAATAAAACGAAAACCAAAGAGAAAAGGAAAACAATTGATAAACTAAAATCATGCGTTTCAGGCGTAAAGTATTTAATTAATTATTGATAGTGTTATTTATTGTGAACAAAAAAAAATTAATAAATAAAAATGCGGTAAACATGCGGATAACCGATATTTAGAGCGATTATATATATACACACACGTACACACACATATTCGTCATCTGTAGATGAGTTGTTTCTAATTGATGGATATCTAACGTTGTTGAGGTATTGACAAAAATAATTGATCGCGATAACGCGTAAGTAAGAGAGAGCGAGAGAGAGAGAGAGAGAGAGAGAGAGAGAGAGAGAGAGAGAGAGAGAGAGAGAGAGAGAGATAGATAGAGGGAGATAAAAGAGGTGCAAGTGTGCATAAAGCTGCAAACAAAAATGTAAATCATTGTTGAGGCGTTGATGTTCAATAATATCCTCGCGATCAGTGCAAAATTCGATCACCCATATATATATATATATATATATATATATATATATATATATATATATATATATATATCGAGAAAATAAAAGAATTGAAACAACATTAAAATAATACCGCCAACACACACAAACACACACGTACCGAAAAAAAACACGCGAGCACCGTAAACGCGTAAATCACCACACGAGGCAATGTGTATCAATGTATCGAGCAGTGATATACGATTTAATAACGAAAACAAGAAAAAGAAATGGAAAATAAATTCCTCGCTTAGACTTTTATTACGCCGTGAAAACAAATTGCCGTTGAACAGAAAAAAAACAGTACGTAGCTCGATCAAAATTTTATCTCGAAATTATATATGTACGTCTTAGGAAAAGAAAACACGTGACAAAAGAGTATCTATATATATACATATATATCATATATTATACACTATAAACTATATATAGTATATAATGTATTACACTATGTATATATATATATATATATATATATATATATTGCATGCCCAATGTGAACTTATTTGGCAACGCTCGTATTACGTAGTAACTATAACGATCACTGTTGCGAAAAGCAGAAATCTCGAGAGATTCTGCTTTTTTTCTTTCTCTTCAATACTCGTGCCCAAATAAGACACAATATGATTCGAGCTCCGCGTGAGAACTTCGTGATACATTCAAGAAAAAGTATTTGCCGTGGTAAACGCGAATAATAGTATTTCGTGCATTTTTGAACGATTTTTCCAATTAAGGGCTTGACATTTGTACGATTAAAATAGGAAAATGAACGTCTCTTCTTAAATCCGCTATTTAAATGCTGTCATCTTTTCGCTCATTTATATATATATATATATAATGACAGCAGCATATATATGTATATTTAAAATCTCGACGCATGTAAATAGGCGCACATAATGATTGTGTGTATATTAGACTGATTCAAAAAAAAAAAAATTATTCTGGATTCTCGTGCTATTGTTGGGCACTAACAAAAGAAAATTTCTCTAAAAAAATGGGCGCGGTCCCTGAATATTTAGAGGTGGCTATCTCGACTTTTTTGTATTTGAATTTTTTTTAACGAACGTATTGCATTTAAGCATGATCTACCTGGATTTGAATTGTGAATATTGCAATCTTTTCAAATTGTTAGAGTTTCTTTTTGTTACGAAAAAGCTGCTGGATGTGATTTTTATCCGTAATCCGAAGCCATGACTATGCTTAAATGCAATACGTTCGTAAAAAAAATTTAAATACAAAAAAGTCGAGATAGCCACCTCTAAAAATTGAGTGACCGCGCCCATCTTTTTAGAGAAATTTTGTTTTATCAGTGCCCAACAATAGCACGAGAATCCAGAAGGAAAATTTTTTTGTGAATCAGTCTAGTGTATATACATATACATATATAATTAATGTCATTGTTCTTAACCTATTCGCATTTACAATGAGCGATCACTCTCGATGAGCTTTGTATTGCTTACATTCCAAGGCGAAAAAGCTCGATGATTGCCCGGTGCTATATATAAACTTGAATGGGGATAATAAAGAAAAAATCATTTGGAAAAAAATGAAGAGTGTAAGGCGTCAGCTTTGCGCTTCCGTAAGAATACACGACTGCGGTCTATCAACTTTTAAAGCGCCATGTTCAAAAACATTTTCCATAGCTCGCGACTTTTCTTTAGACGTAGATACGTTGAAAGTTTCACCTTGGAGTTTCCATAAATTTTGCAAGCTGGTTTATGAGAGAAAATAAAGCATTCGAACGTAGACACTCCGGGCCGTGTTTCTCGTAGGAAATCACAACGGCGAGCGAAAGTTTGGAAGGTGGCGTTTCACGGCGAACCAGGAAGCTCGATTGGCGCGTTGAATCTTTGGTCACGTGGCAGATTTTGCAATTTCAACGTCTGGTGAAGGAAGCTTGAGGAGGTACGATCATTAAAAAAAATCCTACTTTCGAACTTGATTTTTTTAAATGATGTTGGTGAATACGTTATGCACTATTTGGCAAAATTTCAGCTATATCGAGCGCTTAATTTTGTTGTAATAAAATTGCACAGTCGAGCACTTTGAGGAAATGAAGCATGTCGCCTTATGAAGACGGTCGACTGGAAGTGCGGTGATCACGGTTTTACTGATCCCGTATCCAACTAAGGTCGTTGGAAAACCGAAATTTGATCAACTAGACATAATAGATTTCGCAAAAAAACGAAAATTCGAACTTCGACGTGTAGATCAAGGACTAGGTATATTATAAAAAGATTTGAATTTCCGGTTGAAAATTATTGGAACGACGAACTAGCACCCACCGACTGGGCAATGTCGGGCGTAACACCTGATGCATTTGGCGAGCATTACCTAGTTCTGTACCATAACCTAACCTTTCACATTAACGAGTCCCGGGTGCTAACTTTGGGCATTGCAAACGCGACATTGTCAGGTGTTTGCTCAAAATTCAATTACATTATTTATGGAGTTTTACAATTGATCGCGTATCAATAACATGCTCAATTACCATTTTACCCATAGTATTAATTACGCTAAACAATTTAGGGTTATTTAATTGGGTATATACATTTAGACAGAAAAAAAATAAGCAATATTCAGGGATTTTTAGAACTAAGAAATCATTATTCTACAATTATCAAACTTTTGGTATACTTTAATTGTATATTTAAATATACAAAACAATTTTTTTAATTGATTCATCATATAAATGACCGAGCTGTGGCAGTGTTACAGCAAGGTCGCCGCGGGAGATGCGAATTGGCGTGCAGTCTAACTTCCCGTAACCTTTGATTTGCAAAAAAGTTCAAACATTTTTTCAGTTAGAACGTGCATCGTTTCTATGTTAAGGTAATTAAAACGAAGAAAATGCAAATTTAAGAAAATGGCACGCATTTACAAAAAAAATCAACATTTCACGCAACATTTCTGTAAAATGTCGATTAAAAAGGTAGTTTTTTTTCCCTAGTTTTCAAAAACAATTCTCGTCAAGTAGAAGGTACCAATATTATCAATATTTCTACCAAGTTTCAACTCAATCGACTCAATAGTTTTTGAGTCATCCTGCACGCCAATTTCGATAATGCAGTTTGGAGAAAAACGCATTTAAAGTTGATGCCCGCTCCGAAACCGAGCGGTGAGGCACATCGTTCCTGAAGAATTGTGCTTCTAAGCCACGTTGTTATCCGCCTCATGGCAGAAAAACTCCTCTCACAGCCGGCGGAGCTCACTGGAAGTATTGCTGCTTGGAAAAGTTTTTATAGGGATTTCAAAATGATCGGACATTTTAATTGCTTAATGAAACGTATTATTTATTTGAAAAGTACAAATATTTTTGTTTTACTATAAGGTACAAACATGAAGGTTATGTGTCGCAACAATTACGTTATTGCAAATGAAGTTTCATGGTCGTGTTCACGGTCTTAAATACAGGTCTGGAAACTCCGTTAGGTCACATGGTTCCTTTGCTGGAGTTCGCCGCAAGAGGCGCTGCAATCGAGGGGTCTGTGTGCGAGAGAGACAACAATACTCACGCTCACTCACCAATGCTTTCAAGCAGTACTTATCGAAGTTACTGCTTGCTAATATTTCTACGTATACGTGTTCATCATCTGTTGTTTTTCCTAACACTATATATGGAGATAGCATTTTATATTACAGGGCAAATATAATGTCGCGTTTATCAATCATATAATAACAATTATTTATCCCTTATAATTAAAATAATGGCGTCTTATAATGGCAATAAAGACAATTTTTAGTCATTATCGTTCTGTAGGGAGGGGGATGTACAAAATAACGGAAAAACCAAACCTTTATTTACTTTTTGTTGGGCGTTCGTTCATTGATTTGTCAATGTAGACATCTTTTTTTTTACGACAATTTTTTTTTAATGCATAATTTCTTGAAAGGCTTCATGCGGTACCTAATGTAATAAATTATCGCGTATAATAAGATATCTGAACCATGTTTTTCACATGGAAAGGAAAACTTTATCCCATTATACATCTTCGAGTGTTAAATCAAACACGTTAACCTTTGAGGAATGCTTCGCAAAACACGTTCCAACGTAGTGAATTAGATTGAAGAATTTTGAATTGGCATGAATTGACCCGCCACGAGATTTCATATCCACCAATTTAGAAAGAGCAAGTGAGCTATTAGAACTCAAGCAGACCCCTTCGCGATCCCTATTGATGATATTCCATTCCATTCCATATTCCATTCCATTCCATATTCCATTCCATTCCATATTCCATTCCATTCCATATTTCATTCCATTCCATATTCCATTCCATTCCATATTCCATTCCATTCCATATTCCATTCCATTCCATATTCCATTCCATTCCATATTCCATATTCCATTCCATTCCATATTCCATTCCATTCCATATTCCATTCTATTCCATATTCCATTCCATTCCATATTCCATTCTATTCCATATTCCATTCCATTCCATATTCCATTCCATTCCATTCCATATTCCATTCCATTCCATATTCCATTCCATTCCATATTCCATTCCATTCCATTCCATTCCATATTCCATTCCATTCCATATTCCATTCCATTCCATATTCCATTCCATTCCATATTCCATTCCTTTCCATATTCCATTCCATTCCATATTCCATTCCATTCCATATTCCATTCCATTCCATATTCCATTCCATTCCATATTCCATTCCATTCCATATTCCATTCCATTCCATATTCCATTCCATTCCATAATCCATTCCATTCCATATTCCATTCCATTCCATATGCCATTCCATTCCAAACCCCATTCCATTCCATATTCCATTCCATTCCATATTCCATTTCATTCCATATTCCATTTCATTCCATATTCCATTCCATTCCATATTCCATTCCATTCCATATTCCATTCCATGTTCCATTCAATATTCCATTCCATTCCATATTCCATTCCATTCCATATTCCATTCCATTCCATATTCCATTCCATTCCATTCGATATTCATTTCCATTCCATATTCATTTCCAATCCATGTTCCATTCCATTCCATCTTCTATTGCATTCCATTTTCCTTTGCATTCCATATTCTATACTATTCCCTATTCCATTCCATATTCCATTCGCGTCCAGATTCCAATCCATTCCAAATTCCATTTGCGTCCATATTCCATTCCATTCTCGTCCATATTCCATTCCATTCCATATTCCATTCGCGGCCGTATTCCATTCCATTCCATATTGCATTCACGTCCATAATCCATTCCATTCCATATTCCATTCCATTCCAAATTCCATTCCATATTCCATTCGCGTCCATATTCCATTCCATATTTCATTCGTGTCCATATTCCATTGCATTCCATATTTCATTCGCGTCCATATTCCATTCCATTACGTATTCCATTCACGGCTGTATTCCATTCCATTCGATATTCCATTCACGTCCATAATCCATTCCATTCCATATTCCATTCCATTCCAAATTCCATTCCAAATTCCATGCCATTCCATTCCATATTCCATTCGCGTCCATATTCCATTCCATTCCATAATCCATTCGCGTCCATATTCCATTCCATTCCATATTCCATATTCCATTCCATTCCATACTCCATTCCATTCCATATTCCATTCCATATTCCATTCCATTCCATATTCCAATCCATTCCATATTCCATTCCATTCCATATTCCATTCCATTCCATATTCTATTCCATTCTGTATTCCATTCGCGTCCATATTCCATTCCATTCCATATTCCATTCGCGTCCATATTCCATTGCATTCCATATTCCAATCGCGTCCGTATTCCGTTCCATTCCATATTCCATTCGCGTCCATATTCCATTCCATTCCATATTCCATTCGCGTCCATATTCGTTTCCATTCCATATTCCGTTCGCGCCCATATTTCATTCCATTCCATATTCCCTTCACGCGCATATTCCATTCCATTCCATATTTCATTCGCGTCCATATTCCATTCCATTCCATATTCCCTTCACGTCCATATTCCATTCCATTCCATTCCATATTCCACTCCATTCCATATTCCACTCCATTCCATATTCCATTCCATTCCATATTCCATTCCATTCCATATTCCACTCCATTCCATATTCCACTCCATTCCATATTCCACTCCATTCCATATTCCATTCCATTCCATATTCCATTCCATATTCCATTCCATTCCACATTCCATTCCATTCCATATTCCATTCCATTCCATATTCCCTTCGCGCCCATATTCCATTCCATTCCATATTCCATTCGCGTAGATATTCCATTCCATTCCATATTCCATTCGCGTGCATATGCCATTCCATTCTCGTCCATATTCCATTCCATTCCATATTCCATTGCATTCCATATTCCATTCGCGGCCGTATTCCATTCCATTCCATATTCCATTCACGTCCATAATCCATTCCATTCCATATTCCATTCCATTCCAAATTCCATTCCATATTCCATTCGCGTCCATATTCCATTCCATTCCATATTTCATTCGTGTCCATATTCCATTGCATTACATATTCCATTCGCGTCCATATTCCATTCCATTACGTATTCCATTCACGGCTGTATTCCATTCCATTCGATATTCCATTCACGTCCATAATCCATTCCATTCCAAATTCCATTCCAAATTCCATGCCATTCCATTCCATATTCCATTCGCGTCCATATTCCATTCCATTCCATAATCCATTCGCGTCCATATTCCATTCCATTCCATATTCCATATTCCATTCCATTCCATATTCCATTCCATTCCATATTCCATTCCATTCCATATTCCATTCCATTCCATATTCCATTCCATATTCCATTCCATTCCATATTCCAATCCATTCCATATTCCATTCCATTCCATATTCCATTCCATATTCTATTCTATTCTGTATTCCATTCCATTCTATATTCCATTCCATTCCATCTTCCATTCGTGTCCATATTCCATTGCATTCCATATTCCATTCGCGGCCGTATTCCATTCCATTCCATATTCCATTAGCGGCCATATTCCATTCTATTCCATATTTCATTCGCGTCCATATTCCGTTCCATTCCATATTCCATTCGCGTCCATATTCCATTCCATTCCATATTCCATTCGCGTCCATATTCGTTTCCATTTCATATTCCGTTCGCGCCCATATTTCATTCCATTCCATATTCCCTTTGCGTCCATATTCCATTCCATTCCATATTCCATTCGCGTCCATATTCCATTCCATTCCATATTCCATTCGCGTCCATATTCCATTGCATTCCATATTCCAATCGCGTCCGTATTCCATTCCATTCCATATTCCGTTCGCGTCCATATTCCATTCCATTCCATATTCCATTCGCGTCCATATTCCATTCCATTCCATGTTCCATTTGCGTCCATATTCCATTCCATTCCATTTTCCATTCGCGTCCATATTCCATATCATTCCGTTTTCCATTACATTCCATATTCCATTCGCGTGCATATTCCATTCCATTCCATATTCCATTCCATTCCATATTCCATTCCATTCCATATTCCATTCCATTCCATATTCCATTTCATTCCATATTCCATTCCATTCCATATTCCATTCGCGTCCATATTCCATTCCATTCCATATTCCGTTCGCGTCCATATTCCATTCCATTCCATATTCCATTCGCGTCCATATTCCATTCCATTCCATGTTCCATTTGCGTCCATATTCCATTCCATTCCATTTTCCATTCGCGTCCATATTCCATTGCATTCCATATTCCATTGCATTCCATATTCCATTCCATTCCATTCCATATTCCATTCGCGTCCATGTTCTATTTTATTCCATATTCCATTCGCGTCCATATTCCTTTCCATTGCATATTCCATTCGCGTCCATATTCCAATCCATTCCATATTCCATTCGCGTCCCTATTCCATTCCATTCGATATTCCTCTCCATTCGATATTTCATTCCATTCCATATTCCTCTCCATTCGATATTCCATTCCATTCGATATTCCATTCCATTCGATATTCCATTCCATTCGATATTCCATTCCATTCGATATTCCATTCCATTCGATATTCCTTTCCATTCGATATTCCATTCCATTCGATATTCCATTCCATTTGATATTCCATTCCATTCGATATTCCATTCCATTCGATAGTCCATTCCATTTCATATTCCATTCCATTTCATATTCCATTCCCATCCATGTTCCATTCCATTCCATATTCCATATTCCATTCGATTCTATTCCATATTTTATTCCATTCCATATTCCATTCCATTTCATATTTCATTCCATTCCATATTCCATTCCATTCCATTCCATAATCCATTCCATTCCATATTCCATTCCATATTCCATTTTATCCCATATTCTATTCCATTCGATAACCCATTCTATTCTATATTCCATTCCATTCCATATTCCATTCCATTCCATATTCCATTCCATTCCATATTCCATTCCATTCCATATTCCATTCCATATTCCATTCCATTCCATATTCCATTCCATTCCATATTCCTTTCCATTCCATATTCCATTCCATTCCATAACCCATCCCATTCCATATTCCATTCCATTCCATATTCCATTCCATTCCATATTCCTTTCCATTCCATATTCCATTCCATTCCATAACCCATCCCATTCCATATTCCATTCCATTCCATTTTCCATTCCATTCTATTCCATTCCATTCCTTATTCCATTCCATTCCATATTTCATTCCATTCCATTCCATATTCCATTCCATTCCATATTCCATTCCATTCCATATTCCATTCCATTCCATATTCCATTCCATTCCATATTCCATTCCATTCCATATTCCATTCCATTCCATATTCCATTCCATTCCATTTTCCATTCCATTCCATATTTCATTCCATTCCATTCCATATTCCATTCCATTCCATATTCCATTCCATTCCATATTCCATTCCATTCCATATTCCATTCCATTCCATATTCCATTCCATTCCATATTCCATTCCATTCCATATTCCATTCCATTCCATATTCCATTCCATTCCATATTCCATTCCATTCCATATTCCATTCCATTCCATATTCCATTCCATTCCATATTCCATTCCATTCCATATTCCATTCCATTCCATATTCCATTCCATTCCATATTCCATTCCATTCCATATTCCATTCCATTCCATATTCCATTCCATTCCATATTCCATTCCATTCCATATTCCATTCCATTCCATATTCCATTCCATTCCATATTCCATTCCATTCCATATTCCATTCCATTCCATATTCCATTCCATTCCATATTCCATTCCATTCCATATTCCATTCCATTCCATATTCCATTCCATTCCATATTCCATTCCATTCCATATTCCATTCCATTCCATATTCCATTCCATTCCATATTCCATTCCATTCCATATTCCATTCCATTCCATATTCCATTCCATTCCATATTCCATTCCATTCCATATTCCATTCCATTCCATATTCCATATTCCATTCCATTCGATATTCCATTCCATTCCACTCCAGAAGTTCCGGAAGTTGGAAATCATTGCCAATTTTTTTGTGGCTTTCGTTGGGTACCAGGAACGATCGGCGCAAATAAAAAAACTGGGAATCCCTTTATCGCCGGAAATACAATTTTTATTCGCATTTCACCCCCTCTCCCACCCCCGATAAGGGCGGGTTCCGGAAGTTGGAAATTGTTGGCAATTTTTTTGTGGCTTTCGTTGGGTACTAGGGACGTTCGGCGCAAATAAATAAACTGGGAATCGCCGGAAATACAATTTTCATTCGAAATTCACCCTCTCTCCCACCTCCGATAAGGGTGGGTTCCGGAAGTTGGAAATCGTTGGCAATTTTTTTGTGGCTTTCGTTGGGTACTAGGGACGTTCAGCGCAAATAAAAAAACTGGGAATCCCTTTATCGCCAGAAATACAATTTGTATTCGAATTTCACCCCCTCTCCCACCCCCGATGAGGGTGGGTTTCGGAAGTTGGAAATCGTTGCCAATTTTTTTGTGGCTTTCGTTAGGTACTAGGAACGATCGGCGCAAATAAAAAAAACTCGGAATCCCTTTATCGCCGGAAATACAATTTTCGTTCGAAATTCACCCTCTCTCCCACCTCCGATAAGGGCGGTTCCGGAAGTTGGAAATCGTTGCCAATTTTTTTGTGGCTTTCGTTGGGTACTAGGAACGATCGGCGCAAATAAAAAAACTGGGAATCCCTACATCGCCGGAAATACAATTTTTATTCGAATTTCACCCCCGCTCCCATCCCCGATAAGGGCGGGTTCCGGAAGTTGGAAATCGTTGCCAATTTTTTTGTGGCTTTCGTTAGGTACTAGGAACGATCGACGCAAATAAAAAAACTGGGAATCCCTTTATCGCCGGAAATACAATTTTTATTCGAATTTCACCCCCTCTCACATCCCCGATAAGGGCGGGTTCCGGAAGTTGGAAATCGTTGCCAATTTTTTTGTGGCTTTCGTTGGATACTTGGAACGATCGACGCAAATAAAATAACCGGGAATCCCTTTATCGCCGGAAATACAATTTTCATTCGATTTTAACCCCTTCTCCCACCCCCGATAAGGACGGGTTCCGGAAGTTGGAAATCGTTGCTAATTTTTTTGTGGCTTTCGTTAGGTACTAGGAACGATCGGCGCAAATGAAAAAACTGGGAATCCCTTTTCCGCCGGAAATACAATTTTTATTCGAATTTCACCTCCTCTCCCATCCCCGATAAGGGCGGATTCCGGAAGTTGGAAATCGTTGCCAATTTTTTTGTGGCTTTCGTTGGGTACTAGGAACGATCGGCGCAAATAAAAAAAGTGGGAATCCCTACATCGCCGGAAATACAATTTTTATTCGAATTTCACCCCCTCTCCCACCCCCGATAAGGGCGGGTTCCGGAAGTTGGAAATCGTTGCCAATTTATTTGTGGCTTTCGTTAGGTACTAAGAACGATCGGCGCAAATAAAAAAAACTGAGAATCTCTTTATTGCCGGAAATACAATTTTTATTCGAATTTCACCCCCTTTCCCACCTCCGATAAGGGCGGGTTCCGGAAGTTGGAAATCGTTGCCAATTTTTTTGTGGCTTTCGTTAGGTACTAGGAACGATCGGTGCAAATAAAAAAACTGGCAATCCCTTTATCGCCAGAAATACAATTTTTATTCGAATTTCACCCCCTCTCCCTCCCCCGATAAGGGCGGGTTCCGGAAGTTGGAAATCGTTGCCAATTTTTTCGTGGCTTTCGTTAAGTACTAGGAACGATCGGCGCAAACGAAAAAACTGGGAATCCCTTTATCGCCGGAAATACAATTTTTATTCGAATTTCACCCCCTCACCCACCCCCGATAAGGGCAGGTTCCGTTAGTTGAGAATCGTTCCCAATTTTTTGGTGGATCTCTTTAGGTACTAGGAACAATCAGCGCAAATAAAAAAGTGAGAAACCCTTCACCAGCGGAAATATGATTTTCATTCGACTTTCACTTCCCGCTAGGGTGGGTTCCGGAAGTTGGAAATCGTTGCTAATTTTTTTGTGGCTTTTCGCAGACGCCCAAAATTGATGCCGCAAATAAAAAAACTGGCAATGTCATTATCACCCGAGATATCATTTTTTTCACTTTCAACCCTTCAATAAGGGTGGATTCTCGGCCACCAATTTTTTTTTAACGATTTGTATAGCCTGTACAGATTCTCTGGAGTCATGATGTACCCGAAAAAATTAATTAAAAATTTTTAAACATTCAAAGATTTTTGTTGGAATCCAAAGATGCAAACTTCAGGCTCATCGGAATCTTTGCTGAGGAAAGAACCAAGGACTTGGACCCATGGTCTGCAAAACGGTTGAAACATAAACATGAGAGCGTGGTCTGCCCGAGCGCTTTTTTTCGCCTCCGGAGTGTAGTGCCCAAGGTTAACGATTCCGCAAATTTGCCACGATTGTGTATCGAACGATACCGCTTCACTCAATTTCATCTCGTCGATGAGGAGGGCACCTAAAATATTAATTTACTTAATTATTTCATAGCAAGTATTAGGAAATTGCGACTAGTGGTACGATAGACAATGAAAAAGTAATCTACACAGCCGTTAAAAAGATAAACTACTAAATGTCAGGTTCCTTGTATTATTTGTGTTTTTGGATTATTCATTGGCCAACTATCGCAGGACTGGGAAAATCTACAAATACAGAAAATCTACTTAATAGCAAAGGAATCAAGAAGATGTGATATTCTAGGAGATGTGGATACCTCTTTTTTGAGAAAACTCCATTTCGGAGCCCTAGACTTTCGAGCATTCAAAAATGGCCGATTCGAAGCCATATGCCGAGGAGCTGATTCTTTGGATATATCTATAAAGCGTTTCTCGACAAGGGAGTGGCAGCATTTGTCTGTCGCGAATGTGTTCGTATAAGCGGCGGTTTTTAATACGCATTAGTAGACACTCGTAGATCCATTGAAGGATGTATCTATGGCCCACGGACTTTTTAACTTTGGCGGCCGCGAAACAAGTTCGCACAGCCTCCTTTTAACATTCGGGAAGGGAACTGAGCTTCTCTTCTAATTTTTCTTTCGCGACAACCGGACATGCAGACTTCAGATTCTTTACATGCAGAAGTAACTTTTTAGCCTGCAAAATGAGCGAACCTAATGTATCGATACTATTTAACAGTACTAAATGTTTGAATTCAATCATATTTTTTCAGGTAATTCATTATTTGAATGTTGCCGGTAAATATCAGTAGGTGTTTTTTTTTTGTTTCAGATTTTCAATAACTCAAAAGCTCTCAATAATCTTAATAATGAAGATTTCGAGTTTTTAACCGACACAGATAAGTAACATCGACGTTGAGCTACCAGAGGAATTACATTATCAATAAAATCACGATATTAACTCATAAATTTTGATACCTGGCGCTGGAAAAAATGCTACTATTCAATTTAAAGTTTTAACTTTAGTAAATGCAAATAATACTTTCTTTTGGTGATCATTCTGGTCGTAGAGATAGGATCAACATTTTTTATACATTTTAGTTTTAAGGCTTTCACGGCTCTTTATGTAATGAGAAGAGTATGTGGCTTCCGGATGGAGGCCGTGTTGAGGATCAGCGTTTTGCCGACGTTTCGCAAACGTTGATGATGCAGACTGTAACGTTTGCGAAACGTCGGCAAAACGCTGATCCTCAACACGGCCTCCATCCGGAAGCCACATACTCTTCTCATTTTTTATACATGTTTGAAAATAGAATTATTCTTCAACTTTTCCACATAAGCAAATAAACGTTCCAACGTACTTTTTGTTGCAGACGTACGAATTTTTGTCGACTCAATTTCGTCATTAACTTTGTCCGTTGAAGTCTCCGTGCACCATTATTACGACTTCGCCGTATTTTTTGCTGTATTTTGCAACGGAGATGGCGACAGGACTTACACCTGGGGATTTGCTGGGTCCTCGTGTAAATTTGATCGTCATCCAAAAACCCTGCACAGTCACGATGTCGCCTGAAAGTAATGGAAGTAGTTTTAACACGCAATTTGATGATTCAGAAAAATAAAAACTTGCAATACAACGGTTTCCTATGAAATGTATAATTTCCTATGAATTGTATAATTTGTTTATTGTATTATTTGTTCTCCTGGAAATTAGGTAATATTTTTTCAAGACAAGCTCAAACTCGAGTTTTCCCACAATTGCGACCGAGATCCAAGATCGTAAATAGATGTGTGGAAGCAAGAGACACAAATGAGCATTAGGGGCCGTCCATAAATTACGTCATTTTAAAATAGGGGGGGGGTCTGGTCGTTAGATGACGGTAACGATAATTTGATTACAACGATATGAAGGAAAGGATGATTTCGGGGGGGGGGGGGGGGGGGGGGGGTAAAAATCAGCAAAAATCGAT
Organism: Ophion obscuratus; assembly: GCA_964007375.1. Classification (NCBI taxonomy): domain Eukaryota; kingdom Metazoa; phylum Arthropoda; class Insecta; order Hymenoptera; family Ichneumonidae; genus Ophion; species Ophion obscuratus. Next base: position 24,279,859 of record OZ023320.1, on the reverse strand, counting down.
GACGTAATATATGGACGGTCCCTAAGAACAATTTTTGTAAATTTTGTGAGTGCTTATTATATTGATAAGAATAAAATAAAAAATAAATCACAAATGGCACTAAAAGAGCCATTCATAAATCTTTTTTTTAAGGTAGTTCTGTACTTTTGGTCAAATCTTAGGAATTGACTGAAATGTAAGTATGGTGTAGATATGACCTTCATGGGCTGATCCTCAAAAATTCAGTTCGATTCACCGTTTAGTTCATGAGATAATTGCAATTGAATATGCGTATTTTTGTACGCGATCCCTATACCTAACACGTAAACCGATAGGAGTTTGCTCGCATTTCTCGATATAGGTTCTAAACGGATCTTACGATTTCAAAAAAAAAACACAAGTGTACGCAGTACTATTGAGGGATCGATTTGAAAAAAAAATTACAGACTTTGACCGTTTAGTTTCGAAGATATCGATTTGTGAAAAGTGGTAATTTTATTCCACACCGAAATAGCGCCCAACCAACTGTCACGGAATGGCAACAGTGTACGCTGATCGGCGTACCAGCTGATCGGCGCGTGGTCTGGAAACTCGAAGCGTGTTTTTTTCCCGAGTGTAGTAATTCTGAGACGGATATGAAATAAATGTATTCTGCAAACAAATTTAATTTGTTTAATTTATGCATGTATTTAATCGTTTTATATATATATATGTGTGTGTGTGTGTGCGCGCGCGCGCGCGCGTGTGTGAGTGTGTGTGTGTGTGTGTGTGTGTGTGTGTGTGTGTGCGCGCGCGCGCGTGTGTGTGTGTATGTGTGTGTATATATAAGTGTGTGTGTGTGTAGATATATTATATTTTTTAATTTATTAGTTTTTACAGCATAACGGTACCGCTTTTTACAACAAATCATCCTCATTACAACTACAACTAAATTATTTATTTCCATTTTGAACGTCTCTTAAAGTAGGCAGTCAATTTATCAATATATATTTATTATGAATGTTATCCTCGATATCATTCAAGACGCTCAAAAAACAACAAGCATCCGACGTCCTTCGACAGCGAATTTTTGTTGCTGATCGTTGAGATTATGGGTGTTGTCATCGCGTTTGGCCGCATTTCCTTTACACATGGCTGCCACTGCCTTGAGTCTTTTAGCAAGCGCCTTTTTCCTTGTGAACTTTCCTTTGTATCTCATTTGGGTTGAGATTTTCACGCCTTGTTATTTATATAAAATATTTCGCGAACGGCGGATTGTAGGACGCTCAACGCTTTGACTGCAGGGAAATCGCGCTGTTGCCACGATTACAGCTCCTCTCTCTATACGAGTATGAGACGTATCTATGCATGAGGTGCGAATGTGTGGGACATGTAGACGGTACAAGCTCTGTCAAAAATGTACAACCAATAGCATCGTATAGGCATTGGCTGTTGCTATACGCTTCGACCGAAACTTTTGGCTCATACGTGTACATACAGAACTACCTTAAAGAAGATCCGCTCAATCCGATTACTTAATTCCTTCGTCAAATCAAATAGAACAAGAAAATAAAAAACACCTCTTACTGTTGAAGCCCGTTCCATTGCATATAGAGATCTTTTCTAATGTATCGAAGTGAGCCCGTATATCGGTCATAGATTTGGCATTCGCGTTCAGGGGAATTTTAACATCCGTAGTCAAGTGAATCTGAAAGAACGAGAAGAATATTTATCAACAATTTGTTGCTGATATGGATGATCATGCAAGTCTTAACTTTATTGAATTAGATAATTGCCTGAAGCGAAAGATCGGAAGAAACCTCTAAGTAAAGTCTTGGACAAAGACTTGACGGATCGAAAAGAATAAATATCGTTTTCGATGATTGTTGAGTCCATGCCCATAACTCCGGCAATAGGGCTGCCCTCAATTCGACCCGAAGCATGTCCATTGTGAAGACATTTACAGCCACTACGCGATTTGCAGACACAGTCTTCTCCATTGCTGGCGTCGAGGGAAGCAGTGACGACAATGTGTTCTCACTTTTGATATGCCCAGAGTGAGATTCTCTCTCCGTAGCAGTAACTTGAGTATTCTCGTGTATCGCTTCGTTGACACAGCCAATGTTTTGATGTAGAATAATTTAGTTTATACCAAAATTTATATGAAAACAGTTTTTTAATGAAAATTCGATTGATCCAGAATTCTAATACACGAATCGAAAAAATGAAAGGGTAAAAAAAATGTCCGAAATTTTTCCGTGATTTTTGACAGACTGTATTTAGATGAAAAATGGTCGTATCAGGAATTTAAAAAAAGCATTTCGAAGCTCTAATATTCTAGTTTTTAGATATTTTAGTCAAACATTTTTAGGAGCTACCGTTATCATGCAGTCGTAAGAAATAGCGCGAAAAAAAATGTTCAGCTAAGCATTGCATGGGCCGGGCAGCTTGTTCATTCAGCTTCAATTTCCTTTTTTGAAGTGAATACTTCTAATGCGACTGTATTAGGCCCCGCCCTCAGCCGCGTTGTAGCACCGGACAAGAGAATGAAGGAATAGAAGAAGAGAGGAGAGAGAGAGAATGATGCATGAGCCGTGTGAGTGCGAGTGAGAGCGAGCGAGTCAATGCAGAGAGGGGGTAGGATCGCGTGCACGCATGCGCGCCGTTCTATTCGTAGCGGTTGCCCGTGTACGTGTGAGCCCGCAGCTGGCACAGCTCTGTGTGTGTGTGCGAGTTCGTACTGTGTCGTCGTGCCTCGTGGCAAATTTTGTGCTATCCGTTAAACAGTGCGAATTTTTAAAGTGAATTATATTATTGTTATTTGTTGGTGCTGTTTTTGATAGTTCTTTGCGGTAGTGTATTATTTTAATGCGGGAATAAGTGACAATTCCAAAAAATGGATCCCGCAGTGGATAAATCGTCGACAAACCCCCCAGCGAACGAAAGTATGTATTCTTGATATATATTTGAACGTTTTAAATAACGTTTTAAGAAACAAAAATATTCGAGCCATTCGAAGCGAGGTTATGTACGAGTAGTATGGCTCGTACATAACCTCGCATGAAACACGTGCCCCGGAATGCCTCTCTATATACATTCAGTTTCAGCCTCTCTGTTGTGTCTCCAGACACACACAGATATATAAAATTTCGCAAATTAATACTCAAAAATGAATAAAAATTGAATAAAAATTGAAAAAATAATATACATAAAATAATAAAATATTTAAACAATATTCAAGGGGTTCGAGGCGAGGTTACGTACGAGTCAGCATGGCTCGTAAATAACTTGCACAATACAAAAACTTTTATATAATCTCCGCTGCCCCTTTACAAGTTTCTATTGCTGACTCCACTGACTCTCTATTCCTTCTCCGCTGAGTTCACTGACTCTATATTGCTGACTCCGCTGATTCCACTGACTCTCTATTCCTTCTCCGCTGAGTTCGCTGACTCTATATTGCTGACTCCGATGACTCCACGGACTCTCTATTCCTTCTCCGCTGAGTTCACTGACTCTATATTGCTGACTCCGCTGACTCCACTGACTCTCTATTCCTTCTCCGCTGAGTTCGCTGACTCTATATTGCTGACTCCGCTGACTCCACTGACTCTCTATTCCTTCTCTGCTGAGTTCACTGACTCTAGATTGCTGACTCCGCTGACTCTCTATTGCTTTTCCGCTAACTCTCTGCTGGCTCTCTGCCAGCCTTTCCTCAGCCTCTCCGTTGTGTCTCCAGAGGCACACACAGAGATGGCAAAAATTGAAAATAAAAAATAATTATTTTTTCAGTTCCATCTCAATCGGGGTCAACACACCGAAGACTAAAGGATGACGACACCATTGCCGAAATATTTCATTTCATACATATGTCATTTCATATTGATAAATAAAATAAAAAAAAGTCAAATATAAACATTCAGGCTACTTTTGATTTCCTTGCCAATTCATAATTCGATCACTTACTTTTCCTCACCTCTCCTCTCCTCCCCTTCTCTCTCTCTCTCTCTCTCTCTCTCTCTCTCTCTCTCTCTCTCTCTCTCTCTCTGCATACGTATTCACTTCTTTTGCGTGTCGAACCCACACGCACCCTTTTTTAAACCTCGATACGACCATTTTTCATCGAAATATCGGACTTTTAATGGAAAGGGATCCTTCTGTCTTCAGTCATTGATATCGCAGCGACAAATGATCGTACACAGAATTGAAGGGCAGTTTCGGAAACTCGAATAAATGTCCTATAAGATGCTGCCGCGATTTGAAGGATTTTTTTACCCTTTATATGAATTTTAAAAAAACTGGAAAAAGGATGTTCTATGGTTTTTTAGAAAATCTACGGCTAAATTGGAAATATCCATGAAATGATTAATGTTAAGCGTGACTTTTAGAGCTCGATATGCCGAGAAAAACCCTGTGAAGTTTCATCTCGATGTTACGAACCGTTTCTTTGTTGCAAACAGTCAAACTTAAAAAAAATTAAAGGATCACGTTTTTTTATCTTAAACACGTCATAATCCTTATCAAAATTGAAAAAAGTTGTTTTCAGGTTTTTTCACATTTTTATGGCAAACAACGCTTGGATTGAGGAAGGAAAAAACAATTTTTTTTTGAAAAATTTTCAAAACATTTTCTAAATTTTTTTCTTTTGAAAAACCTTTCGGCTATTGAAGAAAAGAATGTCCAATTGTTTTCAGCACGATTCGGCTTTTCCGTCCTATGCTTGATTTTTTTTATTTGAATTTTGTAAAAAAAATTTGAATTTTTTTCTTCAGAAAAGAAAAAGGGTAGTTTTGAAAAAAGCTGTTTTTTTTCAAGCGTTTACAGACTGCACAAAAATCGATCAGCAATTTGTCATAAAAAAGGGGATGCACCGGGGTCGACATCTAGTTTGGGTCATCAACTTTAATTTTAATTTAATTAAAAGTTGATGAATAGAAGCATAGGACGGAAAAGCCGAATCGTGCTGGAAACAATCGGACATAGTTTCCTTCAATGCCCGGAAGGCTTTCCAAAAAAAAAATCGAAAATTTCGAGAAAAAAGAAATGTTCATCAATTCAAACGTTGTTTGCGATAAAAATATGAGAAAACCTTAACAAATTTTTTTTTCCATTCTGATCATGATTATGAAGTGTTTAAGCTAAAAAAACGTGACCCCTTATTTTTTTTCAAAAGTTTGAAACAACGAAACGGTTCGCAAGATCGAGATGAAACTTCACAGACTTTTTCTCGGTAAATCGAGCTCTAAAAGTCACGCTTAACATTAATCATTTCATGGATATTCCTAATTTAGCCGTCAATTTTCTAAAAAAAACATAAATTACCCTTTTTCCTTTTTATTGAAATTCATGTAAAGGATTTAAAAAACTATCCTTAAGATTGTGGCAGCATCTTATAGGAAATTTATTGCAATTTTCGAAACTGCTCTTTAGTTCTCTGCACGATCATTTATCGCTGAGATATCGATGATTGAAGACAAAAGAATCCCTTTCCATTAAAAGTCCGATATTTTGATGAAAAATGATCGTATCGAGGTTTCAAAAAAAGAAAATTGAAGCTGCCAAATTTTTTTTTTCGCGCTTCTTAGAATTGCATGATAACCGTAGCTCCTGAAAATGTTTGACTAAAAGATCTACAAACTAGAATCTTGGAGGTTCAAAATGCTATTTTTAAATTACCGATACGGCCATTTTTTATCTAAATACATTCTGTCAAAAATCACGGAAAAATTTCGGACATTTTTTTAACCCTTTAATTTTTTCCATTAGTGTAGTATCTACTGTTGCTTTTTGGACGGATAAGAGTTGTACAAAAATCATAAATGCTTACCGCACAATCCTGATTTCGAGACTTTGGTATTGCATCGTGGGTTAGGTGCCATACGATGCGAGGTATGCTACGAACTTCCCCGCTACGTAGCACGGTCGTGTCATATTTTTTAATGTACGCCTCGTCAAAGTGTAGCTCACAAATGAATTGCTTGATGTCCAGCCTGCAGTTGAATGCTCGCTTCCACTCACGGAGCTTGCTCTCGCACTATAAAACCACATAAAATTTCAAACAATGCACGTTTGGATACTTTATCAGCCTCTAGCTTTAGCAATTGATTTTGACTCATCTTGAAATGTATTCACCTTAGGAGTCCGAAAGACCATAAGTTGGCGCAATCCCAATGCACTACGCTCATTTCAGTCTTTGTGAAGCCCAGTCCGGCAGCCGGGTACTCCACAAACGTTGACCATATTGTGCACACTGGAATAAAATGACGAGAATACAATATTATCGTACAGTTTATGATGAAGCTGGACAAACCCACTGATAATCATTATGAATCATCGCATGTAGTATATTATTCATAACATGTATATATATATAAAACAATGATAGAATGAGTCACTCTACAGGGGATGGTTTTCAGCCGGAACATTAATTACCCTTATCATTTATGTAGATAAGAGCGCAAACTTTGTCGTGAATTCGTAACAGTATTGAGTCAGTAATTGCATAAATCGGGCTACAATGCACCACAAAACGTCACAATATTTCATCTATATTTAAATAAGTCTGGCTGCAATTACTACAATTAAAAGTATTACAAACAGACTTGCCTTTTCCGTGCTGAAGTAGCTTTTTTACGTGAAAATTACGAAAACAACACTCAGAAACGTTAAACTCGCGTTCGATTTGCTGTCGAGTAAAGGTAGCGCCGCAACCCTTCGCGCGATCGCAGCGCCATCCCTGTTGCCTTCATTTTTGGGCACACTTTTTTATCGTAACCGCATTGGAGTTTAGGCTCCTGTATCTAGCCTCCATGGCTTTTTCCCTCGAAGCCTTCGTTTCGGCTTGGCCGCACATGAACGTGCTCAGCGTCCATGTATTGGTGTAGCTGCCGAAGGCGCGGTCGGGAAGCTTCGACCGTGCTCGGTTCTTTCCGAAGATGTCCGAGCGTCGCTCTTTCACGGACACGCGCTACTATGATTGTGTGATGGGCCCGTAAGAGACTAGAGAGGGGGTAACTTTTACGTGCGATCTGGCTGCACTGCCGGCCGGTTGCTCACTTCCTTCTTCTTGAGAGCATCTCCCTCTATATCCCCTGTGGCGCTCCCCCTCTTGTCGCCGCGCGAGAATATTTTATTTTTGACATATACGCACGCGCCTTATGGGCTCCGACAAATTTCGTTACAAAATAAATAAATAAATAAATAAACAAATAAACAAATAAATAAATAAATAAATAAATAATAAATAATAAATAATAAATAATAGTATAAATAAATAAAGTCATAATAAAATAGTCTAAGGGAGCTGCCACTGAAAACTCCCGAAAATGCTGAAATAAAAAGGAAATCATTTTCTGCCGAACGTAATGTATAATTAACAAGGCAAATGTATTAATTACACAGGCGTACAAAAAAAAATTCTGCATATTGAACGGATTCCATCTGTCTCTACGTTTTTCGACACGCCGAACCCAATTCCGAGGTCTGTTAATCTCCATCACGTCAAATTCAAGGTCATTTGAAGGTGAAAGGGAAAATATTCATTGTAAAGATCTGGAAATCATATACTTAGGTTTTTGAAATTGAAAATCGGAAATTTTTTGTAAACATGTATCATTAATACGTTTTCCATGTAAATGAATTAATAATTATTGATTATTATTTATTATTACTAATGTACCATCTATTCATCGTCGGAGCTGGCCGAGCTACGTTCTGAGCTGGATACCACGACGTGGACAAGACGATAATGCTTCGTTGCATTGTAAGAATATTTATATGGTTTGCCACATTCTATGCACCTAAATGAATTTTCCGCCACTTTCGTATAGTACCTTTCCACCGGTATTGGTACCCGCTTCTGGCGGTCTCTTCTCCGTCGGTCGGGTGTCGACGTTTCTGAAATAGTACAAAAGATAGTAAAATAGTATAAAATCGGACTTTTTTGAAGGGTTGAGAATTAAAAATCCAAAATGTAACTTACGGCGGGGTCGCTCGATTGGGGGCTCCATTGTGCCTCTCCTCTCATAAAAAAATGTTCTCCTCACCACCCTCGCCGGGTGCAGTACGGTTTGATCCCGGGCGTAGCTGGATAATTCGTGGACCCTATTATCGTCGTACAGCACCCAGCTAAAATTTTTCAAGTTAAAATATCCGGTCATTGTTTTTATGAAGCGTTCCAAAAAAATTTAGCGGGTTCGAAAAAGTACCCAAATTACTTACCCATTGTTTTCTTTCAATGATACAACATAATGCCGTAGCAATGGGGAAAGGGCTATACAACTAATCACCGCAAACATATTATAATGGAATAAATCCATATCCAGTGGATGGTTTAGTTCGGTGGCGGTGTTGATTGTGCATATTTGTATGCAGCCCAATTCTACACTGCTACGGCATTGGGTGGCGGGGATTTCATCTCCGCAGCACTGCAGTGTGCCCTCCGGTACTGCGGAATCGCATTCATTTACTGTGACGTCCTCCGGCAGCATGTCCACATGGAGTCGTCGCCTGCTCGTCTCGACCACCTCGTGACATCGTGGGCACTTGGCCGCCCGCCGAAATGTCGTGCACATAGCACCATGTAACGTATTACTCTCCGTAAATATGCATGCTTGAAATGATTGGATGAAGTCTACAACGTCATGGTGCTGTATGCCGTCATAGGGGCGGGCGGCCTCGCTCGAACCACTCCATGTGATCAGGAGGTCTTCAAAGGCTGGGCACCTACCCGATCCATGTGAGTTGTTCTATCGGGGAGGGTCAATTCATAAGATTTACATGATTTTTAAAAATATTTTAAATTTTAGTATATTTAGTTATTCTGTGAAATTTCAATGCCACTTATCGACTTAATTTCCGAGTAATTAATATTTGAAAATGGGAATTTCCCAAGGCAATTTTGCTTCGGTGGATGAAAAAAACTAACATCCGGTTACTTCAAAACGGAATATATATCACAGAAAATGCATGAGATTCTTACAAAAAATGAGATTTAGATTCACTAAACACGATAAAATCCGAACTCGCGGAGGAAGGTGACATCTAGCACAAGGCTTTTATTGACCACCACAACGGATGTATCGGCTGTTGACAACTCCCGGACCCATGCCAGATTGCGGTATTCTGTGGAGAATTCAAGATACTTAGTTAGCGTATATGGACGAATTTGCGTTAGCTATACAAACAGGGGGGGGGACTAAGGGGGGGGGGGGGAGGGGGCGGTTCGCCCCGGGCCTCTGGTCTTGGGGGGCTTCCAAATCTCGAGAAGTCATTTTTAGTCAAATTCCAACCAAGGCCGAACGTATGCAAAATATAAATATAGGTAGGTGCTGGTGCACCTGTTATCAGGTCATGATAGCAATTGTCAATGAAGCATAAAGCTCTAGCTATTTATAGCCAATGGCATAAAAATTCTGCACGCCGCGCGGTGGCCCCGCTCACTCTATGGTGGCTTTGGCTCGAAACATAAACACTACATTCGAACAATAGAGAAAATTCGTAAAAAAAATTACATGCATACGTACTAAAGAATAACAACAGGGGAAATCAACCAATCTGAACCTTGCTGTCGTGAAATTACATTATAACTTGTAACTTGTTAGAAGCCAAAATAAAGATAGTAGCCGCCGTTATTGCCCATTTATTGGCAATATGCAGTGAATAAAAGAACGGTCCAGATTATACAGAATCTCAAGGTATGTGTTTTGTATTTTAACATTTGTATTTTTGGCAGACTGATTATGAAGATTGTCAAGTAATTTTGAAGAGAAGCGGTGTAATCTTTTATTTTTTGAAGATGACGATTTTTTGTCGCGTGGGTATCGAGTTTGAAATACACTACTCACACATTCACACAAATTAAGGGATATTAAAAAAGTTGCAAATTTTCGGCTGATTTTCAACAAGGGATAACTCGGACAAAAATGGTCGTACAGAAAATAAAAAAAGGACATTGTAGCTTGAAGTGTCTAGTTTTCAGATCTGGATGGTCAAATTTTTTAGCATGGACGGTTTTCAAGTAATCATCCGAAAACCAACGAAATTTTTTTTTCCAAATTTTTGCTCGTCGTCAAAATGGTCTGCGGACGTCAATTTTTTTTATCATGCGACCATAAAACTCTTTTAGGCAATTTAATCAGCTTCAATTTGACCTTTTAACGAGTTCCCTACGATGATTTGGCGCGGAGTAATCGTCGATCAAAGCAAAAAAATCCATTTTAACTTTGACAATCAATTACGCACTAATGATCGCACAGAAAATGAAAGTAGGTTTTTGAAAACTGCAAAACATTCTCTACGAGATACAATTAGTAACTGTTGATAAAAAAAATGTTTGAAGTGATGATGTTGACTGAAAAAAAGTTGAAAATTTGCGAATTTAAGGATATTTGGAAAATTTGGTATAAGTTTGGAGATAATGCATGAACGAAGGATATCGTCGGTAACTTTTTAACCTCGAAGTGTCCCCAAAAAACCCTCAAAGCTGCAAAGCGGTGCAATTTTTTTTTCTTAGTGCCCCGAAGGTTTAAGTTTATCGTTTCTGTCAAAAATCACCGTAACAAGTAATTCTTCGATTTTTATTCATTTTTTCAACTTCAAAATGGTTTTTTTAGCAATAATGCATAATTTTTCTATTCAAAGACATCAATTACCAAGAAAAAATTAAAAAAAAAAAATTTCGCATTCTTTTTTGAAATTAAAAAAAAAAAAATTTTTTTTTCAAAAATTTCTTTTTCACGTGTTAACGATAATCTCCTGTTGTCAAACAAAATTTGGTCGATTGTTTTTACCAGTCTAACCACCTTTGTTTCCAATGTCAATTTAAAAATTGATTTTAAAAAGTTGATATACGTCCCTACGGTCGACTGATTCACTTCACACAAATCTCGAACTTTTAATTTTTTTTGCAGCTTCAATCGTTGAAATACACTTTCTTAACAAACACAAAAAACAGTTTTTTTTTTCAAAACTACCCTAAAAATTTGGATTTATTTTTTAATTTGAATTTTTTGTTTCGAAATTTGTTTTAAAATTTTTTCTTGGTAATTGATGTCTTTGAATAGATAAATTACGCATTATTGCTAAAAAAACCATTTTGAAGTTGAAAAAATGAATAAAAATCGATAAATTGCTTGTTACGGTGAGTTTGACAGAAACGATAAATTTAAACCTTCGGGGCACTAAGAAAAAAAAATCGCAGCGCTTTGCCACTTTGAGGGTTTTTTGAGGACACTTCGAGGTTAAAACATTACCGACGATATCCTTCGTTTATGAATTATATCCAAATTTATACCAAATTTTCCAAATATACTTAAATTGGCAAATTTTCAACTTTTTTCAGTCAACATCATCACTCCGAAAAAAAATGTTTTATCAACAGCCATTAATTGCATGTGATAGAGAATGTTTTGCAGTTTCCAAAACCCTATTTTCATTTTCTGTACGATCATTAGTTCCCGAGTAATTGATTGTCAAAGTTAAAATGGACTTTTTTGCCTTCATCGACGATTACTTCACGCCAAATCATCATACGGAGCTCGTTAAGACGGAATGACACCTCATCGCGGTCGGTATGGTAGAATAGAATTATAGATACCCAAAAATCTCTGAAACGGCGTCAAACGATAGACGAACGGCTATCTGCGCCTCAAATTTTCTGAATTTGAAAAAAAACGTAGATTGGCTTATCATGCGGAACTCGTGACCAAAAATATGGAAAATCAGACGTTTGGCTAATGTCACGACTTGGAGATAGGCTGAGCCGGGTAGCCACATAATAAACGAACAATTTGAGCTCTCAATCACTGCATTTCGTTGCATATCTTAGGAGAAAAGTGGTAATCTAGATTGATCGTGTAATTGTTGATAATTGCGAGCAAATGTCGCCCGAACTTCGACGTGCTCAGTTCACGAGAATTCCGCGCGCGGTGCTCGCCACGTGTTCTGCAGACGACGCGCATCGGTGTGCACGAGCTCGATACGCCCGCAAAGTGACAGCTGATATTTGGCTGTGTGTGAGTGCCATCGAAAAAGGGGAGAAAGTTTTGTTTTTCGTATAAAAACGACATCAAAAAGAAATTTTCATGTGACCTCAAGTGCGACGATGGGATTGTGGACATTTTGTGCGAACGTGGTGATGTATCTGTCGAACCGCAGAGAAAGCAAAGTCGATTGACTTGTCGTATCGAACTCGTCTCTGAAAACATGAAAAATCGAAAGTTTGACTAATATGACGACTTGAAGATACGCAGAGCCGTGTAACCACATTCAACACGAACATTTCGATACCTCAGTCTTTGCATTCCGTCACATATTTTCGGAGAAAAGTGGCAATCTAAAATAATTGTGTGATTACGTTCATTAAGCGTTTTGCAGACAACGCACATCGCTGTTTCTCGAGCTCGATAAGCCGGCAAGCGATAGCTGATTTTTGGCTGTGTCTTCAAAGCGACGTAAAAAAGGAATTTTCGTGCGATATCAAGTGCGACGACTGCGGACATTTTCAAGGAACGAATCACCGGGACGGTATGTTACGTCCCAGCCTTCACCTTTTTTTTCTCTCTCTTCTTGAAACCACGATGGTAAATACGCACGATAGCAGCACCCTCACTCATCGACCAAAAACCTATATTTCTATAACGCTAAGCGAGCGATAGCCGAAACGTACCACAAGACCAAAAGCGAAATCGTCGCACGTAGGTCCCCACGCATAAACATAGCCAACGACAGACGAATTTACGAGAGGAGCGTACTCGCAGCCTCGGAAGAGAAACCCTACGCCTAGAGCACTCGAACAAAATGCAGGGACCGAACTACGCCACAATCCTACCTTGTCCTAAGACCCAAACAATCCCACGAGGAAAACTCGCTTGCGTCAGAACACGTCACCCGGTCATATCGCAAGACCCACGAAACCTCGGTCGCTGAACCCGATCCTCGGACATAGAACAATGGCCGCATTCACCATAGCGATGACCTAATAAGTAGATGAACAAAACTATTCCTACGCATGACGCCGACCTATCACGTATGTCAGCGTACATTCTCACGATTGATTAACCAATCACTAAGAAGCTCTGATCCGAAAATGCATTCCCCCAAAAAAGCTCCTTCCCCTACAACCAGAGTTTCCTAATTTTCACATCACGACGGAGCAGACACTCTGTATTCGAACTCCGAACTGAACAGTCGACTTACAAGGCTAAACCCTTTCGCTCTGCGTTTCCGTGTAATCATTGTACGAGTAACTATCTTTGTACCAAAATTATAAGTTTGTAATAGTTAAACGTAATAAACGTGAACTACGTGAATTAAGACAAAATCTACGCGTGTGAACATTTATTTGATCAACAATCAACCCATCGGGCGGATCCAACTCTCTTACCAGAATCACGCACCTCAAATCCGTCTCAATCCAAATTGTTATTAAACTGTGTTCGGAACTCACGCAGAAGCCAAACACTCACCGCGCAATCTAATTCAATTCGAACTTTCGCGCTCTAAATCGGCAACCTCGCGAGTCCCACCTAAATCTCCCTCCGGGACGTAACAGTTTAGTATACAATAAAACTGGTGGCAGCGGAAGAAAGAAAAAAAAACTTCAAATAAATTACCCATCAGTAATAAAACTGATGGCAGCGGACGAAGGGACAAAAAACTTTTAATAAATAACCCATCGGTTAATAAAACTGGTGGCAGCGGAAAAACAAAGAGACAATTTATCGGTTATAATACTGGTGACAATCAATCCGGTGTCGGTAAAAAACGGATCACGAACGCGGAATAAGCTATCGTGTAAAAATAAAAATAAAATAAAAAGACTCTCTTCCGTGTGAAACGAACAAGTGCTCCACACCAACGTCGCACCGAGATCAACACAAGGGACGCAGAGCCATAAATTAACGAAGGACGCAAGGCCGAAGAGCAGACCCGAGCCAGCAACGCACACCCGGACTGCAGGTCAAAACACCAGCCGCACCTCACGATAAGTCAAGTAGCCTAACGGTAGCCACTTGGCTGCAACCAAACATCATTGGCACGAGCGAGCTACAAGATCATCACTGAGTAAGTCATAAACTCATAATGTCTACACCAATCCAAATGGAGACTTCGGAAGCCCATCACCCAGCTCAACAGAGTCAAATCTACATCGAAGACAACGATTCCACCACCAAATGCGCATAACTATTATCAAGCGTCCTTCTAAAATAATATATATCCACTACACGCTAATTATCGAGATTTCAAAAGATATTTACCCGAGTTCGATGGGACGCCTAAAACATGTTCGTTAAACAATTTTTTGAGCTATTGCGATAACGCGAAAGAATTCATCCCAGCTGTAGGCGAACGATTAATAGTCACACTCTTAAAGAGTAAATGCAAAGGAATCGCTTGCGATAGTCTCGAAAGCTTTACAATAACAACAATCCATGAGTTCACAGACATCCTAAAACGAAAATTCATCCCTTCCAAACCTCCTCTCACCTGGATCACGGAAATGAGCACATTTTCCCAAAAAGATAAAGAAACGGAACTCAGCTTCTACAGTAGACTAAACACTCACTTAAAAAAGACAAACCAAGCCATCGAGAATTCGAACTTACGTTCCATCGAAGGAGCGAAAATTTTCGCGGAAGCCATAGCGACTGATCAATTTCGAAGAGGTCTTAACGCCGCCTATCACCCCCATATAGCATGCAAACAGTACCCAAATCTCGAGAGCATTTTCAAACAAGCAACGGATATCGAAAAAATGTTCGGACCAATCGACCCAGTAAATACACAATCGACTTGTCTACCAATTCAACCTTTCAACAAATCAAATAGTCAAAACGAAAACAAACCCGGAAGCTCAACCTTTCGTGCAAACCCGAGCAAATTCTGCAATTATTGCAAAAAGACAAACCACACAACAAATGATTGCTACCTTCTGGCAAAAAACAACTCAACAAAAGACGCTACAAACAGAAGTAACATATCATGCAACTATTGTAAAAAACCGGGCCACTTCATAAATCAATGCCGTAAACGAGCATATAATAATGGGAGAAAAGACGAGGCTCAAGCCGGAAAACAGCTGGGAAACGAGTCAACGACCCCTCGACCAGGCGTCTCGACGGGCCCAAACACCCAAGGACGCCAGACACAGTAAAATCAGAAACGAAACAAAAAATATTTCTCGCAGACTCAGGCTCACAATTAAATTTGATCAAAATCGAAAATATTCGTCACCCAAATCTCATAAACAATCTCATAATTTACGAATTATACGGAATTTCGATCATCGATAGACCCAGGACACTAGGACAAATTAACATCGCAATTCATGACCAGTCCGTAACATTCAACGTTGTCCCGGACGACTTCCCTGTTGAATTCGACGCAATCCTCGGTCATGAAAAAATCGGAGAAAGTAGAGGTAGAATCGACTGGGAAGGACGATACGTACGAGTCAATAACGTGGACATCCCATTTACAAACACAGAATCATTTCTTCTGCGGGCCAGACAGAAAACGATCATGTTCATTCGAGTCGGAAACCCACTGGAGACAGGTTACGTACCCCATATACCATTTCGAGATGGCATCTTTGCAGGCGAAGCATTGGTTAAAAATACCAATGGCAAAGCATACCTGTACGCTATCAATACCTTGAACGAGGACGTCGGAGTAGAGGTTCCCGTAATTTCACTCTATCCTTTCGATATGAGTACAGACGAGAACTATCAAGAGGATGACCACACCGCGAATACACAGACTCTAGAGCACAAAAACCCTCGGACGCGAGAAAACCGTGCCAACGGAGTAATGAGTCTTTTGCGGCTTAATCACCTCAATGACGAAGAGCGTAATGCGGTATCTACACTTGTAGAAGAATACGTAGACTTCTTTCATCTACCTGGTGAACCCCTCCGATCAACAAACGAATGCAAACATCGAATTCCCACTGTAGACGATCGACCGGTCAATACAAGACAATACAGACATCCGCCATTCCAAAGACCGGAAATAGAAAAACAAATTAACGATCTGCTACAATTAAATATCATCGAACCCTCGAAGTCACCGTATAATTCACCAGTTTGGATAGTTCCGAAAAAAGCAGACTCAAAAGGCAATAAACGATGGAGACTCGTAATCGATTTCAGAAAATTAAATGATGTCACAATAGGAGATGCTTACCCCCTGCCGTTAATAACAGACATCCTTGACCAACTCGGCGGTGCGAAGTACTTCTCCATTTTTTGACTTAGCATCTGGCTTTCATCAAATAGAAATGGATCCAAAAGACAAACACAAAACAGCCTTTACGACCCCTCACGGTCATTACGAATTCAATAGAATGCCATTCGGATTAAAAAATGCACCAGCCACATTCCAACGATTGATGGACCTTGTTCTAAAAGGGTTACAGGGTAACGATTTATTCGTATATCTAGACGACATAGTAATCTACGCACGATCAATCGAGGAACACGAAAGTAAATTTAGAAAACTTGCGGAAAGATTACGTAACGCAAATCTAACTCTCCAAACGGATAAATGCGAATTTTTAAGAACTGAAGTAAGATATCTGGGACATCAAATCTCTGCAGATGGATCAAAACCCGATCCAAAAAACATCGACACACACGTCGGCATCTCCCCTTCGGGAACCCTTCAAAACCCGAATCTACATCGTCTTCGGAAGACGAGGAAGACATTACCCACATGGCGCCGAGTAACTTCGCCACGCTTGGAACATCTTCATCTTCAGAGCAAGAGTCAAGCGACAATAGCCTAAGCAATATTGCCATAAATTTCCAAAAGCGCGCTCACGAAACACTAGGACTCACTCCATCACCCACCGGATGTACCAAAAGGAAATTCCACCAAATGCCTAACCGTCCAGATAGTCATGGAAACACGAGTGAAGAAGCTCTTAGAGAGAATGAATTGTTCCCTCTTAACGAAAAGAAAAGTCTCACGGACAATCACACCATTGAACCTATGGACGTAGGCTTTCCAAACGAAGATAGAAAATCAACAGATGAAAGTCATAAAAATCAAGTCACGGGACCCCCAACTACCAACGTAGAACAGCGCACGGACGATGTAACAGCCATCGCCAAAAAAGGGGAACCAGTCCTTTTAGCCACTCGTAAATCCTCCAGACCACGAAAACCCAAAAAATGTTTTTGCTGCCCTGATGCAAGCAATCACGCACACACTAGTGTCCCACGTGCACAAGTAGCGAAGGGTAAAAAAAGGCCACCCAGGAGTACTTCACAAGCAAAAATATTCAGGAATTCTCCGGGCCAAGAACAACCCCCACCCACTCTTCCAAACGTTGCAAACGCCAACAGCTCCGAAAACGAATCTTTTCATCAACAAAAAAATGCTCCCTCCCTGACACCATTCGATAATCCCCCCCCCCCCCCTACGATAGAAAACGGAAACGACAATAGCAGAACAAATACCACTGAAGAGGAGCCAATAAACAACAACGAGCAACAAACGGAATTCATTAACGTCATCGAAACAAGAGACAACATCGAAATGACAAAAAAACAATTATATTTGTTTCATTTCTGCCGATGGTACAGTCTCTAACGATATCGGCAAACGATTAATCGAGATGGGCTTGCTAAAAAATCTATCCCCAACTAACACCTTCGAAATCGGACAAGTCCTCATATCGGGAACACCAAAGAAACGAGTGTTTGCCCTAGTAACACAGGAAAACTCCACATCATCCTTAACGAAAGAAAATCTTACCAAATCCATCCGAAATCTGAAAACAACGATGGTAGAATTGAACGTCAAATCAGCAGCATTTTCTCAGAAACGCAGTAACCTTAACGACTCAGCATGGGCAAAAATAAAAAGCATCATTCGAGAAATTTTCGCGGATACCGAAATCCAAATAAAAATCTGCCCCAACGAAATTACTGTCCCACCAAAACATACAACAGAATCCGACAACAATATTTTTGGGACAATCTCAAAAAACAAGTAGAAAATTACATTCGTCAATGCGCCAGTTGCCAGAGGAAAAAGTTGGTGAGAATTCAAACCAAACAACCTATGGTAATTACAGATACTCCGATCAGCGTATTCGACAAAATTGCAATGGATACAGTCGGACCGATAACCCCAGAATCTGAACTTGATCACCGCTTCATACTAACGATTCAGGACAACCTCTCGAAATTTTCATTTGCAATTCCGCTAAAAAGCGCGACCGCGCACGAAATCGCTTACGCACTAGTCACGGAATTCATATGCTTATTCGAATGTCCTAAAGTAATATTGACAGACCAAGGTGCAGCTTTCATCGGCCGTGCAATAAAACAATTAACGAGGATCCTAAAAATCAAGCAAATTAAAACGACAGCATTCCATCCACAGTCGAACGGATCGCTCGAACGAAGTCATCAAGTGCCTACGGCGAAGTCCTAAGTGGTTACGGCTGGCAACTTCCGCATACAACACAAGCGTACACGAAGGCACGAAATACACACCATTCCAGGTAGTCCTAGGCAAAGTAGCACGACCACCCTCACAATTTTCATATCTCGACGAAATCTTAACGTACGATGAGCACGTGAGAAATCTTGCACATCATTTACAAGAAGTTCGACAATTAGCTCGCAACAACCTCGAAAATGCCAAACAAAAATCCAAAACTCACTACGATAAAAAAATCAACCCCATAAAATTCCAAATCGGAGATCAAATCTACCTGATTAAAAATCAGCGAATAGGAAAATTTGACGACAACTACTTAGGTCCTTACGAGATAACACAAATTTTTCCAGACCAAAACGACCTCGAAATCGCACTAGGAAACAATAAGCGAAAAATCATCCACTGCGATCGGGCTAAACTAGCACACTAATGAATCAATCTCGCAAACCCGAAGCCCGATGTACTTAGACCTGCACGATTCCTTCCACATCATCTAAGCTCATCTATCACGCCCCACTGAAACTCGACTTCCACAAATTAGCTTAAAACATGCGACTATTACTTAAAATATATTTTATCAAATAAGATAAAAATCATACGACTATCACTTGAAGACATACTTTAACAATGCGTAGGATGAAATCAAAATATATACATACCTTTTTCTCTTCGTTCACCCAAGTGCATGCACACCAGATATAATCTAAGAATAAAATTAATCAAGGCGAAATGTAACTTCTCGTACACATTATGGTACTGCATTATGTCACTGTATCAAATAACAAAACAATACCTATCCCCCAATATACTTAAGCTACATTGTAAATCGATCAATGACGATGCCAGCTCACAAATCGTGCGACCATACCTTTCGATTACAATTATAATTGAATCTAATTGAGCGAGACGCTCAATCTTGAAGGAGGGAGGTATTACGTCCCAGCCTTCACCTTTTTTTCTCTCTCTTTTTGAAACCACGATGGTAAATACGCACGATAGCAGCACCCTCACTCATCGACCAAAAACCTATATTTCTTTAACGCTAAGCGAGCGATAACCGAAACGTACCACAAGACCAAAAGCGAAATCGTCGCACGTAGGTCCCCACGTAGCCAACGACAGACGAATTTACGAGAGGAGCGTACTCGCAGCCTCGGAAGAGAAACCCTACGCCTAGAGCACTCGAACAAAATGCAGGGACCGAACTACGCCACAATCCTACCTTGTCCTAACACCCAAACAATCCCACGAGGAAAACTCGCTTGCGTCAGAACACGTCACCCGGTCATATCGCAAGACCCACGAAACCTCGGTCGCTGAACCCAATCCTCGGACATAGAACACTGGCCGCATTCACCATAGCGATGACATAATAAGTAGATGAACAAAACTATTCCCACGCATGACGCCGACCTATCACGTAAGTCAGCGTACATTCTTACGATTGATTAACCAATCACTAAGAAGCTCTGATCCGAAAATGCATTCCCCCAAAAAAGCTCCTTCCCCTACAACCAGACTTTCCTAATTTTCACATCACGAAGGAGCAGACACTCTGTATTCGAACCCCGAACTGAACAGTCGACTTACAAGGCTAAACCCTTTCGCTCTGCGTTTCCGTGTAATCATTGTACGAGTAACTATTTTTGTACCAAAATTATAAGTTTGTAAGAGTTAAACGTAATAAACGTGAACTATGTGAATTAAGACAAAATCTACGCGTGTGAACATTTATTTGATCAACAATCAACCCATCGGGCGGATCCAACTCTCTTACCAGAATCACGCACCTCAAATCCGTCTCAATCCAAATTGTTATTAAACTGTGTTCGGAATTCACGCGGAAGCCAAACAAAGACTCACCGCGCAATCTAATTCAATTCGAACTTTTGCGCTCTAAATCGGCAACCTCGCGAGTCTCACCTAAATCTCCCTCCGGGACGTAACAGGTGTATCCGACGAGCCACAGTTATTTCTTGAGGTTATGTATGCAATTTTTTTAAATATTTTTCGTGAGCCCTCCAAATCTTTACAAATAAAATTAAATAATTTCAAAGTTGCCGACGTGTTTGAAAATAATGGCACTGGTGCAACGAAATATTTTTGTATACAACAGAGCCTCCGGAGGTCTGGCGTCTGTCGCTAAGCGTACAAAGGTACCGGCATACCACCGTTTCTCTTGACATGGTCTCCTCAAGCTCCGTCGGTGGAGATCTTTACGAAGGACACTCACTTTGTGAGAAGACCTTCAGTGACATAACACAAGTGCTTCGCAAGCTCATTGCAAAGGGTTCTCTTTTTCCCCGGTGGCAAGCGGCGAAGCACAAAAGTTTGTCATCTGCAGCAAGATGCTGGCACGCACACTGTATCGGTGCTGTACAGTGAGATCCAAACTGGCACATTTGACGGGTACCTCGCAGCGGCATGTTTGCATGCTTGTTGCAAACGATACAGCGTTGTGCCAAGAACGAGTTCTTCGCAAACTACGTTCGACAGGTGCCTTCCAGTGCGAAATCTTCATCGGCTTGCTGCGAAGAACTGTGTGTTCTGCCAAGAACAAGTTCTTCGTACGATTGACAGGTGCCTTGACAGGTACGATTGACGTCTATTTTCAACGTATAGACGTGGCTGACAAACGCGAAGACTGGAGGAACCACTTTTGCGAATTGTTAGGAGGACAGGGCAGGGACGATAGGGAGAGGGGGGAGGAACAAAAGGGAAGGGAAGAAGAGCAGGAGGAGGACATCTGGACAACAAGAGCAAACACAGAAATTGACTTAACGGATATAGAGAAAGCATTCAAAGGTATGAAAAATGGAAAAGCCGCCGGGAAGATGGAGTATCAATAGAATTTCTAAAACCTATGACAGAGGAAGGATACAGGGAAATAAAAGATATTTTGAATGAGTTTTGGGATAGGGGGGATTTAGCAAGCGGATGGGAAGTAGGAAGAATCTTTCCGATATACAAAACAGGAGACGCCAACTGAGCAAAGAACTATAGGGGAATCACACTTTTGAACACGGGATACAAATTGTTAGCCAATAATATAATAACGGGGAGACTTAGACGCTGGCTGGAGGGGAAGGAGGTTCTGAAGGAGAGCCAGGCAGGCTTTAGGAGCGGGAGAGAGACGAGGCACCATCTGTTCGTCTTGAATGCTCTAATAAACAACAAGCTCAAGAATAAAGGGGGGCAGTTATTTGCAGCGTTTGTTGATTTTAAAGCGGCATTCGACACGGTAGATAGAAACTTGCTTATCAAGAAAATCAAGGACCTAGGGATAAAAGGAAGACTGCTTACGATGATTAAGAAGATATACGAAAAAAGTATAAATGAAATAATTACAGGAGAGGGGGTCACGGAACGCTTCGAGACAATAAAAGGGGTGAGGCAAGGGTGTCCCCTGAGTCCGTCGCTTTTTAGTCTTTTCATAGAAGATATGGACCTGATATGGGAGGCAAAGAATGAAGGAGGTACAGTGATAGGGGCGGAGAAAATATTTGCGCTGAAATTTGCAGATGATATTGTTTTAGTGGCTAACGAGGAAGAGGGGCTCGGGTCTATGCTGAGATCATTAGAAAAGTACGTAGAGAGAAATAGATTAACAGTCAACATCCAAAAGACGAAAATAATAAGATTCAAAGGGGGGGGGGGGCAGAAATAAGGAAAATCAGAAATGGAAATATGGAAACGAGAAATTAGAGATTGTCAAAGAATACAGGTATCTGGGGGTAGTTTCCTCGACCGGCAATACTTTCGAAAAACATCTAATCAATTTAACAGGAAAAATAAGAAGAGCTACCAACGCGACCTGGGGTACATTCAAAAGATCCGGGATAAATCGTTTAAAGAGGAAAATGTATTTGATGGACGCTATAGTCAAAAGCGGGTTGTTATGCGGAAGCGAGGTGTGGGGGTGGAAGAGACGGGAGGTAGTAGAGAGACTACAAGGAGGATATACTAAAATGACAATGGGCATAAATAAGAACACGCCAAATTCAGGGTGTCTGATTTTGACCAGAACTGAAATTGCATGACATTTAAGGATTTTTAAGGCAAGGAATGGGGATTTTTTCATGACTCTTAGTATGACTTTCTGGCATAGAAGTATACTTATTTATTCTACAGTGCGACCGATTTTCTAAATTTTTATATTTTGATTTTGTTCTTTCAAACAGATGTGTGTTGTATACCAATAAAAAGTATACGGAATAAACGAAAAGTCACCAAACTGTACAATTCCATATGTAGTAAAAAATGTGAGACAAACATAATTTCAAGATTACTGTAAAGAAGTATATTTTTGGAACATCTAGAAAAATATTACATACATTTAGGAACTTTGAGTAATATCATCTAGTCGCTAGTCGCTTTACACGAATAACAAAGAAAAACTAATATGTTGAAATAACGCATCATTTTCTTTTACTTTCTTCTATTTTATTTTCTATTGATTCGATATTCGCTTCTCTATCGACAAGTACCACAAAGTTAGTTAATATTGAATATATACTCAACGATAATTTAGTAGAGTATAATAATTCAGGTAGACTGGTAATTTTTCATGACATTTCATGACTTTTTCAGGGTCGAGTGTAATTTCATGACATTTAAGATTTTTCATGACTTTTCAGGTCGGTAGCCACCCTGAAATTATATCTGGCGGATGGAATCCGGACGCAGAAGCGTAACGACGGAACCGTGGAAGAGAGCGGCTAATTATTTGATTGAAATAATGAAAATGGGAGAGGAAAGATGGCCAAAAAAGTGTCTCAAACAGGAGGCTAGAGGAATTCTAAATGGAAACCCAACGAAATGGGGAAGGGAGGTCCAAGAAGCGATGGAGGAAGTGGGAGAAGGAGGAATGTGGAAGGCCATTGCGAACAATAATGTAAGGGAAATAAAGAATATAATAGAAAGCAGGAAGGAAACAAAAGTGGACCAGGAAATCCAGCAAGGCTGGAACCGAATTGGAAAATCAACGTATTGTGCACAATACAAAAGTGGGAAACAAACACTAGAAACAGGTACTGGGAAGATGAAAGGATAACAGCAGGAATGAAAGAAACCTGCGCGAGACTGAGATGTGGGAATGTGGGGAAAGAAGGCAACAAGGGCTATAGCGACGATATGTGTAGGAGCTGCGGGAAGGAAGCAGAAAACGTGGTCCACATATGTATGTGCGAGAAAATTAAAGAAAAAATTACAAAAGAAATAGTGGATGATCTCGAAAAGTGGATCGGCGATGGGGAAAGGGAAGAGATGAATAGGAAGATAGAAATGACATGGAACAGGAGCCGGTAACACCACTATGTATGTATAGAAGGCACTTCGAGAGAATGAAAATAAACAAATAGAAATAGAACGAGAAACATAAATAGCAATAGAATATAAGTAGATTAAAGAGTACTATGTAAAAGGGAATGAATATGTAGCGGGGGGATGATTGTGTAAACACCCTGAAAGTCTATACCTGAAATAAAATTACTTACTATAAACTGTGCTGTCAAAAAAAATTATCGTAAATATGCTTTTTTTATAGCGAATTAACCTTACCCCGCCCCCTTAAGCAATGAGTATATCATCCATCTTAATATTCATTGGTGATACTGAAACCATTAATTTTGCAGGTTTCTCAAAGATGGCATCTAATCGATATGCAGTCCTTGAATTCGCAGATGGCGTTAGTCTTGCTGCGGAAAAATGGATAAAACCTCGGAAAACACATTGTTATTGGCCTCCGTATAAAAACCAATCGAGAATATTGAAGGCTATTGAGAATCAAGAGGACGCTACCATAGACTGGCCTCGGCACGATATTATAAAAATATTGACGACGACGAGTACGTTCAACCAATTTCAGATGAAATGATATGCTTCTATACCAATCCATATGTAAAAAATGATTGTACAAGTCACAAGTCACTATTATTATTTTTCTCAAAATAATGCAGTTCTGAGATGTACTCATTATCTTTTTTAGAAACATTTAAGCGTGGACAAACTAAATGTTCAAAGGCTTTGGTAATGTCTGATATCAACACGGATACGGAGTTTAATTACGTTGGATCAAAAAAATTGACCAAGTCACCTGCTAGCGTTGGACCGTTTCCACCTATTGACTTCGACGATGCAACATGCTTCTCCAGTAATAATGGAGATTCGGATGTCGAAATGATCAAAACAAAAAGCACATCGAAAGTACAAACGAATTGCATGCATGAAACACGTAATGGTATGTAGCGAGACAATTTCAAAAAATTGTAAATATTTATAATAATAGTGTAATGTCCGCTTTATGTTATATTCTCATAATTTTCATAGATGAGATCAAAACAATCCTCGTAGCACTGGCTAAGCTCGATCTGAAAATAGATGCTCTAGCAGCCGAGGTTCGGAGTATCTTACTAACGTTGGCAGCGAAGACCACCGACGAAGAAATTGACAAAACGGAGAGTCAAATTCTAAAAGCTTTTCTTTTGATGAAAGAAGCCGATTTGGCGGAAGTGAGACAACGTCTATCGACTGACGCAAATTACAAGAATACTATGGCGAGTATATAATGTTTGTTATATTGCCGCTAATTTTGTACATGTAATTTGAATTTATTCTTTCTGCACATTTGCAGACTTTTTTCTGTCAAAATATACTTCAAATAAATATTTAAATTGGCAGTGTACTTACATTAGTTAGTAAATTTCTATATAAGGTATTCCGCGCCAAGTTAACCACTTTCGAACCTTACTTTTTTATTTTTGGCTTAAATTTGTTCAATTGTTATATCTATTAAAAGAACCTCTGTATTTTTCTAGAATTTTTAGTCCATCCACTAATGAAATGTGATTTTTTTTAAATCGTTATTTTTTTTCGTAATTCCCAAAAAAAACTTAATATTTAAAAAAAACTAATAATTTTTTTGTTATCGCATTCGAAAAGTACGGTAAAAACTAACCATTCAAAGGAGACGGAAGCTTAATTTGGTCTATTTTTCGGCGAGTATATAGACGATTGAAAAAAAAATCACATCGCATGAGTGGAGCGACAACAAATTCTGAGAAAAATACATAAAAAATAAAACCTCGGTGATTGGGCATGAAATAACTTACACTAGAACCTCGATTATCCGAACCAATTGGGACTGAGACTAGTTCGGATAATCAAAAGTTTGGATAATCGAAACGTGGGTTTTTTGGGACGAGATCATAAACAACACCTTTTTGCATCAAAACAGTACATACACATATATTAAAATTTGACATACATATTACCGTTGAAATATATATATATATATATATATATATATATTTAACACCTGAAAAACGTCGAATGCTTTTTTTTTATATTTTTTTTTATAAAATCGTCTATTTTTAATTGACGAACGGCTGTAACGCGTTTTTGAGCGGCTAAGTCTCGCAGCCGTTTGAGAAGGAGAAGTTGCGTTGGGTTGCTCATTGTTGCTCAAGGCGGTCGCAGCGAAAAACAATGTATCTTTCGCGCCAACGTTCGGATAACTGAGCGTTCGGATAAACTAAGTCATCGTTCGGATAATCGAGGGTTCAGATGATCGAGGTTCGGATAATGGAGGTTCTACTGTATATATATGTGTGTGTGTATTCATGCAGATTAAGGATTTGGCTATTTTCGTGCAAAGCGATGTCAAAACCACCGCATCGAAATTGATGCACGAAATTATGAGTAACGCACTAGCTGCAAATTACAGCTTCCACGGAGCCCACAAAAAAAGCTTTTGAAAAATTGAAACTCTGCGATGTTGTATCAAGTAAGCTCAATTCATGTCGAAATGTTAAGATTCTATTCGTTAACTATTACGATGTACTTGCAATGGCAATGTAGATTACAGATTAAATCTATTTAATCTATACAGGTGTCATCCGCTGCCGTTTCACGAAGCCTCTTGTAGTAAACAAGGAAATTAGTGATCCCATTAAATCATGGCAGCGTCATGCCCCTGCGCGCTTGGCACGAGAAGAAAAGTGAGTTTCATTCCGCATATTTTTCTAAATAATTCATGACATCACGGATTTTGACACGAAGTATGGAAAGTTTTTTAAATCTACTCTATACACAGTGCATAATTGCTGCATTCGAACTATTTTGTGTGCGTGCGTGCGCGCGTGCGTGAGAGTGTCATTATTACCATGCTATGGAATCCTCTCAATGGTTTTTGCACACAAATGTTTTTCAGAAAACCTGAAACAACGAACGCTGTCAATAATCCGCAAACCGTGACCGATCGTGATGAGGGTTTGAACAACAATAGGATCAACAACAACGGAAAACAACAGGTCAATGAAAAAGTTGTCAACAATAATGTGGTTGAAAATTCCGTGACTGTCGAAGACTCGACAGCCACATCTACCGTCAAATAGACGACAATTCCACTGAGAAATCTAAGGTGCAGTCATCATTTGTAGTACGTGCTCATTTTTAGGTTTTATTGTGACCTTGCAAACAAATTTATTTTATTTTTTCATGAGTTTTTTCCATTTCTAACAAATGTCCTATCAGCATACAGATTTGTTTCTTGTTTCTCAACGGCAAAGCTCGACTGTTAAACCGTTTCTTTTTAATTTGATCTCTTGGGTTTTCTTCCTGTGTAAGTTTAAATATTAATAACTTTATAAGATTGCAATGGTATAATACTGCTGCAATATTTTGTTCCAAAGACAACAATTCCACTGAGAAATCTAAGGTGTGAAATGATAATTTGTAGTACGCATTAATTTTTAGGTTTTATTGTGACCGTACAAGCAAGATTATTTTCTTTTATTCACGATTTTTTTTCTTTCTGATATAAATGTGCCATCAGCATAAAGATTTGTTTTTTGTTTCTTAACGGTAATGTTCGACTGTTGAACTTTTTAGTTTCAATTTGATTTATTGGGTTTTCTTCTTATGTAAGTTTAAGTAATAATAAGTTTCTAAGATAGCAATGGTAAAATTCTGCTGCAATATTTTATTCAAAAGACAACAATTCCACTGAGAAATCTAAGGTGTAGTCATAATTTATAGTACGCATTCATTTATCTTTAGGTTTTATTGTGACCGGAAAAACAAAATTATTTTATTTTTTTCATGATTTTTTTTTTCTAACAAATGTGATATCAGCACAAAGATTTATTTTTTGTTTCTCAACGGTAGTATTATTCGCCTGTTGAACAGAAAACAAATTATTTTCTTTTTTCCATCAAGAAACATATGTAAGTTCATTCTAAATGGAATGCTTTAAAAAAGCGGTTATGTTTACTACTCATCGTACTATGTATAAGTATATAATACGCATATTCAATATTACAAATTGATATTAAGCGCGAATCCTGTCGGGCAAAGACTGAGAGTGTAATTGTTCCTATGTATATCCAATATACGCATCATATGTGTTCTAATATAATATACTCGTGTGTACTTCATAAATTATGAAATCTATTACCATCTGTTTCGGAGGGTCTCGTGCGTATATTTCTCACCTTTATATTGCTTTGATTGTATATCTTATCGGTATACAAGTTGAGTCCACCCGAGCATCATCCGTATGTTTTATCAGCTATTGTTGTGCGTTATTCAATTTTAATTAACCGGACTTCAAATTGCGTACACATATATACAATTCAAAGGAGTTACCGTATTATTATCGAAATTTTTAATATAGATTCGATGAATACTTGTGACAGTATACCGCTGAAAAATGTAGACATGAGAACCCTTTTTCTTTCTATCCCTTGGATCCTATTGCGTCTTAATACAGTTATACAGTATGAATTAAGTCCCATGGACTATCCAATCTAAATATTTATTCCGTAAGCTTCTTTTTGTAGTCTCGATGATGTTCCATGGACATTTTAATACAGTCTGAATTAAGTCCCATGGACGTCTTCATCCAGTCTAAACATCGTCTCATTAGCAACTTGATATAGTTTTAACAATGTCTTAGGAACGTCTTAATGCAGTCTCGATAATGTCTTATCGATATTTCCACTGTTTTATGTTAGCAGTCTAAGAGACGTCCCACGGATATGCGTAAAAGCAAATCTTTGGACATCGTAGAGATGTCAATAAGACTGTCCCATTCCGGTAAATGTAGCGGACATTTAAGAGCGTATGGGAGTCCCATAGGACAATCCCAATACTGTCACGAGACAACTGTCGAGATGTCCGAAAGACGCACTTTGGACATATTTTTGCTGTGTGGGCAGAAAAACACCATTACCATTCACTCTACGTGCAATTCATATAACGAATTGTGTATATTTATGAATGCGAGGGTAGGAGAGGAACAGGGTCGGAGGAACAGGAACAAGCTGCGTGAGGGTTGGAGGGGAGGAAGGGGTGAGGCGTTCGCAGGATAAGGTGGTGAACGCGGAGGGAAAGAAACTCCTCGATTTCTGTGAAAGTTTAGGGCTCGTGATATTGAATGGAAGGACGAAGGGAGAAAAATTCCGGATGGATGGGAATTGGCAAGAATTTACCCAATCCACAAGGCGGGAGACGAAGACGTAGCGAGCAACTATAGGGGGGTCTCGTTGCTCGACATAGGTTATAAACTCCTAGCGAGTATCATGACCAAACGGCTAAATGGATGGGTGGAAAGACGGGAAATACTCAGAGAGAACCGGGCGGCATTCCGAGCGGGTAGAGGTACAAGGGATCATGTCTTCGTGCTAAATTCCCGCATAAATAATAGGCTGAAAATTAAGGGAGGGAAGCTCTACGTAGCTTTTGTGGATTTCAGGGTGGCATTTGACATGATTGACCGGGAAATGTTGTTCGAGAAACTGCGAAAAAAGGGGTTGGGGGGGGGGGGAAATGAGAATGTTGAGAGGAATTTATAAGAGGACAAGAAATGAGGTGATTGCGGAGAATGGGGTGACGGAGAGTTTCAAAACAGAAAAGGGGGTAAGACAAGGTTGCCCGCTCAGCCCGACGCTATCCAACATACCGCTGGAGGACGTGGATGAGGTGTGGGAAAAAGGAAGAATAGGAGGAACGGTCATGGGCAGCGTAAAATTTTATGCGATGAAATATGCAGATGATACTGCGGTGCTGGCAGAGGATGCGGAAGGACTGGGGAGGATGATAGAACGACTGGAGAAATATATAGAAGGAGCAAAAATGGAGGTAAATGTGAAAAAGACAAAGATCATGGTGTTTAGGAATGGGGGAGGGAGGAAAAAAGAGTAGGAATGGAAGTACAAGAGGGAAAAAATAGAGGTGGTCAACGAGTTCAAGTACCTAGGGTACTGGTTCTCGACGCGGAACACAAGGAGGGTTGCATATAAAGAAGTTGGTGGCGGGAGCGCAAAAAGCAGCGAACGAGGTATGGGGAGTAATGAAGAGGGCAAAGGTGGAGGGATTAAAGGAGCGACTTCAATTGTTCGACTCTCTGGTTAAGGCGGGAGCACTATACGGAATAGAGATTTTGGGGTGGAAGAGAAGGGAGGAAATAGAGAAGCTACAGGGAAAATTGGTGAAAATGGCTCTGGGAGTAGCAAGGAACACGCCAAGCTACCTTTGGAAGCTGAAAGCAGGCAGGAGGAGCGTGGAAGTGGAGGCACGGAGAAGGACAAGACATTACCTGGTCCAAATTTTGAAAATGAAAGAAGGGAGATGGCCGAAGGTATGCCTGAGAGAGGAAGTGAAAAATATGCTGAACGGTCACCCATCAAGGTGGGGGAAGGAGTTAAAGAAGGCGATGGACGGGGTAGGGAATGGGAGAGTGATAGACCTGATATGGTCAAGCGCAGAAAGCTGGGAGAGGATTGGGCAATACCTGAAAGAGGGGGTAGTCAGGAAAACGGAACAAGACACGCAAGGAGATTGGGTCAAAGTGGACTGTTCTTCCTTCTGCCATTGGTACAAGGAAGTAAAGATGGGGTGCGAGCGAGAGAAATACTGGGATAACAAAGAGTTGAAGGGGGAAGTGAAGGAACAATAGGCAAGATCGAGATGCGGAAATGTAGAGAAAGTGGGAAAGAGAGGTTTCGGCAACTAGACCTGCGAAATATGCCTAGAGGAAGAGGAAGGCCTAGAGCATATTTGGTAGTGCCAAATATGCTCTATGTTTATAATTAATATGTTTGGGTGAGGGGGGTGGACGAATGGAGAGGAGGGAGAGTGGGTGAGGAGTTGGAACGTTGGTCGTAAGACACGCTGAGAGGGGACCCGGTAGCGGTAATATGCGAATATTTAGGGGCATATGCAAAATTAAAAAAGACAAAAGCTGCGAAAGGCCGAGAAGAGGAGGATAATAGTACGGGGCAGTGCAGCCAGATCGCGCGTAAAAGTTACCCCCTCTCTAGTCTCTTACGCGCCCATCACACAATCATAGTAGCGCATGTACGTGAGTAAGCGACCCTCGGACATCTTCGGAAAGAGCCGAGCGCGGTCGAAGTTTCCCGACCGCGCCTTCGGCAGCTACACCAATAGCACGTTCATGTGCGACCAAGCCGAAATGAAGACTTCGAGGGAAAAAGCAATTTGAGCACGGCTCGCGCGTGACGTCACTTGACGGTACACGCGGGGCTTTTAGATGATTTCAATGCTTATTTAGCGGCAGGGTGTCAACTCTGCACAGGGCGTCGACA
This sequence comes from Ophion obscuratus, assembly GCA_964007375.1. Classification (NCBI taxonomy): domain Eukaryota; kingdom Metazoa; phylum Arthropoda; class Insecta; order Hymenoptera; family Ichneumonidae; genus Ophion; species Ophion obscuratus. The sequence goes on along the minus strand of OZ023320.1, from coordinate 24,248,843 downwards.
CCGAGTCAGCTCGCCAGTTCAACTCGCCATCCGTTCAACTTGCCAAAGCGGGCAACTCTACACAGACCCAAGTCGACACCGTAGCCGCCCGGCATTTCCCCGACGCTCGCGTATCCCCACTCTTCAGATTCGGGCTGGGCACTTCGCTACCGTGTCTCAACTCGCCACGCGTAGCGTGCTCAACTTACATTTCCTAGCGGCTATACTTTTTTCGAATCACCCATACCTGGGAACGAGAAATATACAAGAAAAATGTTTCCACATGTACCGACTACCCGCTCTGCCAGTTCTCTAGTTTATCGACTGATTTTGAATGGAAATTTCATGAGCGGCATTTTGTTATAGCTTTATTCTTTAATAATGCCACGAACATATATGTAGTCTCCTAAAATTTTAATTCTTTCATAATTCGCGGAAAAAAGTGTCATTTTTGAGTACTTGAGAATAACGATAAGCAATACTAAGAGAACTGAAAACTCATATAATAATCATGTGAAAGAAAAACTGGTGGCCTCGTACAGTTGGACAGATTTTCTTTGCCGTTGAATATAGGATTATGTTCTTCAAGAGAATGTTTAATTTTGTTCTGAATTTCATTTCTTGTGGCTCTTGATTTATTCTTAAAAATCATTGTGCAAGGTCTACATTTTATAATCAACTTTTTAATCATCAAAAATATCGATGAAAACATCATATGCATTTACAAGAAATTAATATCATGAAACGATTCCTTTCATTACAGATTGAAATGTCCACATTATTATTATCCATGTTGTTCAAATACTTAATGCCAAAGAACAGTGCATGTCGGATATATTTATTTTTCATTAATGTGTGACATATCGTCTACTATATATGAAAAAATTGAATTATCGTATAACATGAATACGCTGTGTTGAAAAGCGCAGAATCATTAGGGGGGGGGGGGGGGGGTTATATTTTTTGTTTGTACGTCCGCGTGTAATGGTATATGTCCGTACCCGCTCTATGTCCTAATGGGTGATACAGGGACCAGGCGGATTATCGTATATGATTTGTGGCTCCAGTATGCACCTTTACGAGAAAGAATAGTTTCGACGTGTACATCTACGCGTAATGGAACAAAACAGTGCCACTTAAAATGTCGTATAGGTCAACTTCGGGACATTGGAGTCTATTTTCGTTAACCCTTCGAAGTCACACTCTCGGCTTGTAACTTTGTGGTCACATGGGTCCGTGTAACTCCGCCATGTTTGAATGAGTGCCACGTTGATTCTATTGTTTCGAATGGCTTATAAAAATTCAGGGTGTAATTTTGGACATTCTAGAATGTGGTATTCTCAGTATGACATTATAATTGACATTTAAAATGAAGGAAAAGAAACTTGAACCCGTGTAGAAATGTGGGTCGGGAAAAAGTACTGCCCCTGATCTGCCTTCCCAAGATAATATTGGAAGGCATATTATCGTGGGATAATATGCCAAGAACCTATTCCAGATAATATGCCAAGAACCTAACCCAGGTCGGGCCTTCCACCCTGAAATAGGTTCGCGATGTAACGGTTCTAAGGTTAGGTCCCGATCCGCCGTTCCCTTTCTTGGGAACTGATCAGGAACGGGCCGGGAAACAAGCGGTGAATGACCAGAAAAGTAGTAGGGAGTAGATCGGGAACTGACGAGGAACGGACCGGAAAACATGTGGTAAATGACCAGGAAATGTCGATAAAACTATCCTCAAAACTACTTTTGTTGATACAGTCGGACCTCCGAATAAGAAACCAAAAGCCCCCAAGGGGAAGAGTTTTTCTTATATATCGCATACCCCCACCAGAGCGCTCCGCGCTCACTACCTCTGTCTGTCTCTCTCACTCTTTTCCGCATGCGATCCTCTCAACAAGAAACTCGCTCGAACGAGTTGCAACTTAGTATTCACATCGCCCATGCAAAAACGTTTTCGACTGCGCGTGGACATTTATTTAGCGAATTTTTGTTTCACGTTAATATACATACTATTGAATATTATTATGTACTACTGTATCAGAATTACTATTAAAGCCATGTGCCATGCCTCCGACCGCATCGAAATTTTGAAATGGGAATTCTCCCGAACGGATCAACCAATTGGAGAGAAATTTGTTGTGTGCGTGCAGAGCGCTTGCTCCGAGAGCATGATTCGCGAAATTTTCCAAAATTTCGAAAAAAAATTTGGAGTTTGTGGTTACCATGCGAAAAACTGTGAATTATTAACCATTGCATCGCATTTTCGATAATTTGGCGCGAATCATGCTCTCGACAGTGAAAAAGCATACATTTTGAGCTTTGTTTCACCTGTTTTCATGTACAAATGGCGGAGAAAAAGCATTTTGAAATTTTTACATAAATGTAGCAAAAATGTATCGACTAAGCTCAAAATATCAGGTACCGGAGCGAGCGTTCAGTTCATCCATTCTCTCACTAGCGGCGCGCAGCTCGCTTCGTTCTTTTTTACCGGCCGCGCTCACCTCCTTCCGGAACAATTTATTTTTGACAGGTCGAAAGCCTGAGCTATAACCTCGCACATTCGTTCGAAATATATTTCGAACAGTAACAGTTCGTTCGAAATATATTTCGAACAGATGTGTAATAGTGTGTGATAGAGTGGAGTTTGTGTTCGTCGCGTTTTGGTGAGTTTTTATTTGCCGTGAAAAACGAAAGGAGCCCGGTGGTCGAGGGCGACGCCTCAGGACGCCGGCACACCACCGACGAGAAATCCCGACAAGGAAATAATCATCGAGAAAACCGCTGCGGACTATTACACGAAGAAGAAGATCGAGGAACATCGTGACAGCGAGGAGCCGAAGGAAAAAACACCGGAAGTCAAGGTATGTACGTGCTATCGTACTTTGGGTACTCAACGGCTTCGGGGCTAATTCGATCCAATTGGAATTTAGCTTTGGCACAAGTCGATTCGTGACGCAGCACGAATTGCCAAGGAAGCATCCTTGATAAGGAATCTCTCCGCTCGGTATATTCCAAACGGATTCAAACGTGAAAGCGAGAAGAATTTCACATACGAATCAGATTAGAATATACCGAGCGAAGGGATGTATCGCCAAGGATGCTTCCTTGGCAATTCGTCCTTCGACACAAATTGGTTCATGCCGAAGCTACATTCCAATTCGATTCGTGCTTCTGTACAAAGCAAATGGAAAATTAGCTTGAATTGGTATATAACTTTAGCACGAGTCGATTCGTGACGCAGCACAAATTGCCAAGGAAGCACCCTTGGTGAGGAATATCTCCGCTCAGTATATTTTACACGGACTCAAACGTGAAATCGACGAGGATTTCACGTTCGAATCAGATTGGAATATACCGAGCAAAGCGATGTATCGCCAAGGATGCTTCCTTGGCAATTCGTCCTTCGACACAAATTCGTTCATGCCGAAGCTAGATTCCAATTCGATTCGTGCTTCGGTACAAAGCAAATGGAAAATTAGCTCGAATTGGTATATAGCTTTGGCACGAGTCGATTCGCGACGCAGCACAAATTGCCACGGAAGCACCCTTGGTGAGGAATATCTCCGCTCAGTATATTCCACACGGATTCAAACGCGAAATCGACGAGGATTCCACGTTCGAGATAGATTAGAATATACCGAGCGAAGGGATGTATCGCCAAGGATGCTTCCTTGGCAATTCGTCCTTCGACACAAATTGGTTCATGCCGAAGCTAGATTCCAATTCGATTCGTGCTTCGGTACAAAGCAAATGGAAAATTAGCTCGAATTGGAATTTAGCTTTGGCATGAGTCAATTCATGACGCAGCACAAATTGCCAAGGAAGCACCCTTGGTGAGGAATATCTCCGCTCAGTATCTTTCACACGGATTCAAACGTGAAATCGACGAGGATTTCACGTTCGAATCAGATTAGAATATACCAAGTGTAAGACGAGATATGTATCGATACATAATAATGTATAGAGCTTACAAGTAATCCTCCTGGGCAGCCCCCCCCCCCCCCTAAATTATAAGAAGAGACGAATAGGTCGGTTGGCCTACGAAATATGTGACGACAGTCGTTAACGAGCCACGGGACGATCATGTAGACTGACCAAAGAAAATATACGCAGTCATAAGTAAAATGTATTCGGCCCAAATTTAATTAACCCAACCATCCACCGTCGTGCTTTGTCCGCTTGACTCAAGAATATCTCCACAGAGCCAAAATTCAATACTTACACAAGCGAAGGGATGTATCGCCAAGGATGCTTCCTTGTCAATTTGTCCTTCGACACAAATTGGTTCGTGTCAAAGCTAAATTTCACTGCGATTCATGCTTCGGCACGAAACAAAAAAATTAATTAAAGGAATTCACACATATTAATTTTCGTTGCGTTCCAGCAAACCAAACTTCAACCTCATAGCCTCTCCGCGGAATGCAGAGAACTATCGTAAATTTAATCCTGGAACTAAGTATGCAATATTTTGGCTAATTATGTTAGTTTTAGAAGTCAAGTACGGGGGGAAATTTCAAAACAATTTTGAAAAAAAATAGAATAAAGTTTGAACAAACGTTCGTGTTTCCGACCATAATTTTTATATATTACTCCGAAAAATTAAAGGAACAGAACATTTCTTCATATTTTTAAGTGTTTTTTGAAGCGCTGTATCTATGTGAAAAATGATCGCATCGAGATGAAAAAAAGCCTTTGAAGCTTCAAGTTTCTAGTTTCGAGATCTTTTGGCAAAGTTTTTTTGTGAGCTGAGGTTATCGCGCAATCATAAAAAATAGCTGAGGAAAAAAATTGCCAAATTTATGTTTTTTTCTCAAGGGTTCACGGGCTAGGTAATTTTTTTCCACGAAACTCAATGTATAGGTCAGTTAGCTTGTTGATTCAGCTTTATTTTGGTTTCTTTGTCTCTACATCAATTTTTTGCTGAGATATCTGACTCTAAATGAAAAAAGATCGTTTTGTCTCTGATCATCGATACCTCAACAACCAATGATCGCAACGGGAATTAAAGGGCAGCTTTGAAAACTGGAATGAATTTCCTATCAGCCCCTTTCGTTCATTTTTGAGAAAAACATTTTTTCACCCTTAACATTAATTTGAAAAAGGACAAAAAGTGACTTTTTATAGTTTGTCAGTAAATCTACTACTACTTTACAAATAGGCAGTGCAATGTTGCCGCATTTTTTTTCAGCGTAATGCAGCCCCAACAGCCCTGTTAATTTTCAAACTGATCCATCGAACCGTTTTTCCGGACTGATGTTTTACAGAACAATTGAAGGCACAAGTGTATTGTTCCTGAACATCGTGTAATCATCTTCAAAATGGAAAGACCAATTATCTTCGACTTTTTTCACAACTTTGCACTAGTTTCTTGTCAAATTTAAGAAAAAAAATTCGAAACATTTCATTTTTTTAAATTTCTTTTAACTTTGTAAAACATTTCAGGAAACAATACTGACTCATTTTTTACACGATTCGGCCTTTGCGCACTATAATTAACGCACTCATCTTTAATTGCATTAACTAAAAGTTGATAACCCCAAGCTGTATTCAATAGTCGATCTGAGAACATTCATGCGATTAACTCTTAATATTTTCTACGAAGGTTATTAGGGTTTCAGAAAACAGTTTTTTTTAAACTACGCATGAACAAATATCGATAAAAGTTAAAGTTTACAAAAACTTTAGATTCATTTTTTTTTACCAAAACGTAGAAAAAAATTACCAATAATAAGATTAGTTTTAAAAAAAATGTTAAGTGTTTTTTTTGTAACCCTAATAACCTTCCCAGAAAATATCGAGAATTATTCTCATACAAGTTCTCAGTTCGACTAGTGAATACAGCTTGGGGTATCAACTTTTAATTAACGCAATTAAAGATGAGTGCAATTATGTTGCGCAGAGGTCGAATTGTGTAAAAAAATGAGTCAGTGTTGTTTCCTGAAATGTTTTACAAATTTGAAAAAAAAATTGAAATTTTGCGAATTTTTTTTTCTTGAATTTAACAAGCAACTAGTGCAACGTTGTGAAAAAAGTCGAAGAAAATTAGCTTTTTCATTCTGATGATGATTACACGATGTTTAGGAACAATACATTTCTTTCTCTGTTTTGTAAAACTTTGATGAATCGGTCCGGAAAAACGGTTCGATGGATAAAATTAAAAGTTTACAGGGCTCTTGGGGGTACATTAAGCAGAAAAACAACCGGGCAACATTAGTCTTTCCATCAATATTTACAAAGTAGTAATAAATTTACTGAATAACCATAAAAAGTCATTTTTTTGTCCTTTTTCAAATTAATATTAATGGTGACAAAAATGTTTTTTTTTTTAATCAACAAAAGGGTCTTGTAGGAAATTTATTTAAGTTTTCAAACCTGCCCGTGCGATCATTGGTTGCTGAGATATCGATGATCGAAGACAAAAGGATCTTTTTCATTCAAAGTCGGATATCTCAACAAAAAATTGACGTAGAGAGACAAAAAACCAAATTGAAGCTGAATAAACAAGCTAACTGACCTATACATGTATTTAACTGAAATAACATTCTCGAGCGCGTGGACCCTTGAAAAAAAAACCAAAAAATGTGGAAACAAATTTTCTCTCGCTATTTTTTATCATTGCGCGATAACAGTAGCCCACAAATTTGTTTTGCCGCAGATCTCGAAACTAGAAACATGAAGCTTCATGATGCTTTTTTTCATCTCGATGCGACCATTTTTCACACACTTGAAAAAACACTTTGAAAAATTGAAGAAATTTCTGTTCCTTCAATTCTTTGGAGTAGTCTATAAAAAGTGATATATTTCTTCAAGGGCAGTCGTTCAAGTGCCAAAGACGGTCCGCAGCATCATGGTCTTTGGTTTTTTCAGCGAAATCGAAATACGAGGAGCTCAAGTTGATTATCTCCTCAAGCGTGGAAGCAATTACAGGAATGAAGTGAGGAAAATATCCCCGGAGGGCGTTGACATTATTTTCTATTGTGTCTGTGACAACGAGTGCAACAGAGGATGTGCCCTCCTAAAGCCTAAGGGAAAATATGTGCTCAATGGCTCGAGCAACGTTGTGATCAGCGCAACGCAGAGTTTCTTCGCCGTTCCCTGGTGGACCATGGACAAAACATTTCCGATGAAACTTTTCGAGGAGAATAAGCCACTGTCCGGGCTGAATCTCCGTCGTCTGATGCATCAGCACCATACCCATGCCTTCGTGAGGCGAGCGGTGGATAAAGAGTATAAAAATCGTGGTCGAGGTATTTGTTTAAATTTAATAAAACGGATGGTAAGATGTCACCACCTGTCCACATGGCAAGTCTTTAGCAACTCGGAAAGCCGATTTGAATTGTAAGAAATTATTGAAAATTTTCAATTTTGGGAAAGTCAGCATTTTATTTCAAATTCGATCAGGTCAAAATGACGCAGTGTGTCAAGGAAGGAGGACACCACCGTAACTGCCCATTTTCGACCGTTTTCTTCAGATTTTTTTTTAAAGAAAGCAACAAAATACATGATCAAAAGAACTTTTAGGCTTTATTAGGTATATATTGAAGTATGTCAAAAGAATAAAAAATCGCGGTGCACGAGTTGCTATAGCACTACTGGTTTTCATTCAACCCTCTCCATGCCGTTGAAGCTTGCATCGTTGGAACGCAACGAAAGCTCTTGCTCACATTTTATTTTTTATATTTTATTGTTATAGAAAATCTTTTTTTTTAAAGATTTATATTGTAGATCGCTAAATAAACATCTTACAAAACGGTTAGAAGATTTTTGTAAGCAAAGTTTACCAAAATAAATTAAAGGAATTCACAAATATTAATTTCCGTTGCGTTCCAACGCGGAACGCAGTAGAACTATCGTGAATGTAATCCTGGAACTAAGAGTGAAAAATTTTCGTTAATTATGTTAGTTTTAGAAGTCAAGTACGGGGAGAAATTACAAAATAATTTTTTTTAAAATAGTAACGAGTTTGAAAAAAAGTTCGTGTTTTCGCCCATAATTTTTATATACTACTCCAAAGAAATAAAGGAACAGAAAATTTCTTCATTTATTTGAGTATTTTTTTGAAGCGCTGTACCTCTGTGAAAAATGGTCGCATCGAGATAAAAAAAGCCTCTGAAACTTCAAGTTTCTAGTCTTGTGATATTTTGGCAACATTTTTTGTGAGCTGCGGTTATCACGCAATCATAAGAAAAAGCGGAGGAAAAAATTGCCAAATTTATTTGTTTTTTTTTCAAAGGTTCACGGGGTAGGTAATTTTTTTCCACGTAACTCAATGTATAGGTCAGTTAGCTTATTGGTTCAGCTTAAATTTGGTTTTTTTGTCTCTCTACATCAATTTTGTTGCTGACAAGGGGACAGTACGGCAGTCGGATTTTTGTAATTTTTCGTACTCATGGTACGTGAAGTTCAGAGCTCGAATATTAATATCCCAAAGCAGTTCGACGCCATATTCAGAAATTTTCGAGAAAATTGACTTTGAAGTTTTCGAGCGCACTCTTATTCCACAAAGATGCAACGATATTCGAACCGGGCTCGTGGCGTACCCGGTAGCGCTCGAGTCTAGTAATCGCGGGGTCGCTGGTTCGAGTCTCACTTCGAAATTTTTTTTTTTTTTTTTTCATTTTTTTTTAATTCGCATACCTCCGTCATTTAAATATCCCGATAAATTTTTGTTGTATATAATCACATATTATTATATATAATTAATATAATATATCTATATATGTTTATATATGGACAAAATCCATATATAGTTATTTATGTACAAAATTCATTATAGTTATACATAATTATATATTTTCTCATATATGATCATATATTATTTATATATAACAATAGGAGATTATTTATAAAAAAATAAATAAATAATCTCGGGATCAAAATCATAAAATCTATGCTAATTCATATATATGTAATTATAATTGTCAATGATAAATGCAAGTCTTATTTTTGATTATCTCTTGCTTGAAATTGCGAATAGGCGACGTAAAAATATCCAGTAATAATATTTACATAAACTCCTTTGTAGATTAATAGGAATATAAATAGAAGAATAAATGTTGAAATATGTGAATATAACGCTTGCTTTGGCAACCGTCGATATTGTGAATAACAGTTCTGCGTACATCGTTTGCCTTTGTCCTGATCAACTACCTGCGAAGAGGGCACGGCTGCTTGTGCACAAAAGATTTCTGGGAATTCCAAAACGGGTGGAAGGGATACGGCGTCTTCCGCAAGGAATGCCTGTTTGAAGTAGCATTCGACCGTTGGTTTTCGGAGCAGCAAGTACTGTTTTTCGGCGTGGTGCACAATTTTGTAGAATATTCGATAAAAAAAGATCAAAATGTCGAGCGTGGGAGACGACGAGGTGCCTGGGCCTTCGACGCACAGTAGGAGAAAAGCCCAAAAACCTGGCCAAAACCCCAAAAAATAAATTTTCGAAATAGGGTCAGTTGAGTAGTCATTCAGGTAGAGGACTAGTAACTGCATTCTATTGTGGAAGGGAAAGCCCTTTAAGTGTATACCTGCGCCGCAGCGTCAGTTGGCAGTTAGTGTTCGTGAAGAGTGTACGTGTCACGCGCTGAACAGACGAAAATAACGCTGACTTCAAAAACCCATAATTTTAAAGTGACGGGTTTAATTTCAATTCTGCAACATGGATACGACTTCTGGAGGTATGTAGAACATGTTTTTACATCGGTTGAATCTAAAGTTTATGTATAAATGATTGAAATGTAGTATAGCCTTCGGCATAAATAAAATTGAATAATTTTGAAAACTTATATTTTCAACGGTCCGAAAAGTTATATATTTTGTCACATTTTGCAAAGCTCCTAGTCTCGGCCTTTAGTTTAATGTATAAGCTTTCGAAATTTACAAGAGTTACCTGCGGAAAACGTGCGTCTTGTCCGTTATGATTTTTTTCGCATCGTGCGGTAGCCGAGCGTGCACGCGGCACTATTGAGCAGCCTCTGCGCCTCCACCCGAGAATGGGTGAAGTAGCATCATAACGGACAAGACGGCTGTTATACGCTTGAAATAAATTAATTTAATATATATGTATGTGTATATATATATATATATAAATTTTCTGTGATTTAATTATGATATATACGTATGCATATATATATATACATATTAAAATCAACCACATAAAAATTTCTTAAATATGAATGAAATGTTATAACATTCAAATAAAATATTTGAATATATATATATTATATAGTAAGCAAAGCTTTCTTTTAACCAAATCCATGTCAATATTTTCTGTCTAATTTTCTTAAAATTATTTCACTTATTGCGGTTATTTATTTGGTAAAATAATGTACATTGTTCAAGTTTTTGTATTAATTGAAAATTTTATCTTTTCCTTTAACACCAATTTTCTACAATTTTATGTCTTTATTACAGGATCCGGTTACAAAGAATTGGTGCTGACAAGGAAAGAAGTATTTCTGATAATCAGCGAGCATTTATCCGATAAATTCGCTTCCTTGATCGAATTTATGGTAGAAAAAATTTCCAAGGACACCGGACGTACAGTTGTAGTGCCTGAGGACTCGAAACAGACTTTTTCGATACTCTTCAATCAAATGAGAACGAGGTGGCAACAAGCTCACAGAAAATCCTGTGTATTTTTCAAGAATAACGGTGAATGGCTTAGCAAGCAGGTATGTTTTGCGGCACCTACTGTGCGTAATAATAATTGCGTAGAATACACTGTTCACGTTTATTTTATGATGATGATTTTTTTAAATATATTAATTTATCTATTTAGCAGGATACTCGGCCATTTTGTTTATAACAATTTGCTGTAAGCTCTTTGTTGCAAGTTATAAACAATAGATATCGGATTGGTAATCAGCGACCTTGAAAACCCGTATATACCAATTTTTGTCAACATCTGGTAACTTTTTAACGTTCATGTCGGCCATATTGGATCGGCCATTTTTTTTACGATAATTTGGCTTGCGGATTCGTAATCAGCGACCTTGAAAACCCGTAAATACCAATTTTTGTCGACATCTGGCAACTTTTTAACATTCATGTCAGCCATATTGGATCGGCCATTTTGTTTACGATAATTTGGCTTTCAGATTCGTAATCAGCGACCTTGAAAACCCCTGTAAGCCAATTTTCATTCCCGTCAAAGGTCATTTGAGGTTTTGGCCAGGTTTTTGGGCTTTTCTCCTACTGTGCGACGGCACAAGATGATATTGAATATTCTTTGTGCAGTGAAGTTTCAAAATTACGATTGAAGGATGCCCTCGTATATTACGAGCAACTTCTCACACAAAATAATCTTGTGGCACCAACACCATCGGAGGTAATTACTGAAGAGGGAATGTTACTAGCAGAAGACTTGTTCCATTATACAGTACAAACTTTACACGAAAAAAAGTTCGTAACGGATAAAGAACTAATTATGCTTGATGAATTGGACGAAGAATACGCTTTTGACGAACCTGCATCTGACAACGAAGATTCTTCTGAAAATTATGAGCCAGAGGAGAAAAGGGCGAAATCGTACATGGACAATATTCCGCTGGATTATAAAAGGAAAGATATCAATATAGTTCGAGCACATCCGACATGGAGCCTAAAAGTTCTGCAAAAAAAACGGGTGCAGCCGCTTAAAGCGCATGGAGGAATTGCCAAAATGGGAAAACATGTAAAAAGCGGAGGAACCATGACAGACAAATACGCGACCATCGATTCGTGGACTTACGATCGCTTTGAGGAAGCGCGACAGAACAACCAACAAGTTACAACCCGGAACTTGCAGCAGTGGGCTTTATCGGCTGCGAGTCAATTTGAAAATTTTGATTTCAAAGCTTCCGATAGGTGGGTTGTGAAATTTAAACGGAGACATCGAATTTGCCAAAGAAAAATCACGAAGTTTGTAACGGAAAGAGAAACCGCAACGCGGGATGAAATCCTGGCTGCTGCAGAAGATTTTCGTATCCAGGCTCGTGATGTCATACCAAACTTTGGTCCCGATTTCGTCATTAATACAGACCAAACAGGTATTCAAAATTTGTTCTCATTTTCCATAATAAATTAATGTAGACTTTCGTATATAGTATTTTCAATTTATTCCTTTTCTATTTTTTTCAGGATGCCAATACCAGTCGACGTTCGACAGAACTCTGGCGACCAAACGATCAAAAGTAGTGCTGGTAAAGCGGCAGAATATGAATAAAGTCACCCATTCCTATACTGCGCAGTACTCTGTCACCCTATCAGGAAAATTGTTGCCCCTGGTGTTCGTATGCCTACAAGAAACAACAGGTTCATTTGGTCCCAGAGTTCAAAAATCGGTCGACGAGTACCTAAAAAAATACGGAAACGTCGTAGTCACGTCATCGAAATCGGGAAAATTTACTACAAAGTTATACAAAGATTTTTTAATCAACGTTTTGAAACCCTACGTAAAAAAAGAAAAGTTTTTCTTAATTATCGATTCCTGGGGAGGCCAAACCGATACCGTGATGTACAATGAGGTGTTTCGAAATGACAGGCGTCTGCCTACTTGCACGGTGCAGGTAATTCCACCAAAATGCACTCCATTAGTGCAACCTTGTGACGTGTATTTTTACCGCCAAGTAAAAAATTTCATAAAGCGTCTGCAGAACTGCGCCTATCTGATTGAACAAGGACGTGAAATTAATGATAGAGAAGATTGTATAAAAATTCATTCCATTGTTCATCATCAGTTGTCTTCTCCGGTCTTCAATAACATGATCAGATATGCGTGGTTTGCTTCGAAACTTTGCGATCAAAGAGAAATCTTCATGAACGTGAATGAAGTTTGTTTTCCGATCGATGTATTGAAAATAAATTGCGAATGTAACAATGCAGCGTTTGTACGGCGTGCGAGATGCCGTGAAAATTACTGTTTTCCTTGTTTTTACGATGGTTATCACTCTGGCTCGTGTAACATTACACCCGATGTATAAAACAAACGAATACAGACCGAATAATAAAGTATTCAATTCCTTACCCGACGTTTTTCATTTTCATCCTAAAAATGTTGTTGGTTATAAATATTGATACTTGAAAATGTATGTTTATAATCAAGAGATAATTAAAAATATGACTTGCGTTTTTTCATTTAAAAAAAATGGAAAAAAAAATCGAAGTGAGACTCGAACCAGCGACCCCGCGATTACTAGACTCGAGCGCTACCGGGTACGCCACGAGCCCGGTTCGAATATCGTTGCATCTTTGTGGGATAAGAGTCCGCTCGAAAACTTCAAAGTCAATTTTCTCGAAAATTTCTGAATATGGCGTCGAGCTGCTTTGGGATATTAATATTCGAGCTCTGAACTTCGCGTACCATGAGTACGAAAAATTACAAAAATCCGACTGCCGTACTGTCCCCTTGTGAGATATCCGACTTTAAATGAAAAAAGATCCTTTTGTCTTTGATCATCGATATCTCAGCAACCATTGATCGTAACGGGAATTGTAGGGCAGCTTTGAAAACTTGAATAAATTTCCTACCAACCCCTTTTGTTGATCTTTGAGAAAAACATTTTTTCACCCTTAACATTAATTTGAAAAAGGACAAAAAGTGACTTTTTATAGTTTGTCAGTGAATCTACTACTACTTTACAAATATTGATGGAAATACTAATATTGCCGCGTTTTTTTTTCAGCGTAATGTAGCCCAAATAGCCCTAATAATGTTCAAATTGATCCATTGAACCGTTTTTCCGGACTGATTGATTAATGTTTTACAGAACAATGGAAGGCACAAGTGTATTGTTTCTAAACATCGTGTAATCATCATCAAAATGGAAAGACCAATTGTCTTCGACTTTTTTCACAACTTTGCACTAGTTTCTTGTTAAATTTAAGAAAAAAAAATAAAAAATTCAATTAAAAAAAAATATATCTTTTAATTTTGTAAATCATTTCAGGAAACAATACTGACTCATTTTTTACCCGATCCGGCCTTTGCACACTATAATTTCACTCATGTTTAATTGCATTAATTAAAAGTTGGTAACCCCAAGCTGTATTCAATAGTCGATCTGAGAACATTTATCCGATTAACTCTTGATATTTTCTACGAAGGTTATTAGGGTTGCAGAAAACAGTTTTTTTTCAAACTAGGCATGAACAAAAATTGAAAAAAGTTAAAGTTTACAAAAACTTTAGATTCATTTTTTTTAACAAAACGTAGAAAAAAATTACCAAATCAAATATTCGTTAAAAAAAACTGTTAATTGGTTACTTCTAAAAAAAAGAGATCAGTTTTGACAAAAAGTGTTTTATTTGTAACCCTAATAACCTTCGCAGAAAGTATCGAGAATTAATCTCATACAAGTTCTCTGATCGACTCGTGAATACAGTTCGGGGGTATCAACTTTTAATTAATGCAATTAAAGATGAGTGAAATTATGGTGCGCAAAGGTCGAATCGTATGAAAAATGAGTCAGTATCTTTCCGGAAATGCTTTACAAAAAAAATGAAAAGTTTTCGAATTTTTTTTTTCTTGAATTTAACAAGCAACTAGTGCAAAGTTGTGGAAAAAGTCGAAGAAAATTGGTTTTTCCATTCTGATGATGATTAGACGATGTTTAGGAACAATACACTTCTTCCTTTGTTTTGTAAAACTTTGATAAATCGGTCCGGAAAACTGGTTCGATGAATCAAATTGAAAATGTACAGGGCTATTAGGGGTATATTAAGCAGAAAAACAACCAGGCAACATTAGTCTTTCCACCAATATTTGCAAAGTAGTAGTACATTTACTGAAAAGCCATAAAAAGTAATTTTTTCGTCCTTTTTCAAATTAATATTAATGGTGAAAAAAATGTTTTTTTTTTCTAAAGAATCAACGAAAGAGTCGTGTAGGTAATTTATTTCAGTTTTCAATGCTGCCCGTGCAATCATTGGTTGCTGAGATATCGAAGATCGAACACAGGATCTTTGTACATTTAAAGTCGGATATCTCAGCAAAACACCGACGTAGAGAGACAAAAGAACCAAATTGAAGCTGAATAAACAAGCTAACTGACCTATATATGGATTCAACCGAAATACAATTCTTGCGCGCGTGGAGCCTTGAAAAAAAAACCAAAAAATTTGTAAACAAACGTTCTCTCGCTATTTTTTATTATTGCGCGATAATAGGAGCTTACAAATTTGTTTTGCCCACAGATCTCGAAACTAGAAACTTGAAGCTTCATAATGCTTTTTTTCATCTCGATGCGACCATTTTTCACATTAATACGGCGCTTCAAAAAACACTTTTAAAAATTGAAGCAATTGGATTGGTCGATTGGACGAAAATTGTTCGAGTTGTGCTGCGTCCCGATTTCGAAAAAGTGATTTGGAGAAAAATGTGTGTCAAGTCAACGTTTAGACGATAGAGCTGAAGAAGTTTTGTTTCCGTAATCTAATGCCACCTTATGGTCGAAAATAAAACTACTTTTAGTGGGTGAATTTGTCCCCATAGATAATAGGCTTACAAGAATTGAGAATTGCGACTACCGCCATGGCATCGCCGAAGACGCTTTTCAGCGCCGGAGACTCCCCTAAAAAAATAGTTCGAAAACCACTTTAAAGCTGTTTTTTTCGGCTTTAAACGAATATTCATAATATTTTTTGAGGTTATAAGCATTTTTTCGAAAATTTTCCACCGATGTCCTCCTTTAAACATGTCGCGATCGTAAAATTTCACCGCTCTTCTGTAGAGCGAGACTCCTGCGATCGTCATTGCTAGAAAATTCGATCCTTGGAGGAACCTGCCGAAGATAAATCCCGGCAGAGAGAAAAATTCTAAACGTATTTATTTTAGCAATAATTATAATATATCACCACTCTTTCGCAAAGTGACACTCGGTCGATCTCGTTCGCTCGCGAATTTAGTCGGCCGCAGCCAACCTGTCGAAGATAAGCCATGGCAGAGAAAAAATGGCGAACGCAATTGTTTAAACAAAGAGCATTGTAAAATTTTTTGTTTCTAAGGATTTTTGAAAAGTGCTTCCAACAAAACGATTTTTCGATAATTTTACACCGATGACCTCTAAACAATTTGCGATAGTAAAATTTTACCGCTCTTCTGGAGAGCGAGACTTCTCCGATCGTCATTGCTAGAAAATTCGATCTTTGGAGAAACCTGCCGAAGATGAATTCCGGCAGAGAGAAAAAATGCTAAACGATTTTTTTTTAGCATAATTAGTAATAATTTAGTAATAATAAAATTTTACCACTCTTTCGTAGAGTGAGACCCGGTCGATCTCGTTCGCTCGCGAATTTGGTCGGCCGCAGACAACCTGCCGAAGATAAGCCATGGCAGAGAAAAAAATGCCGATCGTAATTGTTTAAACAAAGAGCATTGTAACATTTTTTAAGTTTCCAAGGATTTTTTAAAAGTGCTTCGAACAAAACGATTTTTCGAAAATTTTACACCGATGACCTTTAAACAATTCGCGATAATAAAATTTTACCGCTCTTCTGTAAAGCGAGACTTCTCCGATCATCATTGCTAAAAAAAATCGATCCTTGGAGAAACCTGCCGAAGATGAATTCCGGCAGAGAAAAAAAATGCTAAACGTATTTTTTTTTTGCAGTAATAATAAAATTTTACCACTCTTTCGCAGAGTGAGAAACGGTCTATCTCGTTCGCTCGCGAATTTGGTCGGCCGCAGACAACCTGCCGAAGATAAGCCATGGGAGAGAAAAAAATGCCGATCGCAATTGTTTAAACAAAGAGCATTGTAAAAGTCTACAACTCTTTTGTAGAGTGAGTCTCGAGCGATCTTGGTCGTAACTCGAGATTTTAGCAGAGATCAAATTCGTCGACGATGAGCGACATCGAGATGCCAAATAGTCTTCGAGCTTATTTGTTTAAATTAATTAAAAAAGAATGTGAAAATGCTAGCACCCTTCCACCATACGAGTCTCTAGCAAACCCCGTTTGCTAGAAAGTTCAACCATAAAGAAATTTCCACCGATGACCGCCGTCGACAAAAAAATCGATTCGAGGGCATTTGTTTAAACAATGCGCGATCGCAAAATTTCACCGCTCTTCCGTAGAGCGAGGCTAGCGATTTTGATTGTTCGAGAAGCTGACCAGCAAAAATGCTGCCAAATATGAACCCTGGCAGAGATAAAAATGCTTAACGCATTTGTTTAAATAATGAGCATTGTAAAAATGTACCACTCTTTCGTAGAGTGAGTTTCGAGCAATTTCGGTCGCTCGAAATTTTGGGAAGGATCGATATCGTCAACGATAAGCAGCATTGATGTTACAAATTGTGCTCGAGCTTATTTGTTTAAATGAATTAAAAAAGTATGGGAAATTGCATGTCTTTTGGTTGTGGCCGTCGTCGAAAAAAAAATCGATTCGATGGCTGCATATACAGAGTAAAATGCAACAAAGTTTCACCGCTCTCCTGCCGAGCGAGCGCATGCTTCCAATACAAGCGTACCATGGTCGCTACGCATAGTTGCACGAATTGTGTGAACACGCATAGATGTAAGGTGCTTGCGTACGACCGAACGGCGTGCGAGAATGTATTCGTTCTTTTTCCACGCGGTCGGCGCGGCGTAGCAAACACATCATACACACACACACACGTGCGCGCTCAGCGATTGCTGTCTATTTGGCTTCGACGGCTTCGACTCTTCGTCCCAGTGCGAAGCAGTGCAGCCAGATCGCGCGTAAAAGTTACCCCCTCTCTAGTCTCTTACGCGCCCATCACACAATCATACTAGCGCGTGTCCGTGAGCGAGCGACGCTCGGACGTCTTCGGAAAGAGCCGAGCACGGTCGAAGATTCCCGACCGCGCCTTCGGCAGCTACACCAACACATGGACGCTGAGCACGTTCATGTGCGGCCTAGCCGAAACGAAGGCTTCAAGGGAAAAAGCAATGTGAGCACGACTCGCGCGTGACGTCACTCGACGGCGCGCGGGAGGCTTTTAGATGATTTCAATGCTTATTTAGCTCTTGATTCTCTGCGTTACTAATGTATACAAAAAAATGTATCGCGCACTCTGATCGCTTATTTTTTAGTTTATACGTTAATTGAAATATAATAATAAATCACTCACACCCGTCCTTATGCCAAATAAATTATAATTAAAAAGGTAAGCGGAAATATATTTATATTCGTATTATTATATTAATTCTCATACTTTCATCAAGCGATAAAGCATTATCCCCAAAAAGAAGCCAATCATCCATACGGCCGCGAATCGTAAGTACCAGAAAGTGCTACAAACGATGAGATGGTCCGTTGGTAGCGTTCCTGGCTTCGGTCCGCAGGGGCCCCTAGTGCAATTTTTTCTCCAAATTTTTCATAATTTCTCATATTTTAGTCGTATTTGAGATTTTCGGAGAAAAAATGATTTAAAACAGATTCAAGTTCTGGTCTATTTCCCAAAAACACATTTTTTTACTGAAAATTCATGATTCCTCAATTTTTCCCGGAAATTTCTCTTTTTCCTATGACCTGAGTGGACGGCTGCGGACATATTCGGAGAAAAGGTAAAGATGAAAAGAAATGAGATTTTCGTAAAAAAAAAACTTATTGTTATTATTTATTTCCGGAAATTTCCCTTTTTCCTATTACCTGAGTGAACGGCTGCGAAGATATTCGGAGAAAATTTAAAGATGAAAAAAATGAGATTTTCGTAAAAAAATGTTATTATTTTTTTTCCGGAACTTTTTCTTTTTCCTATTAACCGGTGCGATGGTCTAGTGGTAGCGTTCGAATCCCAGTCGCGTACATCTCGTTGTGAAATGTTTTTCTTCGGCATTTCGCGGCAAAATAAGACTAGTTCCACGACTGGGGGCGAACTCGATGACCGGCTGTGGTTTGGTGTGTGGGTGTGGATTGGTGTAGGTTTTCCGCAGTTTCCCTATACCCATGACAGAAATGTCATGATGAATATAATACAGAGGGGGAAGTCGGCTGCGGCCGCAAGAGGGGGGAACAGGGAGAAAGATGGAGAAAAAAGGAGTAAAAAACAGTAGAGGAAAAAAACGCGCACAATGAGGGGAGAGAATAGGTAACAAACGCGAAAAGCGTGTACCTAAGGAAAAAACCAATAACAAAAAAAATGAGATTTTCGTAAAAAAAACTTATTACATTTTTTATCCCTCATAATTCTGAGAAATAATGAATTTCCGAAATGTTTGCAAACATTATTTTCCTTAAGGGGTAACACCACTGTAACGGCCTGCCACGAAGCGTTTTAGACAAATAATGATTGGGGTAATTATTAAGCATATATTGAAGTATATTGCAAAAAGATGTTATGGGAAAATATTACAAAATTGCGACACTGCAGCAAATTCTTCCGAGACATGTTGAACTTAAGGTGCTCTGCGTCGCGCAGTATAACTTGTAGCAATTTTCATCTGGACAAAATAATTTTTTAAATTAAATCTAGATGAGTGTAGCTAGTGAACCACGTAGGGGATTTAAGAAATATTGAGTTTTGAGTAATTGGCGAGTATTTGACTAAATATGTTCAATTTGTTTTTTAAGACATTTATTTGTTAATAAATATTGTTTGAACTAACTTATCGAAAATCCCCTACGTGGTTCACTAGCTACACTCATCCAGATTTAAAAAAAAAAATTTTTGTCCAGATTAAAATTGGCACAAGTTATACTACGTGCCGCATAGCACCTTAAGTTCAACATGCCTCGGAAGAATTTGCTGCAGTGTCGTCATTTTGTAATATTTTCCCATAAAATTTTTTTGCAATATACTTCAATATATGCTTAATAATTACCCCAAGTATTATTTGTCTAAAACACTTCGTGGCAGGCCGTTACAGTGGTGTTACCCCTTAAGGAAAATAATGTTTGCAAACATTTCGGAAATTCATTATTTCTCAGAATTATGAGGGATAAAAAATGTAAGTTTTTTTTGCGAAAATCTAATTTTTTCATCTATAACTTTTCTCCGAATATCTCCGCAGCCGTTCACTCAATAGGAAAAAGAAAAAGTTCCGGAAAAAAAAATTATAACAAGTTTTTTTTACGAAAATCTCATTTTTTCATCTCTAAATTTTCTCCGAATATTTTCGCAGCTATTCACCCAGGTAATAGGAAAAAGGGAAATTTCCGAAAAAAAATAATAATAATAAGTTGTTTTTTACGAAAATCTCATTTCTTTTCATCTTTACCTTTTCTCCGAATATGTCCGCAGCCGTCCACTCAGGTCATAGGAAAAAGAGAAATTTCCGGGAAAAAATGAGGAATCATGAATTTTCAGTAAAAAAAATGTGTTTTTGAGAAATAGACCAGAACTTGAATCTGTTTTAAATCATTTTTTCTCCGAAAATCTCAAATACGACTCAAATATGAGAAATTATGAAAAATTTGGAGAAAAAATTGCACTAGGGGCCCCTGCGGACCGAAGCCAGGAACGCTACCAACGGACCATCTCATCGCTTGTAGCACTTTCTGGTACTTACGATTCGCGGCCGGATGGATGATTGGCTTCTTTTTGGGGATAATGCTTTATCGCTTGATGAAAGTATGAGAATTAATATAATAATACGAATATAAATATATTTCCGCTTGCCTTTTTAATTATAATTTATTTGGCATAAGGACGGGTGTGAGTGATTTATTATTATATTTCAATTAACGTATAAACTAAAAATAAGCGATCAGAGTGCGCGATACATTTTTTTGTATACGTTAGTAACGCAGAGAATCAAGAGCTAAATAAGCATTGAAATCATCTAAAAGCCTCCCGCGCGCCGTCGGGTGACGTCACGCGCGAGTCGTGCTCAGATTGCTTTTTCCCTTGAAGTCTTCGTTTCGGCTAGGCCGCACATGAACGTGCTCAGCGTCCATGTGTTGGTGTAGCTGCCGAAGGCGCGGTCGGGAATCTTCGACCGTGCTCGGCTCTTTCCGAAGACGTCCGAGCGTCGCTCGCTCACGGACACGCGCTACTATGATTGTGTGATGGGCGCGTAAGAGACTAGAGAGGGGGTAACTTTTACGCGCGATCTGGCTGCACTGGTGCGAAGCATCGAGACCGAATTCGCGATCGTTGCGCTGTCCGTCGGTAGCGACTTGTAGCTAAAAACTACGAGATCTGCGCTGCCGACGTAACGAGAGGCCACGTCGAAATTTTCTGTCGTGTGGCACATGGCCTTAAGAGGGAATGATACCTCATCGCGGTCGGTATGGTAGAACAATTATCGATTCCCAAAAATCTCGAAAGCGGCTCTTCAGATCCCGTCGAAACTTTGCCAAATGACGTGAAATGGATAGACGAACAGCTGTCTTCCCCTCAAATTTTCTGAATTTGAGAAAAAAAATGTAGATTGGCTTATCATAAGCAAATCTAGTTTTTTTTCTCAAATTCAGAAAATTTGAGGGGAAGACAGCTGTTCGTCTATCTATTTGACGTCGTTTGGCAAAGTTTCGACGGGATCTGAAGAGCCGTTTCAGAGATTTTTGGGAATCTATAATTGTTCTACCATACCGACCGCGATGAGGTGTCATTCCCTCTTAAGCGCTGTGTCTATGTGAAAAATTGTCGCATCGAGATGAAAAAAACCCTTTTGAAGCTTCAAGATCATAGTTTCGAGTTCTTTTGGCAAAAAATTGTGATCTACGGCTATCGCGCAATCATAAGAAATACCGGGAGAAAAAATTCTAAATTTGTTTTTTTTTCAGGGGTCATTGGACTAAGGAATTTTGTTTCAGTTAACTCAATGTATAGGTCAGTTAGCTTGTTTATACAGCTTTAATTTGGTTCTTATCTCTCTACGTCAATTTTTTTGCTGAGATATCCGACTTCGAATGAAAAGATCCTTTTGTCTTTGATTATCGATATCTCAGCAACCAATTATCGCAACGGGAATTAGAGGGCAGCTTTGAAAAGTCGAATAAATTTCCTGCCAGCCCCTCCCGTTGATTTTTGTTATTTTTTTTCACCCTTAACCGTTATTTGGTAAAGGACAAAAAATTACTTTTTCTGGATTTTCAGTAAATCTACCACTACGTTACAAATATTGATGCAAAGACTAATGTGGCCGTGTTTTTTTTTTCAGGTCGATTTACCCCCAATACCTCTGTTAGTCTGCAAATTGATTCATCAAACCGTTTTCCATCAAAAGTTAATTGAAGTTTTACAAGACAATTAAAGGAACAAGTGTACTATTCCCAAACATCTTGTAATCATCATCAAAATAAAAATACTAATTTTCTTCAACTTTTTTCACAACTTGGCACTAGTTGCTTGTTACATATAAGAAAAAAATTCGAGAGATGGACATTTTTGTTTAATTTGTAAAATATTTCAGGAAACAATACTGACTCATTTTTACACGATTCAGCCATTGCGCTCTTTAATTTCACTCGTCTTTAATTGCATCAATTATAGTTGATACTCCCAAGCTGTATTTAATAGTCGATCTGAGAACATTGATGCAATTAGATCTCAATATTTTCTACGAAGGTTATTAGGGTTATGGAAAAAAATCTTTTTTTCAAAACTAGGCATGATCAAAAATTGAAAAAAAATGAGAGTTTACAAAAACATTAGATTAATTTTTTTTAACCAAAACGTAGAAAAAAATGACCAAAAAAAGATTAGTTTTTGAAAAAAAGTGTTTTTTGTATCCCTAATAACCTTCACAGAAAATATTGACAGTTAATGGCATACAAGTTCTCACTAGTGAATACCGCTTAGGGGTATCGACTCGGGGCTCGCTCGGGGCTCGACTAGTGAATACCGCTTAGGGGTATCAACTTTTAATCAATGCAATTAAAGATGAGTGAAATTATGGTGCGCAAAAGCCGAAGCGTGGCAGCAACGAGTCACCATTGTTTCCTGAAAAATGTTACAAATTTAAACAGATTAGAATTTTTTTAAATTTCTCAATTTTTTTCTTAAATTTAACAAGCAACTATTGCAAAGTTCTAAAAATAGTCGAAGAAAATAGGTGTTTTCATTTTGATCAAGATTACACGATGTTTAGGAACACTTGATCCTTTAATTCTTTTGTAAAACTTTGATCGATCGGTCCGGAAAAACGGGTCGGTGGATCAATTTGAAAATTTACACGGCTATTGGGGGTACATTGAGCTGAAAAATAAACGTGGCGACATTAGTCTTTCTACAAATATTTGTAATGGAGTAATAGATTTACTGAAAAATCATAAAATGTCATTTTTTGTCCTATTTTTCAAACCACTGTTAATGGTGAAAAAATGATTTTTTTCTCAAGAATCAACGGAAGGGTCTTGTACGAAATTAATTCAAGTTTTTAAAGCTGCCCAATAATTTCCTGTGCGATCATTGGTTGCTGTGATATTATTGATCAAACACAAAAGGAACATTCTTTATTATAAGTCGGATATCTCAGCAAAAAGTTGACGTAGGGAGACCTCAAAAAAACCAAATTGGAACTGAATAGTCAAGCTAACGGACCTATGCATTGATTTAACTGTAAAAAATCCCTTGAAAAATAAAATTGGAAAAATAATTTTCTCGCTATCTCTTATGATTGCGCGATAACCGTAGCTCACAAAATTATTTTGCCAAAAGATCTCAAACTAGAAACGTGAAGCTTAATAATGTTTTTCTTTTTCATCTTGATACGACTATTTTTAACATTGATAGAGCCTTTGAAAAAACACTTTAAAAAGTGAAGAAATTTTTTGTTTCTTTAATTTTTTGGGGTTGGGTATAAAAGGTGATATATTTTTGACAATTTTCAGTCAATCGAAAAAAAGCGCTCGTCCTTGACTGTTAAAGCAATCTGAGAAACTACAGTTAAAATTTCAAGTCGATTGGTCGAACATTGTTTGGGTTTTGCTCCGTCCCGATATCAAAAACATGGTTTTGAAAAAAACGTGTTTGAAGCCAACGGTTTCAAAGACGCTACAGCTAAACAAGTTTTTTTTCCCGTAATCTAATGCCACCTATTGGTCGAAAATAAAACTATTTTTAGTCGGTGACTTCGTCCCCAAATAGGCTTACAAGAGTTAAGAACTGCGCCTACCGGCATGAGACATCGCCAAAGACGGTTTTCAGCGGCGGAGACTTCCTTAAAAAATAGCTCCAAAACCACTTTATAATGGCTTTTTTCAGCTACAAAGGAATATGCATCATATTTTTTAAGTTTCCAAGGATTTTTTAAAAGGGCTTCAAATAAAACGATTTTTTGAAAATTTTACACCAATGACCTCTAAACAATTCGCGATAGTACAATTTTACCGCTCTTCTGTAGAGCGAGACTTCTCCGATCGTCATTGCTAGAAAATTCGATCTTTGGAGAAACCTCCCGAAGATGAATTCCGGCAGAGAGAAAACATGCTAAACGATTTTTTTAGCGTAATTAGTAATAATTTAGTAATAATTATAAAATAATAAAATTTTACCACTCTCTCGCAGAGTGAGACCCGGTCGATCTCGTTCGTTCGCGAATTTGGTCGGCCGCAGACAGCCTGTCGAAGATAAGCCATGGCAGAGAAAAAAATGCCGATCGCAATTGTTTAAACAAAGAGCATTGCAAAATTTTTTAAGTTTCCAAGGATTCTTTTAAAGTGCTTCCAACAAAACGATTTTTCGAAGATTTTACACCGATGACCTCTAAACAATTCGCAATAGTAAAATTTTACTGCTCTTCTGTAGAGCGAGACTTCTCCGATCGTCATTGCTAGAAAATTCGATCTTTGGAGAAACCTGCCGAAGATGAATTCCGGCAGAGAGAAAACATGCTAAACGATTTTTTTTAGCGTAATTAGTAATAATTTAGTAATAATTAAATTTTACCACTCTTTCGCAGAGTGAGACCCGGTCGATCTCGTTCGCTCGCGAATTTGGTCGGTCGCAGACAGCCTGTCGAAGATAAGCCATGGCAGAGAAAAAAATGCCGATCGCAATTGTTTAAACAAAGAGCATTGTAAATTTTGTTAAGTTTCCAAGGATTTTTTTCAAGTGCTTCCAACAAAACGATTTTTCGAAAATTTTACACCGATGACCTCTAAACAATTCGCGATAGTAAAATTTTACCGCTCTTCTGTAGAACGAGACTTCTCCGATCGTCATTGCTAGAAAATTCGATCTTTGGAGAAACCTGCCGAAGATGAAATACCGGCAGAGAGAAAAAATGCTATACGATTTTTTTTAGCGTAATTAGTAATAATTTAGTAATAATAAAATTCTACCACTCTTTCGCAGAGTGAGACCCGGTCGATCTCGTTCGCTCGCGAATTTGGTCGCCCGCAGACAGCCTGTCGAAGATAAGCCATGGCAGAGAAAAAAATGCCGATCGCAATAGTTTAAACAAAGAGCATTGTAACATTTTTTAAGTTTCTAAGGATTTTTTAAAAGTTCTTCCAAAAAAACGATTTTTCGAAAATTTTACTCCGATGACCTCTAAACAATTCGCGATAGTAAAATTTTACCGCTCTTCTGTAGAGCGAGACTTCTCCGATCGTCATTGCTAGAAAATTCGATCTTTGGAGAAACCTGCCGAAAATGAATTCCGGCAGAGAGAAAAAATGCTATACGATTTTTTTTAGCGTAATTAGTAATAATTCAGTAATAATTAAATTTTACCACTCTTTCGCAGAGTGAGACCCGGTCGATCTCGTTCGCTCGCGAATTTCATCGGCCGCAGACAGCCTGTCGAAGATAAGCCATGGCAGAGAAAAAAATGCCGATCGCATTTGTTTAAACAAAGAGCATTGTAATTTTTTTTAAGTTTCCAAGGATTTTTTTTAACGTGCTTCCAACAAAACGATCTTTCGAAAATTTTACACCGATGATCTCTAAACAATTCGCGATAGTAAAATTTTACCGCTCTTCTGTAGAGCGAGACTTCTCCGATCGTCATTGCTAGAAAATTCGATCCTTGGAGAAACCTGCCGAAGATGAATTCCGGTAGAAACAAAACATGCTAAACGTATGTTTTTCTGCAGTAATAATAAAATTTTACCACTTTTTCGCAGAGTGAGACCCGGTCGATCTCGTTCGCTCGCGAATTTGGTCGGCCGCAGACAACCTGCCGAAGATAAGCCATGGCAGAGAAAAAATGCCGATCGCAATTGTTTAAACAAAGAGCATTGTAAAATTTTACAACTCTTTTGTAAAGTGAGTCGAGCGATCTCGGTCGTGACTCGAGATTTCAGCAGAGATCGAATTCGTCGATGATAAGCGACATCGAGATGCCAAATAGTATTCGAGCTTATTTGTTTAAATGAATTAAAAAGGAGTGGGGAAATGCTAGCACCCTTCCACCATACGAGTCTCTAGCAAACCCTGTTTGCTAGAAAGTTCAACCATAAAGAAATTTCTACCGATGACCGCCGTCGACAAAAAAATCAAATCGAGGGCATTTGTTTAAACAATGCGCGGTCGCAAAATTTCACCGCTCTTCCGTAGAGCGAGGCTAGCGATCTTGATTGTTCGAGAAGCTGACCAGCAAAAATGCTGCCAAATATGAACCCTGGCAGAGATAAAAATGCTGAACGCATTTGTTTAAATAATGAGCATTGCAAAATTTTACCACTCTTTTGTAGAGTGAGTTTCGAGCAATTTCGGTCGCTCGAAATTTTTGCAGGGATCGAAATCGTTAACGATAAGCGGCATCGATGTTACAAATTGTGGCCGTCGTCGAAAAAAAATCGATTTGATGGCTGCATATACATTGTAAAATGCAACAAAGTTTCACCGCTCTCCTGCCGAGCGTGCACATGCTTCCAATACAAGCGCTACGCATAGTTGTGTGAATTGTGTGATACGCACATACATGTAAGTTGCTTGCGTACGACCCGTACGACTGAACGGCGTGCGAGAACGGATTCGTTCTTTCTGCAACGCGGTCGGCGTAGCAAACACACACGCGCGTGCGCACTCAGCGATCGCTGTCTATTTGACTTCGACTCTTCGTCCCAGTGCGAAGCATCGAGATCGAATTCGCGATCGCTGTGCTGTCCGTCGGTAGCGACTCGTAGCTAAAAACTACGAGATCTGCGCTACCGACGTAACGAGAGGCCGCGTCGAAATTTTCTGGCGTGTGCCACATGCATCCGACCGCATCGACATTTTGAAATGGGAATTCTCCCAAACGGATCAACCAATTGGAATAAAATTTGTTGTGTGCATGCAGGATGCTTGCTCCGAGAGCATGATTCGCGAAATTTTCTAAAATTTCGAAAAAAAATTTGCAGTTCGTGGTTACCATGCGAAAAAGTGTGAATTATTACCCAGCTAACCATGAACCGTAAATGTATCCCTCATGTGGAGTGCGCCGTACCGGTACTGTTACCACCTCGTACGTGCGTACGGTACTGATACATGACCAATATGCCGTACGGTACGATGTACCGCCAATGTACCAGTACAGTACTGGTACAGTATCGCCACCGTGGAGCCACCGTAGACTGCAGTACGGTGTAACTCCACGGTAGCGATACCTTGGAGGTACGACCACGCTGGTATCCCGTACCCGCACATTACCGGTACTGTAGGGTACGGCGTACTCCACATTTGCGGTACGCTGTACTAATGGTACGCTTGGTTAACTGGGTCGGCCTTACGCCTTTTTTGCCCTTTTTTTAACCATTGCATCGCCTTTTCGTTACCCAGTTAACCAAGCGTACCATTAGTACAGCGTACCGCAAATGTGGAGTACGCCGTACCCTACAGTACCGATAATTTACGGCTATGGGATACCAGCGTACTCGTACGTCCACGGTATCGCTACCGTGGAGTTAAACCGTACTGCAGTCTACGGTGGCTCCACGGTGGCGATACTGTACCGGTAGTGTACTAGTACATTGGCGGTACAGCGTACCGTACGGCGTACTGGTCATGTACCAGTACCGTACGCACGTACGAGGTGGCAATAGTACCGGTACGGCGCACTCCACATGAGGGATACATTTACGGTACATGGTTAGCTGGGTACCCAGATAACCAAGCGTACCGTTGGTACAGCGTACCGCAAATGTGAAGTACGCTGTACCCTATAGTACCGCTAATGTACGGATACGGGGTACCAGCGTACGCCGTAGCTCGACGGCAGCGCCACTTGGGAGGTACACCGTACTGCAGTATATTTGCAGTACGCTATATCGCAACCGTGGAGGTACGCTGTACAGTAACACATTTGCGGCACGCCGTACCGGTACCGCGGAGGCACGCCTACTGCAGTACATTTTCATTATGCGGTACCGATGTCCTGGAGGCACACGGTACTGCAAATGTACTGATAGAAAAAATGAATATTTCTCTATTCTCTCGTGACATGGTTAGTCGCGCGTGGCATATACATGTTATGCGCGGCGTGTTTTCAACAATGATCCGCTTCTCAACGTCTAGTTGAGAAGACGTGTAGCTTGGACCATTTGATAAACAATGTCGACTACTAAATTGTTAGCGGGGCCAAGGGGAGCGTTCGAAAAGCCCGCCCTCCGAAAGGAGATGAGTGGCGCGGATGCTGGTGTCGGTCGGCAACCGCTCGACATGCGCGTGCGCGCGGCGTTCCCGCTTGCAAAGCCATCGGCGAAAACGTAAGGCCGACCCAGTTAACCAAGCGTACCATTAGTACAGCGTACCGCAAATGTGGAGTACGCCGTACCCTACAGTACCGGTAATGTGCGGGTACGGGATACCAGCGTGGTCGTACCTCCACGGTATTGCTACCGTGGAGTTACACCGTACTGCAGTGCACGGTGGCTCCACGGTGGCGATACTGTACCGGTACCGTACTAGTACATTGGCGATACAGCGTACCGTACGACCTACCGCTAACGTATGGGGCCGTCCATATATTACGTCATCGGTTTTTGCTGATTTTCGACCCCCCCCCCCCTACAATCATCCTATCGTCATTTCCTAAAGACCCCCCCCCCCTCGCAAAATTGACGTCATTACCAGTTTGGCAAAATTAAAACATTTGCGGATTTGAGAAAAATTGGGTAACATTAAAACATTTTGTTATTGAATTATCTTTTATTATTTTGTACTTTGGCAATGTTTATTAATATAATAATATTATTCTTCCCTATTCTTTAGTTTTCTTTGGATAGCTCCCACATTTTGTTATAGAATCATCTTTTATTATTTTGTACTTTGGCAATTTTCATTAATATAATAATATTATTCTTCTCTATTTTTTAGTTTTCTTTGGATAGCTCCCACGGAGTTTTCACCCATTCTTGCAAATCCTGGATCACGGGTAATATCTCCGTATCCTCCCCATATTCATTTTGACTCGATCGAACTATTTTCATAGGTACGCTGTTATTTGAAGTTCTCGAATATAATGTAGACAAACCTTATGTAATAAATAAATAAATAATGAGTTCAATAATTAATACCATTAGGTACTTGCAAAATATTTTTCATCACTCATGCGGGGAAACCACTCTAGTTGTACAATATACTATTGTACATTTGGAAGTAACTGGTATCACAAGAATGACGTCAATTTCGAAACGCCCCCCCCCCCCCTCATCCATCATTTACCGTCATCCGCAGACGAACCCCCCCCCCCCCCCCTATTTTAAAATGACGTAATTTATGGACGGCCCCTATGTGTGTCGTACGCCCGTACGTGGTGGCCATAGTACCGAAACGGCGCACTCCACGTGAGCAGTACATCTGCGGTACGTGGTTATCTGGGGAGTGCAGATGCAATAGCGAGTGGACGTGCTACGCTGATAAAGATTGTAAATTGTGCTGTTCACCACGCGGTCACCTGGGATTTTTGTGATTTGAAACGATTGTAAAGGTAAGTTCTTTTTTCTGTTCTGCTTCGCTTGCCTTTCTGCCCGTTTCTCTCTCGCTTGCTCCCTGTCGCGGTCTCAGTCTTGTATGGCGCCGTCGCTCCGCGGATATATCAAAGAGACCGCGTCGAATCGGGCTGTCATGTAAAAATCGTTCGGGATATTGATCACAGCAATTTTTATCAATACTCCGTCGATTAGAGAATCCATTTTATTAAAAAAAAAATCATTTCGCAAAATTGTTTTACCGGGTGCCGCTTTTGGTGCCCAGTCTTTTCGCGTCTAATTTTTCGAATAAAAATGTGCGGCGGGGAGAGGTGCGAAATCGAGAATGAATGTGAACTGATCGGTTTCTTTTTTGTCTTTATTTTCAGAGCAACTTTGGAACGAGGGTTAGTATAGCGACGGAAAGCTCAACCAGGAGGACGGATGTTGAAAACTGCTGAGAGCTTGCAGAAGTGACCACACAACGATCGTGCAATTGGAGCGGTTCGCCACATGGTTGATTGGGGCTATTACATTGAGACTGTAAAGGTAAATTTTTCCTATGCATCAAATATTTGGCGTGTACGTGACACATTTTGTTCTGCACTATGACATCGATAGTACAGCTTTTTTCGCCTAAGGCCAATGGACAAATTGAAATTCTATTCATTTGCATCTACCAAAAGCTCATGGCCTTATGTGGCAAAGCAGTAAGATGCGTTTTTTCGCCATTGTCGAGACAATCGACATTGAAATATTTCAGTGCGTTATGATACTTTCTATGTAAAGAAAAATTTGGCCGTACCAAACAGCGTGTGGTACGGCAAGCAAGCTCTCTGCTTTATAAGCCGATCATCCCTGGTTTGAACCTTGTTACTGGCAATTTTATAAAAAAAATTTGTACCTAAATGTATATAGATAATTCCCAGCAATCAGTTGCAACAATTATGCATATAATAAGTTTTTTAAATGCCGTGCATAACTTTGCTTACGAACAACATAATGCAGTTCGAAAGCACCAGTTTTTCCATAACATATGGCATTTGAAAATATATTATACACATAATTGTTGAAACTGATTGACGGGAATATCTGTATACACATGTGAAAGAAAATTTTGTTTTCAAAGTCGCCAGCAGGGAGATTTGAACCAGGGGCTGCGGGCTTACAAGGCAGAGAGCTTGTTTGCTGCACCATACCCTCTTTGAAATTTCCTTTACGTACAAAGTATGATAGCGCAAAGGAATATTCCAATGCCGATTTTTTCGACCATGACGACCATGAGCTTTTATTATACGCAGTATGAAGCGAATATGAATTTGACAATGGTCAGCTTCCCCTTGACAGAACTTGTGCTGTGTCTCGTAGACTCAACTGTATACATTGCCATTTTTTCTCTATTTTTATTTGACGAATAAATGTAATTGTATAGTTTTGCGACCTGTCCGTATCCTTGCTATGCTGAATGTTTTCCACATTTTGCAAATGCGTTTTACTTTTACTTGAGAATGTTGATAGGGCTTTGATATATTTTCTCCATCTTGCCGGTAGGTTCATAATTCTGGTTCATTAATAAAGGAAAAAGCTGTTTTCCCAAGGCTCGACAAATATTCATTATTAAGTTCACTTACTCGCTTTGCCGCATATTGCAATAATGTATGAAGGCCAAGCGTTTGGCGCAGAGGCAGAACATTTCACGAGTGAGTGCAACAATGCTGATTGTTCTTCATCATATGGTGATGGCATAAATTTTGACACGAGTCAATCCAAACACGAGACACTGAGTCCAATGATGCACAATTCATCGGTGAATTCAATGATCTTGAACTGAATGTCATCCATCCAATGTCAGCTGTTGTTAGAAGGGGTCTTCTCACTTTAGAAGCTAAAAAGGCTATTTTCATAGTTTTTTTTATAGGTCTATATTATAGATATCGATATAAAATTTGATGCATTTAATAAATGCACTTTCTAAATACGTTTAAAAAATATATTTATTCACGTCACTATTTATAGATGAAAATGGTAGTTAAAAAAATGTCCTAAAAAAATGTAGGTCTGTGCTGTTGATGAAATCTCGGAGATGGATCATCCAAAACCAACAAATCAAACGCTTTCACATTCAGTATGTTAATGACTATAGCGCATATCATACGATTTTTTATATATCCGAAAATAACAAAATGGAGGACATTGTTCGATAAAACAAAAAACGTGTTTTTTTCACCGTTTTTGGCAAAAAAAATAGTAAATATCAAAATTTAAATAATCCTCGATATGCTCTATAGCCGTAAAGAATATGTGGTTAAAATTTCATAAAGGTCGGTTCAGTAGTTTCGAAGATTTTATTAAAAAGTCGGCGTAAAACGTTGTTCCGACAAAAACGCGTTCAAAGTTTGTTTGGGTTACATAAATACATACAAAAAAATTGATAGGTAGTTCGAAAGTGTATTTATTAAGTGTAACAACTTTTATCCCAATATCTAGAATATGAACCTATCAAAAAATTCATGAAAATAGCCTTTTTTTAGCGTCTTCAGTGAGAAGACCCCTAAAGTGAGAAGAAGGGTGACACCACTCTAGTGGCAGAAAATAAAGTCTCACCTTGACAATTTATTTTGGGAGTATGAAAAAAGGAATGGGATTTCTTTTGAGAGGGTTTATTTAATACACAATAAATTGTTAATTTTTTTTTTGCTAATTTGAATGTCTGCATCTAGTCGGTATGTGTCATAATCTTTTTTGGATGACCTGGCCTCTCATGACAGCTTATGTGTGTTGCAAAGTCCTCAGGTTCGTGAATGTGGTTTTTTCATTACCCGCTTTGATGACTTTTTTGTTTTGCGTGCATTATATAAGGTAAATTCGGATAAATTCTCCAAAAATGCATACAAGAATTCCGAATTAACACAGAGTATTATGGAATAAACATAATGGGTCAATAGCAAGGCATTTGATAGATCGAACGAGTTTGCATGTACCGAACGAGTACATAAGTACGATATTACATGGACGAGTACATAAGTATTTCCATATTACGTGGACACATTATTTGATGCATTTCATTAAATTAAAAAAATATATAATCCAGGTTTTTAGTTCGCCGCCACTATATTATTTCTTTTAAACACATTTCAGGGGCCTTTAACAGACTACCGGTTTTTTAGCTGGCGTCGGATCATTTCCCTTCCTTCTCCTTCTCATTGCGGTTCCTCTGTTTTGAATTCGATTTGTCTCCAAGCGCGATCTTTTTCTATCGTTGTTTCGCTCTTTTTCGTAAATATATTGCTTTTTGCAAATAGACGCAGTCGTAAGCCTTATGAGGCACTATCTTCATTTCATCGTCGGCGTTTAGACAGATTAGATCGGATTGTTTATTCAGGTCGTGCAGATTTACGGCAGCATAGTGAAGTTGTTGAAGTCGTTTTGAATACAGCCGAAAACCAAATTCCCGTTAATGGAAATGGAGTCGTGGCATCTATAAACGAGTCACGTGACAACATTAAGTTGAACGAAAATGCCATTGATGAGGTATCTAGCTCTTCTCATTCGATTGAGTCTACTTCCCAAGTTGACGATAGGTCATCTTTTGAGACGGCTTCATTGGAAGATTTCAAAAAACGCCTAGCTGAAGCGTTTGTATCTAGTCAATTGTCTCACATTCAAGCAAATGCCATTTTGCAGGTTGTTGGAACACACCCTTGCTTTTACTCATTACAAAAAGATTGCAGGACGCTCCTAAGTACGCCACGGACACCGCACATCACACGTCTAATTGCAGGGGGGGAGTACCTCCACTTGGGGGTTGAGGCCGCCATCACTCGAATTCTTGCGGAAACGTCTCTAGAATTGATTCCGGAGACTTTACTGATCGATTTTAGCACCGATGGGGCAACTTTAGATAAGCAGGGCAAAATACAGATGTGGCCTATACAAATTATAATTGCAAATATTCCGCAATGTAAACCCGAAATTGTCGGTATCTGGCGCGGTTCATCGAAACCAACTAGCGCTCAGGACTTGCTTGAAAATTTCGTGAACGATATGAGTCGCATTCTAGACAGCGGCGGGTTTTTTTTCCAGAATGAACTGAAAGCTGTTAAATTGAGGTGCTTTATTGGCGATTCCCCTGCACGCGCCTTTGTTTTAGGTCACAGAGGGCACGGAAGTATTTTCCCCTGTTCTAAATGTTGGGTTCGAGGAAAGTGGCTCCGTCGCGGAATAATCGCTTATCGCGGTATACAGCATAACCCACGAACTGACGAAGAGTACAGAAATCGAATTGATGGAGAACATCATAACGATGCTGACTCTCCTCTGTTGGCTTTGGGCTTTGGCTTAGTAACTCAGACAATCTTCGATTATATGCACGTCGTATGCCTTGGTGTCATGCCAAAAGTAAATAGTGCGCTTGTCGATGGTAAATACAACCGAAGTTTGAAACTTTCAGATTGGGCCTGCGAAATTGTGACCTCGCGCCTTCGTCAGGTGGCCAAGTACTGCCCAAAACAGTTTTCGCGTAAACCAGTGCTCATAAAAAAGTACAAAGGGTTCAAAGCGACAGAAAATCGCCAAATTCTTTTGTACACTACACCAGTTGTGTATCGCGGGCTCATGGATCCTGTAGCGTACAGACATTTTCTTTTGTTGCATTCGGCCATTCGAATTCTCGCCAGTACCTCTATCTCTAGAGATCAGCTTGACGTTGCTCGTAAATCATTGGAAATCTTCGTTGGAAGAGTGGAAGATATCTATGGCCCAGAATTTCTGTCTTTCATCACACATTGTCTTCTGCATCTAGCGGATGATATCAGAAACTTCGGCTCATTGAATAACATATCAATGTTTCCATATGAAAATAATATGACCTATTTCCGCAAAGCCTGCCGCAAGCCTCATCAGCATTTGCAGCAAATTATTAACAGGCGATTCGAAGAGTCGCAAATTGCAAATCAAATCGTCACCGCAGCTGCCGATCTTGCGGTTCAAAATAGATTATCGATTAATCCGCTCGTTCCGGTTGCCTTCTGTAACATGCGTCGGGGTAAAAACTCAACCCTAGGGAGATTTCGTATATCTACCAAGGATAGTGATAATACGGTACGTTTGAAAAATTCAAGCATTGGTCTCGTCCAGAGTGTCATATGCTCACGAAATCATTGTAAGTTGGCGATTCAAAAATTCAGCAGAGTCGAAGATTTTTACGATGTTGCTGTACCATCGTCTTCCATCGGTGCCTTCCGGTGTTCTCTATTGTGTGAGGAACAGGTTTTAATCGATGTTGGTGAAATTGAGGGTAAATGTTTTCGAATGCCGTATTGGCACACCGAAGGACATAGGAATCCTATAGATGACGTCTGGGTAGTTGCAATAATTCTCAATACGAGTGTTTAGGGTGGAAAGGTTACACCATGTTGCTATTTCCTTCAGATGAGTCAACCGAGAGAGAGAAAGGTAGAGCCATCGAGACCAACAGCAAGTTGTCTTAGAAACCTCAATTCGGATATAGATAGCATCAGAGGAGATTTCAAGAATTCGCAACAGAGACGCATGACGACGAACACGACGGACGAACGATTGGACATGACAGGAGACATCCATGTTAACCAGAGACAAACGCAAACGTCAACATCAACGGGACGTCAACACGCACGCATCATGACACCATCCACACATACGCGTTCACAACCATGCATGCAAAGCAACACGATCACCGATTATTCCCAACGAAAGAAGAGATTTTCACAAAACACACCAAAACAAATTCAAACAAACACACACTCAAAGAGTCGCCACGACACACAAAAACGCAGAACAAACAGACACACGATCACCAAACACACAAAACATGCTGCCACCACAGCAACACATACAAACATTGACACGATCATGTACACCTAGACAGTACGTCCCAGACAAACGCATACGACCTACAGAGAACAGCAAATTTTTGGAGGAAAGCCAAATCACGAAGCGGAGACGTACAAGTGAGTTTCATGGAATATATCAAAGTAATTAAGTCATACTTTCGGATTAGCGTAAAAATATATTTATGTTTGACACTAGAAAAATCCTTGCTGGACAACAAGCGATGTCGGAGCGACTGTCTGCAGTAGAAAAGACTACTAAGTAAGGATGGAACATTTTTAGTGGACAGTACGAGTTCACTGATTCGAAATGTTTCTTTAACCGCTTATTTCATTTCACAGCAAGAACGCGATCGCTTTAGAAAAAATTCTCCGCGCTGTGACGTCGAAACGGGTGGCGAATGTTCCCCGCATTTCATTCAAAACGGTCGAGGATTTTACGGGCTTCGAAAAAATTGACGACGACTCCTACAGTGATTTGGTAAGAATTTTTGTTACAAATATACAACCAGGATAAAGTAGAGTGTTACGCATGAAAGTTCGCGAGGTATTCCTACGAATACACACATGAGCATCTGTATTTACAACCGAGATTCAAGAAGGGAAAGGTATTTACGTTGTATCTAATACCGGTTTTTGCTTCAAAATTGTTCATCACAGGTGGCGCACTTCGTTTTTCTCGGTCGAAAAAATCCAGCAGACTGCGCGGCGGAATTCTTCCGATTCGTCTTTCCTGAAGACGAGAACATCTCTGCCCATCTAACGTTAAGTGGCCGATCTAGCGTCGGAGGGTGCAAATTACGAGGAAGTCGGTTCCCACAAGCATGCTACGGTTAGTAACGAATGATGTTATCGTACGTATACTATGGTGGTTCAAGGGCTTACATCACTGAAAACGTCTAAAATTAAGTGATTTTTTGCGATTTTGGTTTGGGTGAAAAGAAAAGTAAGATAATTATAATATTGAAGGACGCTATTAGTCATATCTTCAAGAGATTAAAAAAAATGTATATGAAAAAATTACACAAAATTGTGACACTGGAGCCATTCTCGCGAGGCATGTTGAATTTGAGACTTTCTGTTGCACGCAGTATAATTTCGGCAAATTTGAATGTGGAAAAAAATTTTAAATACTATTCACCTGCATGATTATACCTAGTGGAATACGTAGTGGATTTTGAAAATATTAATTTTTCTGTAATTGGCAAGCATTTAAAGTAAAAACTTAGTTTTCAACAGAAAAAAGACAGGCATTTGTTAATAACTAATGTTTCAATTAACTTATGGAAAATTCCGTACGTGTTTCTCTTAATGTTATTTTAAAGATGTGCTCAAAATTTGGAGTGAAAAGAATGAAAATTGTTGGAGTTATGCTGCGTGCCGTTTTGAAAAATTGTGTTCCGAAAAAAACTGTCGACGTCTCGCATACGGGCAAACCACTGCCACCGCAGACCCACACGGGTCTGTGGACCTTTGTTTTACAGGTACCAAACTTTTTCCCCCTTATTCTAGATGGTGAAAAGCATCTCTTAAGCTAATTGAAAAAAAAAATCAAATTTTTAACAATTCTACAGTCCTTAAGGCCTTAGGCCACTCTAGAGGCCGAAAAAATAGGCTTTGTGGGATTTTTTTTCCAGAAAAACTACAAAATAAATCGAGATTCCGAAAAAGGGTGTTTATCATACATATGACTGCATACAATAATTTTTTTTTTTTTTTGAAGCGAATAATTTCAAAATGGCGGCTGTGCACCGTTTATCTCAAAACTGCATTTTTTAAGTTGGCCGGAAACATAACTCAGACAATTATCAAACGAATCACTTGAAATGTTGAATATATCTTGAAAAATGCAGTGTCTATGGATGTACGTAGGATTTTTTTTTATGTTGCATAGTTCATTTATTATTAACAATTAT
Organism: Ophion obscuratus; assembly: GCA_964007375.1. Classification (NCBI taxonomy): domain Eukaryota; kingdom Metazoa; phylum Arthropoda; class Insecta; order Hymenoptera; family Ichneumonidae; genus Ophion; species Ophion obscuratus. The sequence continues at coordinate 24,211,359 of OZ023320.1, read as the reverse complement.
CTGACCATTTTTTCGGGAAATGAAAAATTTGCCTAAAAAATCGTCAGATAATTGTTAATAACAAATGAACTGTGCAATATAAAAAAAATCCTACGTACTTCCATAGACAATGTATTTCTCGAGATATATTATATATTTCAAGTGAGTCGGTTGAAAATTGTCTGAGTTATGTTTCCGACCAACTTAAAAAATGCAGTTTTGAGATAAACGCTGCACAGCCGCCATTTCGAAATTAATCGCTTCAAAAAAATTATTGTACGCAGTCATATGTATGATAAACACCCTTTTTTGTAATCTCGATTTACTTTGTAGTTTTTCTTTAAAAAACTCCCAAAAAGTCTATTTTTTCGGCCTCTACAGTGGCCTAACCCCTTAAACTAATTGACATTTTTTTCAAAGTCCCCTATTTACCAGCTGCAGTAACGGACATTAAAGACGCCTGTCAAAATATGAGTCTTTAATATTAATCTTTTGAGATCCTTCTTCGCAATTTTCTATTCGCCAAGCTAATGACATGGAGAAAACTTTGCTTGGGGGTCGTCCATTAATCACGTGAGTCTCAAATCGGGGGGGGGGGGGGATTTGGATAACATCACGATTGATCATGCTGGGGGGGGGGGGGGTTGTGACTTATCACGTGTATTTTTTGCGCAAGGGGTGGGCTAGAAACCCACCACATATCACTACGGGGGAGGGAGGGCTCAACAAGTGGCCTAAAAAACCTCACGTGATTAATGGGCGACCGCTTGCTACATTCCTATGCTATAACTCGTCAACGGATAATCGCGCAACAATGCCCGAGTCAATGTACACATGGTACACACCTTAACCAGTAGGTAATTTATGATTTATTTTGTTGACAGACGCTATGGTTCTAAACAAATATTTTCCAACTCCAAACAACCTCGAGTTCGACAACGCGTTGGAAAAAGCTCTGAAGAGCTTGAAAACACGGAGGTAGCGGGCTACCATAAAGCAGCGGCAGGCCGAACGTCTTCAGGAAGTAGAAGGAGCAGAGGAATTCCGGCCACGTCAACGGCTGCGCGTCTATTTGCATCGATTTGAAGGAAGCCTAATGGACGAGGCACAGACGGATTGCCTTGAAATCGATCGTCTGATGTGGCCGAACCGGGATGACAACCAGGATGACAGTCCAAGCTCGGAGCCGGCTCACATCAACGATGAAGACGACGGTACGCAGGATCCCGAGATATTTTCGTGCACAGCAGATTCAAGAGACGTCGAAACTATCACGGGTATACCAGAACAAGATGACGGGATACGATATGATACGATTTGCGATGGATCGGTGACAAATTATGAGTTCGGAATGTTTGAGGATTCGGGTAAGCTTGGGATTTTCGACTGAATTCCCATTATAAGAATATGGTAAGAAAAAAAAGAAGAAAAGTGTACAAACATTATGGAGTTGAAGTTTGCATCGTTAGAATGCAACAAAATTAAATATTTTTAAAAACTCCATTTTTTTCGGTCGATTCAGGCTGTGAAAATCACGCAAATGTTTCTACGTTTTCTCATAAAAAATTTATGACCGCAATTTGCAAAAATAAGTCGTTGCATTCCAACGATGCAAATTTCAACGTCATACGAACATTTGTTACATTGGAACATTTATTTAATTTACTTAGTAGTATTGCATTTGGTTTCGGAGAAGCAGTTGCAGTTAAGGCGGGACATACATTTACGATAAAAAAAATCGAGTTCTTTTTTCTCTTTATACATTAGAACTATATATATATATATATATATATATATATATATATATATATATAATATTTTCACAAAGTTTCAAAGCGGATTTTAAAAAACTTCAAACGTTACAGCCCGTCAAAGGTGTGCCTCACCTCGCTCGGATTCGGAGTGGGTGTAAACTTCAAACGCGTTTTTCTCAAAGCAGCATTATCGAAATTGGCGTGCAGGATTGCTCAAAAACTATTAAGCCGATTGAGTTGAAACTTGGTAGAAACATTGATAATATTGCCACCTTCCGCTTAACGAGAATTTTTTGAACTATTAGAAAAAAAACTTTTTTAATCCAAATTTTTTACAGAAATGTTGCGTGAAATGTCGATTTCTTTTGTACTTGCGTGCCATTCCCTTAATTTGCATTTTCTTCATTTTACTTGCCGTCAAATAGAAACTAAATATGTTCTAACTGAACAAATGCTTGATTTTTTTCAAATCAAAGTCTACGGGAAGCTAGATTGCAGGCCGATTCGCATCTCCCGCGGAAACCTTGCTGTAACATCCTGCCACAGCTCCGCTATTTTAATAATGAATAAATTAAAAATAATTGTTTTGTATACTTAAATATACCATTACAGTGTAAACCTAAAGTTTAATAATTGTAGAATAATTATTTCTTAGTTTAAAATATGCCTCAAAATTGCTTAATTTTTTCCAGTCGAAATGTATATCCCGCCTTAAGTTGGATGTGCTTCACAGAGGTCGGCGGGGCGGGGCCGGTCTCATTACTAATTGATTTATTTATTTTCAGGTAGCTACGCAAGGAGGGGCAAAATTTTGGTTGTGCCTCACTGGGAAGGGCGCGGATGGGGCCCTTCCCCCCTTTCTAAATTCCAGAGCATTTTAAGTTTCAGGTAGTTCCGTCTTCAGATTGTCCGTCTCGGAAATGCGCTGTTCGTGTGTGACGCCGAAATATGAAACAACGATCATATATGGACACTGAATACTCCGTTTGCCAGATAAGGATGTCATTGATGAAAAACCTCATCCCATACCCGGCCGGATAATTGTCCAGTAGTATTCATTGTTTCATAGTACATGGTCCCATTTTCTAATAGTACATTGTGTCCTAAGGAGATAAAGTGAGACTTTTGCGCGGAGCGCGATGTTCATTTCAGTACGAGTCGTACTGAAAACGTGGCGCAAGGCGTAAAAGCCCCTGTCTCCACGGTGCACACGATTATTTATATAACAAAACCATGTTTTCCGAACTTTTGAATTGTTAACAGGTTACGTGGGTTTCGAAGCCAAAAAAGCGTAATTTCTGAATTTTTTTCTAAATATATTTAAATTATCTTATTCAAACTGTTAAGCACGTAAAGGGTAGCATTTCAACAATATTAAAAAAAAATTCATCCAACATTTTGGGAAATTCAACCGGTGTGACCTGATTTCCGAAGACCCCGCAAAAAAGTGTTCCCGGGGTGGTCAGGATAACTTTTGATAGCTTTGTCTGAAATTAACAAAAAAATTGATCTGTTGGTAGATGAGTATAGCTCGTGATTGAACGAAGAATTAAAAAAAATTGGAATTTGAATTTTTGGCAGAGTTGTATGCAAAAAAGTTCAATTTTTGGTGAAATTTATACTACGTATAACCTTGTTAAAGTAGTTGTAAACGAATAAAAACGTTCAATCACTAGTCAATACTATTTAGAAGAAAGGTGCAAAATTTCAATAACCTCGGTGCATTCGTTTTTGACAAATCGTGTCCACCGACTTCAAAAATAGTGTTTTGAGAAAAATGCGATATACCTGCGTCGCTCCCGGCCGATCTTTCCCAACGGGGGGAATTCCCAAAAGCTCTCTCTCCTGCACTTTTACGCCGATTGACTTAAAATTTAGGGCGAATATTTTAGACACATTGTACTATTACATAATAAAAATTAAAAAAATGGATGTTTAAAATGTTGAAACCTACGTAACCCCTTAAATATACACTCATAACAAAATTAAGGGAACGGTAAAGGGCCCAGGCTCTAAAATACCTTTTTCGGTCCTGTTAATACACATGAAAAAGCGAGAAAAACATGGTTGTGGTATATAAAGATATTTTTTAACTGCGGCGTTGTTTTTCGATCATTCATCCCTAAAGTTGAATATGCGCACCGAAAAAAATGATACAATTTAGTGCATATCCATTTTTTTTAAATACCGAAAAAAATGATAAATTCTTGTGCAATTCGCTTTGAAAAAAAAATATTTCTTACGGCATTTTTTATTTTATTTTTTCAGATATCAAGATGACTCTTGCCGGATACAGCCTTCAGGGCCGCAGCTGCCGCACTTTATGAGGATGACAACGGATCGCATGCTTCATCGTCGGAATCAATTCGACTTAAAAATTGTCGCGTTTTATTTTGTAAACTTTTAGATTACTTTGCTGGAATGTTAATGCAGTAATGAGCCATACACTTTATCATAACATAAATTTTTGTATTTCTTGGAAGGCTTTAAGCATTAACATTTGTTCTTTTGATTGTAAACTTTAATAAACGTTCTTTCCATTTTTATTTCCCATTAAGGATTGAAGAAAACCTTTGTCCGCATTTACGTGGTATTGTAAGGCGTTGTCCTAATAGAATGCGATTACGTGACCAACGCAAGTTCGCGCTAATTTTGTTGGTACGAACTCGCGATCAAACACATGCGTTGAATAGGCGTCCTTACTGACATTCGCGCGATGTAATCGACATCCGTATGTTTGATCGCGGATTCGTACGAGCAAAAATCGCGCGAACTTGCGATGGTCGCGTAATCGCGTTCTGTGCGGACAGCGCCTAACAGTACTGTAATGGTACGGTACGCACAATATAACCGTTCATTGAACGTACGCTGTCCGTACTATACCTGTACAGTAGCGGTACCATACAAGTACAATATATGCTAATGAATCTCACTACATGGGTACAGTAGACGTACTGCACTGATTCCTCGGAGGTACCGTACAACTATAACATATGCTAATAAATGTCACTGTATAGGTACAGTAGACGTACTGCACTGGTACCGTGGATGTACCGTACAAATACAATCGATGCTGATAAATCTCACTATATGAGTACAGTACACATACGGTACTGGTACTGTGGACGTAGCGAATAAGTACAATATATGCTAATAAATCCCACTACATGTGTACAGTAGACGTACTGCACTGGTACGGTAGAAGTACAATATATGCTTATAAATCTCGCTATATGAGTACAATAGACGTACTGCGCTGCCACCGTGGAAGTACCGTAGCCGTACAGTAGTAGTACGATGAAGATATGCCGCATCGATACCGTGGCGGTACATTTTCGGTACAGCGTACCGTACGGCCTACCGCTAACGTATGTGTTCCGTACGCACGTACATGGTGGCCATAGTACCGAACAACCCACTGACACTCCTATGACTTCCTATAGGCCTCCGAAGTGTGGGGTTCGTGCCTCTATGCTAGTACCAACTGCGCTCAATTTTTATATGTTGGCAATACAGAAAATATATGTGGCTTCCCGCCGAAAAAGAGAATATAGAGCATCCGGTTCGATCGAGCGGCCACGTTGTGTAAATCTCAGATAATATATATCTCAACAAAAAGTCTATTGGTGTCGATTAAAATAAAAGGATCCCATAACGAGAACACGTCATAAATAATTATTTCTTGTGGTCTGAGTCGCCACAAATGGTGACCCCGACGTGATCTCTCGTTTAATAACGTTATCGTGCACATAACCCGGCCACGTGTACATCTTCCCGTCGTGGCAACGGTTAAAAAATCTCACGATGTTCAACACACCGGTTGGCAAAAACCACGCATCGACGCGGGCAAGCGACGATGATCCTACTGAAAAAAATCCGCAAACCTCGCAGGATGCTAGAGCCAACACGCCAGAAACGACTGTGCATACGTCTGAAACGACACCATCAACGCCGACCATGCGGTACCTCAACAACGAAGCCCTGGGAACAACTGGATTCCCTACAGTCGCGTCAACGAGAGCTGCTCCAGGACCTTTTCCAAATATCGGTATGTCTGGACAAGCTCACTATCCTTATTCGAATAACGGATTTGAATGGCGCATCGACCGAATCGAAAAAGACGAGATACCGACCTTCTGGTCGACTCGGCCCGCTACCTGGTTCAACCACCTGGAATTGACATTTAAGAATAGGCGAATCACCTCCGATGCCACAAAGTATACAGCGGTCGTGATGCATCTCGGCGACAAAACAATCGACGCCGTAGAGCACATAATCAACGACCCTCCTGCGACAAGGGCCTACGACGCTATAAAGGGAGCCCTCCTGAAACATTACTGTGTCTCGGAGGAAACAGAATTCCGGAGATTGGCGTCCGGCTTGCAACTAGGCAACAAGCGACCTGCCGAACTCCTCAACGAGATGCGCCGTCTCAGCAAAAAGTCGGTCGACGAAAAGTTCCTGCGAGCGCTGTGGCTGGACCGACTTCCCCCTACCGTGCAGGTGACCCTCGCGGTGGCAGATCGACTAGATCTCAATGAGCTGGCCCAATTAGCCGACAAGGTCATGGACATCCAGCGTCATGCGTCGGATGGACAAGTGCTGAGCGTCGAAGCCTCGGATACAACAGAAGCCGTCTCGCAGCTGCAGAAACAGGTAGCTGAGCTTGCTAAGAAATTAGATACGGTTTTGTCTGACACCAATTCGAGAAGCTCGCAGCGTCGCCCTCGCAGTGCTACGCCAAGGCGATCAAAGCCCAGGGAGCGTGTCACTGAACCGAAAGATGATGGTTCCAAGGCTTGCCGTTTCCACAGTCGCTATGGGGAAAAGGCGAAGAAGTGCATTCCTCCCTGCATTTGGGTGAAGAACCCGGGAAACGAGCCCCCCTGTCAATAGATTCGGCGACGACAGACAGGGATAGCACCTCACGCCGAATGTTCGTCCACGACAAGATCTCCGGGGCCTCAATCCTCATCGATACTGGGGCTGTGGTCTCCGTGCTACCTCCGGCTCGTACAGATAGGCGAAACAAATCCGACCTTACTCTGTACGCAGCGAACAGTGGTCGTATTGACACATTCGGGGAACGTGGAATTACTCTGAACGTTGGACTACGTCGCCCGATCGATTGGATCTTTATCATCGCCGATGTCCCATATCCAATCCTCGGTGCAGATGCCATCTACCACTACGGACTCCTCGTCGATCTAAGGAACTGCCGACTTATCGATACCGAAACGGGTCTGAGCACGAAGGGAATGTTTGCCCCCGCTCCGGTGACATCGATTACGACCATCGACCCTAACTCGCGGTATGCAGAGATTCTTCGGGAATTTCCAGAACTCATGGGAAGCCCGTCGAATCGCAGTGCGAGTAAACATTCAGTTCGGCATCACATCACGACCACCGGAGCTCCAAGCGCCGAGAGAGTCCGTCCACTTCGACCGGAACGACTACAGGATGCCAAAGAGGAGTTCAACCTTATGCTAAAAATGGGCTACATCCGACCTTCGAAGAGCCAGTGGGCAAGCCCCTTGCATATGGCAGCGAAGAAAAACGGAGACTGGCGCCCGTGTGGTGATTACCGGAAGTTAAACCATCAGACGATTCCGGACCGTTATCCCATCGCTCTGCTTCAGGATTACGCTTCCATCTTGTCCGGTAAGACGGTATTTTCGACGATCGATCTGAAACGTGCATTTCACCACATACCAGTGGCCGAAGAAGACATCCCTAAAACCGCCGTCATCACACCATTTGGCCTCTTTGAATTCGTCTGTATGCCATTCGGACTTCGGAATGCAGCACAGACGTTTCAAAGGTTTATCAACATGGTTCTGCAAGGGCTGGATTTCGTATTCGCCTACATAGATGATCTCCTCATCGCCTCGTCGTCTCACGAAGAACACATTAACCATCTTCGAATTGTGTTTCAGCGGCTCAGGAAATACGGTCTATGCATCAACGTCAAGAAATGTGTATTGGGGGCAGAAGCTGTCGACTTCCTGGGATATAAAATATCACCTAGAGGTTCAGCTCCACTGCCAGATCGCGTCCAGGCTCTGCTAGATTTCAAGAAGCCAGAGAAGATCGTCGACCTGCGACGATTCATCGGCGCGACGAACTTCTACCGACGCCACATGAAGAATGCTGCCTCCGTTCAAGCTCCGCTTAACGACCTGCTCAAAGAGTCAAAAAAGAATGATCAACGGCCTGTTCCGTGGACCCGAGAGGCGGAAGAAACATTTGAACTCGTCAAAAAGCAAATTGCAGATTCGGTGCTTCTATCTCATCCCGTCGCATCAGCCGAATTACGACTGGTGACCGACGCGTCTGGAACTGCACTCGGAGCGGCGCTAGAACAAAAGGTCTGTGATGACTGGGAACCTCTCGGTTTCTTCTCGAGAAAGCTCTCGCCGGCTCAAAGGAATTACAGCACGTACGACAGGGAACTTACAGCCGTCTACGAAGCTGTACGCTACTTCCAACACTGGCTCGAGGGGAGGAAGTTCACCATCTGGACTGACCACAAACCCTTGACGTTTGCGTTTCAAACACGCAGCGACAAGGTTAGTTCCCCCAGGCAAATTCGCCAATTGGGTTACATTAGTCAGTTTTCCACAGACCTGCAGTTCATCAAAGGAAGCGAGAACAACGTGGCAGACGCACTTTCACGCGTGGATGCCCTTCGACTTCCCTCGGTCATCGACTTCACCGAACTTTCCGACCTGCAGAACACCGACGAAGAACTGAAGAACCTCCTCAAGGAAAATACAACATCGCTGAAACTCCAGAAGTTGACTTTCGGACCGGAACACAGATCAATCTACTGCGACGTCTCAACCTACGACATCAGACCATTCGTCCCAGAGCCTCTACGTCGTCGGGTATTTGACGTTTTCCACAGTATGTCCCATCCGAGTGGCCGCATCACGAATAAGGTCATCGCCCAGCGATACATATGGCCCTCGATGAATAAGGATATTACTTTGTGGGCACGAAATTGTATTCCATGTCAGAAATCCAAGGTTGGCCGACACACGCACGTGCAAGCTGCATCCTTTCAGGAGCCTGACGCTCGCCTCGACCACGTCCACATCGACCTGGTTGGACCGCTACCAGAATCTGACGGGTACAGGTACTGTATGACGATGGTCGACCGCTTCTCTAGGTGGCCAGAGGCGTTCCCTATAAAGGATATAACTGCTGAAACCGTGGCAGCGACATTCTTTCGAGCGTGGATATGTAGGTTCGGATCGCCTAAGGTCGTAACAACGGACCAAGGATCCCAGTTTGAGAGCGCCTTGTATATGTCTCTGATGCAGCTGGTGGGAGCAAAAAGAATCCGTACCACGGCATACCATCCTGCGTCGAATGGATTGGTCGAACGATGGCATCGGTCCCTGAAGACGTCCATAATGTGCCATCAAACAACTGAGTGGACTAAGGTCTTGCCGATCGTGCTATTGGGCCTAAGAACATCATACAAAGAAGACTTGAAAGCTTCGCCTGCCGAATTCCTGTACGGGACTACATTGAGAATTCCAGGAGAATTCTTCACTCACGAGGACCCTCCGGAAGATCCGAACGTCTTCCTCGAGGATTTCCGCGTTCATATGCGAGACGTGAAGCCAGTCCCGGCGTCAAACCACAGCCGGCTAAAGACGTTCTCCTACAAGGATTTATATTCGTGCACGCATGTGTTCCTAAGACAAGATGGCGGCAAGAGAGTCCTAGATCAGCCCTATTCCGGTCCGCATAGGATAGTCAAGAGGATCGACGACCGAGTATTCACTGTTAACGTAAACGGTCGCGACGTCAACGCAAACGTGGATCGTTTGAAACCTGCGTATGTCGCACAAACGGAGCTCGACGACAGATCGCAGACCGCTAGTCAACCACCACTCAGAACGTATCCTCCAGCACGAGAGAAGAAGAAACTAATAATCAAGACTGATTAATCCATTGTTCCTACTTCCATTGAAAGTATTAAGATTATTAAAATTATCGCTTAGTTTAGGAGGGAGTATTGTGGGGTTCGTGCCTCTATGCTAGTACCAACTGCGCTCAATTTTTATATGTTGGCAATACAGAAAATATATGTGGCTTCCCGCCGAAAAAGAGAATATAGAGCATCCGGTTCGATCGAGCGGCCACGTTGTGTAAATCTCAGATAATATATATCTCAACAAAAAGTCTATTGGTGTCGATTAAAATAAAAGGATCCCATAACGAGAACACGTCATAAATAATTATTTCTTGTGGTCTGAGTCGCCACAGAAGTAACTCTTGTGGCGCACCCTTGCGGCGAGTTTTGGCAAAACTTGGATTGGTTTTCGTCTGCTAGTGCAGTATGCCGGTCGCCATTTAAATCAGGTGTCCAATCGATGATGCTTGCTCAAGCCTAGCTCTTTCGTGTTTGTGCCGTTTTGACTTAACTGCCATGCGCCAATCCAAGTTTTGCCACCGGCAGCCGTTACGGGGCGCCATCACGAAAGTTACTTCGGAGGCCTATAGGGAACCTCTCTTCGTTCTGTGCGCCGTAGCAGTGCAGCCAGATCGCGCGCAAAAGTTACCCTCTTTCTAGTCTCTTGCGCGCCCATCACACAATCATAGTAGCGCGTGTTCGTGAGCGAGCGACGCTCGGACGTCTTCGTGAAGAGCCGAGCGCCACCGAAGTTTCCCGACCGCGCCTTCGGCAGCTACACCAACACATGGACGCTGAGCACGTTCATGTGCGACCAAGCCGAACCGAAGGATTCGAGGGAAAAAGCAATCTGAGCACGACTCGCGCGCGACGTCATCCGACGGCACGAGCGAGGCTTTTAGATGATTTCAATGCTTATTTAGCCCTTGATTCTCTGCGTTATTAATGTATAGAAAAATGTATCGCACACTCTCATCGCTTATTTTTTTCAGTTTATACGTTAATTTAAATATAATAATAAATCTAAATTACAACTTATGTATCTTCTAAAATATTGTTTACTCTTTACTCACACCCGTCCTTATGCCAAATAAATTATAATTCATAAAAGTAAGCGGAAATATATTTATGTTCGTATTATTATATTAATTCTCATAGCTCTCATATGAAAACTCTCATATAAAACACTCTCTAATGAAAAAATCCAAAAAACTTCAAAACCTTAGATTTCAACGAACCAAGAACATACATCTTCACATTTTCAATCATGACGAATTTTTAAGAACAATATCATGTCAAACACATCTGAACCAAAACAATATACATCACCTAAATTATTAAAACATAAATCAAACAACACAAAATCACAACATCTTATACTCAACCCTTACTAATAGATAACAGGACACAAATAATAATCTTTCCACTGATCCTCTGAATAATATAAATTCGACAATCACATTAAATAAAACGAAAGAATGGCTTATAAATCTCTCCAACATTGATATTCCGCTACACATTTCCACATTCTTGTCTCTAGGTGAAAAGTTTTGTTTTCCTTACCTCAAACTCTCAAACATAAAAAATCATATCCACAAATCAATCTCCGAACTTGAGTCCAAATTAGATTTTTTACTCGACAAACCTAGACAAATCGAAATTAGAACCAGATTCACTAAAATCTTAAACAAAATAAATATTCCAACATCATTTTCCAACACTAATCAAATTATAAAACACACGTCCTCATTCTTAAAAAACAACCCTCAACTTTTAGTTACACGAGCTGACAAAGGAAATTCAACAGTCATTCTTAACAAATCAGATTACATTACAAAAACTCATAACTAATCACAGATTCCTCAACTTACAAATTAACAAATAGAAATCCTATCAACACTGGCATTGACCATATTCTCTCCAGATGGAAAACCCTAAAAATCATTAATGAAACAAAATACGAATAATTAAAAGCTGAAAATTGCAACCTATTTCGTCTCTATTGGCTGCCAAAAATTCATAAAAATAATTATCCACTTCGTCCAATAATATCATCAATAAACAGTCCAACGCATAAACCAGCTGCATTTATACAATCTAAACTTTCTAAATTAATCAATACGACTAATTCACACGTCAAAGATAGTTTCCACCTAAAACATTCACTTTCTAACATCTCAATGCCACTCAACTACAAATTGGTCTCGTTTGATGTTGTTTCTCTCTATACCAACATCCCATTACAACTTGTTATTCAAAGCCTTCAAAAAAGATCAAATCTATTTTCAAAAACATTTCCTTTAAACGAAATAATTAAAGCCATAGAATACATCATGTTCTCAACTTTCTTTACATTTCAAAATAAAATTTACCAACAAATCTCAGGGTTACCAATGGACTCGCCTCTGGCTCCAATACTATCTAACATCGTCATGATTGATCTTGAAACAAATTGTCTGGAAAAATTAAAATTTTCGTTACCACTATATAAAAGATATGTTCATGATATTATTATTGCTCTACCAACAGACAAAATTGAATACACCAATAAGATTTTTAACTCATATAACTCAAAATTACAATTTACATCAGAAAATGAAGTAGATAAGAAATCCTGTTTCTTGATATACTTTTAATCCATAAACAAAATTCAATTATCACAAATTGATATAGGAAACCAACCTGGTCAGGCAGATTCATAAATTTATTTTCACACCACCCACTTTCCCAAAAAAACCATAATTTACATGCTAGTTGACAGAGCAATAAAATTATCTCATCCTTCATTTAACAAAGAAAACCTCAAACTTATTAGTAACAAGATGACACAAAATTGCTATTCGATCTCTTTCACAGAAAAAATAATAAAACACCGGCTTTCCACAATCAACAATCAAAAAAAAAAAAAATAACAACAGTTTTGATTCTTCCAGACTAATAAATGTTCCTTACACCAAAAAAAACATCCATCATCAACTAATTCGTCTTTTCCAACAATACAACATAACGTTAGTCACAAACAATAAACACAACATTTCATCGATTACTGGCTCCACCAAAGACAAAATAAATCACAACCAAAAATCCAACATAGTTTACAAAATCGATTGTAAGGATTGCAATGCCACATACATCGGCCAAACCAAAAGATACCTTGAAACCAGAATAAAAGAACATAAAAATAGCCTAAAACATACTACCACAATACACACAGCCTTAGCACAACATGCAATAGAACAAAAACATCCCTTTCAATTCGACAATGTAAAAATTTTGAACAATGAAAATTGGCTCAAAAAAGACTAACCCTAGGAATGATCCAAAGTAAGGCGCACTCCGACGTCATAAATTTTAGAACTGACATACAACAACTAAGCTCGATCTATAACTCTATTATATAACCATTAAAATATTTTACAATACTTTACTTGACATAACAATTTTAAAATTATTGACACTATAACTTAATTTTAAATACTCTTAATATGACGCACCAATTTTATTTCTCTTGACACGTCACTGCCTAAAGGATCTTTCTCCCCCGATTCGCAAAATAAAGACTCTAATAAGCTTCACGAAATAAGACACCACTCAGTTTCTCTCGAACTCTCCGTGATCACACAAGTCAATATATAACTGAGTAATGTAAATTTCGAGTTTTTGTTTATTTTGGAAGAAAATTTTTAAAGTCTTAAACTCAATAGGTAATCATCACAGTCATTTGATACTTTATTAAAATTTATTTTAAATCAATCACGTACATTAAATTTTCACAAATTTTAAATTTCAAATCTCAAATCACGTACATTAAAGATGGTCCCGTTGGTAGCGTTCCTAGCTTAGGGGCGCGGGATCGTTCCCCGCGCTCAGTGCTTTTCTGTTTTTTTTTTTTTATTATTATTTTCTTTTTGTATGGGGCGAATTGTTTATAAGTGAAACACGCTCATTGAAAGAACATTATTCTGAAAATAGGAAAACTGCTCATGATGTTTTACGATTAAATTTTTTCATTAATCAATCATTAATTTCATTAATTAATCGTTATTTTAAAAGACAGTATTTATGGAAGTAAGTACTGTTGTGCTGGAGTATACTCAACAGATGGAAGAATTTATTGTTTGTTAGCGATTTTTATCATCTGTAAGGGATTAATAATTATAAGAAAGTTTTGTGTTTTATTTGTGAAAATTTAATGTACGTGATTGATTTAAAAATAAATTTTAATAAAGTATCAAATGACTGTGATGATTACCTATTGAAAAACTCGAAATTTACATTACTCAGTTACATATTGAGTTGTGTGATCACGAAGAGTTCGAGAGAAACTGAGTGGTGTCTTAATTTCCTGAAGCTTAATAGAGTCTTTATTTTGCGAATCGGGGGAGACATATCCTTTAGGCAGTGACGTGTCAAGATAAATAAAATTGGTGCGTCATATTAAGAGTATTTAAAATTAAGTTATAGTGTCAATAATTTTTAAATTGTTATGTCAAGTAAAGTATTGTAAAATATTTTAATAGTTATATAATAGAGTTATAGATCGAACTTAGTTTTTGTATGTCAGTTCTAAAATTTATGACGTTGGAGTGTGCTTTACTTAAATCATTTCTAGGATTAGTCTTTTTTGAGCCAATTTTCATTGTTCAAAGTTTTTTCATTGTCGAATTGAAAGGCATGTTTTTGTTCTATTGCATGTTGTGCTAAGGCTGTGTGTATTGTGGTAGTATGTTTTAGCCTATTTTTATGTTCTTTTATTCTGGTTTCAAGGTATCTTTTGGTTTGGCCGATGTATGTGGCATTGCAATCCTTACAATCTATTTTGTAAACTATGTTGGATTTTTGGTTGTTATTTATTTTGTCTTTGGTGGAGCCGGTAATCGATGAAATGTTGTGTTTATTGTTTGTGACTAATGTTATGTTGTATTGTTGGAAAAGACGAATTAGTTGATGATGGATGTTTTTTTTTGGTGTAAGGAACATGTATTAGTCTGAAAGAATCAAAACTGTTGTTATTTTTTTTTTGATTGTTGATTGTGGAAAGCCGATGGTTTATTATTTTTTCTGTGAAAGAGATCGAATAGCAATTTTGTGTCATCTTGTTACTAATAAGTTTGAGGTTTTCTTTGTGAAATGAAGGATGAGATAATTTTATTGCTCTGTCAACTAGCATGTAAATTATGGCTTTTTTTGGGAAAGTGGGTGGTGTGAAAAGAAATTTATGAATCTGCCTGACCAGGTTAATTTCCTATACCAATTTGTGATAATTGAATTTTGTTTATGCATTAAAAGTATATCAAGAAACGGGATTTTTTATCTACTTCATTTTCTGATGTAAATTGTAATGTTGAGTTATATGAGTTAAAAATCTTTCTGGTGGATTCAATTTTGTCTGTTGGTAGAGCAATAATAATATCATGAACATATCTTTTATATAGTGGTAACGAAAATTTTAATTTTTCCAGACAATTTGTTTCATGATCGATCATGACGATGCTAGATAGTATTGGAGCCAGAGGTGAGCCCATTGGTAACCCTGAGATGTGTTGGTAAATTTTATTTTGAAATGTAAAGAAAGTTGAGAACATGATGTATTCTATGGCTTTAATTATTTCGTTTAAGGGAAATGTTTTTGAAAATAGATTTGATCTTTTTTGAAGGCTTTAAATAACAAGTTGTAATGGGATGTTGGTATAGAGAGAAACAACATCAAACGAGACCAATTTGTAGTTGAGTGGCATTGAGATGTTTGAAAGTGAATGTTTTAGGTGGAAACTATTTTTGACGTGTGAATTAGTCGTATTGATTAATTTAGAAAGTTTAGATTGTATAAATGTAGCTGGTTTATGCGTTGGACTGTTTATTGATAATATTATTGGACGAAGTGGATAATTATTTTTATGAATTTTTGGCAGTCAATTGAGACGAAATAGGTTGCAATTTTCAGCTTTTAAGTGTTCGTATTTTGTTTCATCAATAACTTTTAGGGTTTTCCATCTGGAGAGAATATTGTTAATGCCTTTTTGTAGAATGTTGATGGGATTTCTACTTGTTAATTTGTAAGTTGAGGAATCTGCGAGTAAATTATGAGTTTTTGTAATGTAATCTGATTTGTTAAGAATTACTGTTGTCAGCTCGTGTAACTAAAAGTTGAGGGTTGTTTTTTAAGAATGAGGACGTGTGTTTTATAATTTGATTAGTGTTGGAAAATGATGTTGGAATATTTATTTTGTTTAAGATTTTAGTGAATCTGGTTCTAATTTCGATTTGTCTAGGTTTGTCGAGTAAAAAATCTAATTTGGACTCAAGTTCGGAGATTGATTTGTGGATATGATTTTTTATGTTTGAGAGTTTGAGGTAAGGAAAACAAAACTTTTCACCTAGAGACAAGAATGTGGAAATGTGTAGCGGAATATCAATGTTGGAGAGATTTATAAGCCATTCTTTCGTTTTATTTAATGTGATTGTTGAATTTACATTATTCAGAGGATCAGTGGAAAGATTATTATTTGTGTCCTATTAATCGACGAGAAAACCGCCGCGGCCGATTACATGAAGAAGACCGAGGAATACAGTGACAGCGAGAAGTCGAAGGAGAAAACACCGGAAGTCAAGGTACGTACGTGCTATAACCTCAATTTACGTACTTTGTAATTTGCCACGATCTTCCCTCGCATTGCTTTCTCGCTCGCCGATGTGTCAAACAGCCAACGTGCAAAAAACTCAAGCTTATTTGCTCTTCGCAGAAATAGCTCGGTATTTATTCGTGAAAAAATCGCAGATAGCATATTTTCCGATGATCCGTACCTATTTCCATTACCCCTCGAAATCCTCGATTTCCTGATCAGTGTGCGACCAAAATGATGGACGAAAGTTCAACACCCTTTGCCTACGAACGCAAAACTGTCACGTCTCAAACACGGATGATTTGTGGACCTTTGGCGATTCCTCGGTAGCTTCACCCTGATGACCAAGAGTACTATTGGTATGGTGTACAAAGATAGAAGACCCTTGGTGTACCTGTACGGTAGTACACCACTACACGCAAATGTAGGTGTTACTAGTATGGTACTGGTACACTGTGCAATAGTAAAATATACCGGTTCCGCATCCTCACCATACTAAACTGGTACCGATAACGTACGCATACACATGGTAGGTACGGTACCTGGGCTATCATGTAGAAAACAGAACAAATGTAGCATCGATTCACCATCTAGATGGACCATCGGATTTATCCAGGGCAGCAAGTACGTACTGCCGAGGATGAGAAACCGCATCAATCGTTGCGGCCACAGTATACAGTCCCAGTGTCCGCCAGGATATCACGGCTGTCTCCAATCTCTCCGAGAGCACCAGCGAGGCTGACCTCAAGGAACTCGTTGAACCCTTCGGCTTGGCTCAGAAACAACATCTCACCATGGATCGCACCACCAATCTATGCAAAGCCTTTCGCTTACGTATGTACGTTTCAAAACAAAGGGCGAGGACGCTAGGGTCTTCTTGCATCTCAATGTTTACGGCTACCATCATCTCATACTCAGAGTCGACGGGTCCAAACCTCCAGCGCAACAGAATTGAATGGTCAACGGTTGAACGCGTTAAGGTAGAACAAGCTTGCGCTCTCGATTTTTATAGATTTTGTTCAAATTTTAACCAGACATTATTTGTATCATTATGCATGTTTCAGTGAAATGGCAGGTCAGTCGACTATTTAGATTCGGAGATAATGGATTTTAAAATTGCAACTTTTAACACTCTAGGGTCTCCATTGAAATTTAGACAGAGTAATTTTCTGTGAAAAATATTTGTCCTCTATGAAAAGACACAAGGCAATAACATAAACAATATGAAATATTAATGTTTAGAACGCAAATCTTTTTCTTCACTTTAAAAGTGTTTACCTTTAGGAACACAATAATGATCTTTTTTATCGAAATATTGAACAATGCTGTTCTGCGGTGTTGCATAATGTCTTCTTATTATAGGGGATCAATATTTTTTACCGAGAGTTATTCTGTCGTTACTGAACGTCTTTAGCAAAACTGAATAGTAAAGACAATTCAAACTTTTCCACTCGTTCCCTAACTAGTTTGCTATCCAATCATATTTTTTTTTCTTCAAAATTCATAAACAATAGAATGGTACGCCGAATTATGTGACCTGACTTTCGACCAATGCAGACCCTGCAGTGTTAAAAGTTGCTATTCAAAAATCCATTATCTCCCAATCTAAATAGTTAACTGTTCTGAAATTTCACTCAAACTTGCATAATAATATGAACAATGTCTCGTTTAAATTTGAACAAAATCGATAGAAATTAAGAGCGCACGCTCGTTTTACCATAAGAGCTTACACCACTGTAAACGTCCAAAATTGAGTGATATCTCGCGATTTTTTTTGTAGAAGGAGGAATAAGAGAATATTAATATTCAAGGATGTCATTAGCCATATCTTTCAAGTGAACAAAATGAAATTTATATTAAAAAATTATGCCAAAAGGTGACGCTGGAGCCATTCTGGCGAGGCATGTTGAATTTGAGACGCTCTGCGGCACGCGGCATAGCTGACGCAAATTTGATTTTAGAATAAAATAAAGAAATTCTATTAATTGACACGAGTATAGCTAGAGAAATACGTAGAGAATTGTAAAAATATTAATTTTTGTGTAATTGGCAAGCATTAAACTAAAAACTTAATTTTCGACAGAAAAAAAGGACAATCATTCGGTAATAACTAATGTTATTTCTAACTCATACAAAATCCCGTACTTGTTTCTCTTCGGAATGTTATTTTAAACATGTACCCAAAATTAGGAGTAAAAATGATGAAAATTGTTGGAGTTATGCTGCATGCCGTTTTGAACAATTGTGTTTCGAGAAAAATGGTCGATGTCTCGCACACGGGCCAGCCACTGCCACCGCAGACCCGTACGGGCCTGCGGACCTTGTTTTACAGGTACCAAACTTTTCTCCCCTTATTATAGTTGGTTCAAAGCATCGTTTAAGTCAAGTAAAAAAAAAACAATTTTTTTAATTCTACAGTGGTGTGACCCCTTAGATGGGAGTACACGGTGACGATTTTTTTCAACAATCTTGAAAAATGGTTGGAGGATTATTGTAAGTAAAGGTTGCCGAAATATAAAAAAGGACAACAAATTTTAATTTTTATTGCGTTCCAACGGTGCAAACTTCAACCTCATATCCTCTCCGTGGAACGCAGTAGAACTATCGTCAATTTAATCGTGGAACTAAGAGTAAAATATTTTCAAATGTCAAATGTCAAATGAGGGAAAACTTCAAAATAATTACAGAAAGGAGACGAGTTAAAAAAGAGTTCGTGTTTTGAACCATATTTTTTATATACGACTCCAAAAATTACAGGAACAAAATTTCCTCATTTCTTAAGGTTTGTTTGGTTTGTTTTAAGCGCTGTGTCTATGTGAAAAATTGTCACATCGAGATGAAAAAAAGCCTTTTGAAGCTTCAAGATCATAGTTTCGAGTTCTTTTGGCAAAAAAAATTGTGATCTACGGCTATCGCGCAATCATAAGAAATACCGGGAGAAAAAATTCTAAATTTGTTTTTTTTTTTCAGGGGTCATCGGACTAAGGAATTTTGTTTCAGTTAACTCAATTATCGCTCTACGTCAATTTTTTTGCTGAGATATCCGACTTCGAATGAAAAAATATCCTTTTGTCTTTGATTATCGATATCACAGCAACCAATTATCGCAACGGGAATTAGAGGGCAGCTTTGAAAAGTCGAATAAATTTCCTGCGAGCCCCTCCCGTTGATTTTTGTGATTTTTTTTTCACCCTTAACCGTTATTTGGTAAAGGACAAAAAATGACTTTTTCTGGATTTTCAGTAAATCTACCACTATGTTACAAATATTGATGCAAAGACTAATGTGGCCGCGTTTTTTTTCAGCTCGATTTACCTCCAATACCCCTGTTAGTCTGCAAATTGATTCATCGAACCGTTTTCCATAAAAAATTAATCGAAGTTTTACAAAACAATTAAAGGAACAAGTGTACTATTCCTAAACATCTTGTAATCATCATCAAAATAAAAATACTAATTTTCTTCGACTTTTTTCACAACTTGGCACTAGTTGCTTGTTAAATATAAGAAAAAAATTCGAGAGATGGACATTATTTTTTAATTTGTAAAATATTTCAGGAAACAATACTGACTCATTTTTTGGACGATTCGGCCTTTGCGCTCTTTAATTTCACTCGTCTTTAATTGCATCAATTAAAGTTGATACTCCCAAGCTGTATTTAATAGTCGATCTGAGAACGTTTATGCAATTAATTCTCAATATTTTCTACGAAGGTTATTAGGGTTATAGAAAAAAATGTTTTTTTCAAAACTAGGCATGATCAAAAAGTGAAAAAAAATGAGAGTTTACAAAAACATTAGATTAATTTTTTTTGCCAAAACGTAGAAAAAATTGACCAAAAAAAAGATTAGTTTTTGAAAAAAAATTGTTCATTTGTTTGTCCTTCTAAACGAGAGATCATTTTTGAAAAAAGTGATTTTTGTATCCCTAATAACCTTCGCAGAAAATATCGACAGTTAATGGCATACAAGTTCTCAGATCGACTAGTGAATACCGCTTAGGGGTATGAACTTTTAATCAATGCAATTAAAGATGAGTGAAATTATGGTGCGCAAAAGCCGAAGCGTGGCAATAATGAGTTACCATTGTTTCCTGAAAAATGTTACAAATTTAAACAGATTAGAATTTTTTTTTTATTTCTCAATTTTTTTTCTTAAATTTAACAAGCAACTACTACAAAGTTCTAAAAATAGTCGAAGAAAATGGGTGTTTTCATTTTGATCATGATTACACGATGTTTAGGAACACTTGATCCTTCAATTCTTTTGTAAAACTTTGATCGATCGGTCCGGAAAAACGGGACGGTGGATCAATTAAAAAATTTACACGGCTATTGGGGGTACATTAAGCTGAAAAATAAACGTGGCGACATTAGTCTTTCTACAAATATTTGTAATGGAGTAGTAGATATACTGAAAAACCATAAAATGTCATTTTTTGTCCTATTTTTCAAACTACTGTTAATGGTGAAGAAATAATTTTTTTTCTCAAAAATCAACGAAAGGGTCTTGTACGAAATTGATTCAAGTTTTTAAAGCTGCCCAATAATTTCCTGTGCGATCATTGGTTGCTGTGATATCATTGATCAAACACAAAAGGAACATTTTTTATTATAAGTCGGATATCTCAGCAAAAAGTTGACGTAGAGAGACCACAAAAAAACCAAATTGGAACTGAATAAACAAGCTAACGGACCTATGCATTGATTTAACTGTAAAAAGTCCCTTGAAAAATAAAATTGGAAAAATAATGTTCTCGCTATCTCTTATGATTGCGCGATAACCGTAGCTCGCAAAATTATTTTGCCAAAAGATCTCAAACTAGAAACTTGAAGCTTAATAAAGTTTTTCTTTTTCATCTTGATACGACTATTTTTAACATTGATACAGCCTTTCAAAAAACACTTTAAAAAGTGAAGACATTTTTTGTTTCTTTAATTTTTTGGGGTTGGGTATAAAAAGTGATATATTTTTGACAATTTTCAGTCAATCGAAAAAAAAGCGCTCGTCCTTGACTGTTAAAGCAATCTGAGAAACTATACTCAAAATTTCAAGTCGATTGGTCGAACATTTTTTAGTTTTGCTCCGTCCCGTTATCAAAAACATGGTTTTGAAAAAAAAACGTGTTTGAAGCCAACGGCTTCAAAGACGCTACAGCTGAACAAGTTTTTTTTCCCGTAATCTAATGCCACCTATTGGTCGAATATAAAACTATTTTTAGTCGGTGACTTCGTCCCCACAATAGGCTTACAAGAGTTGAGAACTGCGCCTACCGGCATGAGACATCGCCAAAGACGGTTTTCAACGGCGGAGATTTCCTTAAAAAATAGCTCCAAAACCACTTTATAATGGTTTTTTTCAGCTACAAAGGAATATGCATCATATTTTTTGACGTTCCAAGGATTTCTTTAAAGTGTTTCAAACAAAACAATTTTTTGAAAATTTTACACCGATGACCTCTAAACAATTCGCGATAGTAAAATTTTACAGCTCTTCTGTAGAGGGAGACTTCTCTGATCGTCATTGCTAGAAAATTCGATCCTTGGAGAAACCTGCCGAAAGTGAATTCCGGCAGAGAAAAAATGCAAAACGTATTTTTTTTTGCAATAAATAAAACATTTTACTACTCTTGCGCAGAGTGAGACTCAGTCAATCTCGTTCGCTCGCGAATTTGGTCAGCCGCAGCCAACCTGCCGAAGATAAGCCATGGCAGAGAAAAAAATGGCGAATGCAATTGTTGAAACAAAGAGCATTGTAAATTTTTTTAAGTTTCCAAGGATCTTTTAAAAGTGCTTCCAACAAAACGATTTTTCGAAAATTTTAAACCGATGACCTCTAAACAATTCTCGATAGTACAATTTTACCGCTCTTCTGTAGAGCGAGACTTCTCCGATCGTCATTGCTAGAAAATTCGATCTTTGGAGAAAACTGCCGAAGATTAATTCCGGCAGAGACAAAACATGCTAAACGATTTTTTTAGCGTAATTAGTAATAATTTAGTAATAATAAAATTTTCCCACTCTTTCGCAGAGTGAGACCCGGTCGATTTCGTTCGCTCGCGAATTTGGTCGGCCGCAGACAGCCTGTCGAAGATAAGCCATGGCAGAGAAAAAAATGCCGATCGCAATTGTTTAAACAAAGAGCATTGTAAAATTTTTCAAGCTTCCAAGGATTTTTTTAAAGTGCTTCCAACGAAACGATTTTTCGGAAATTTTACACCGATGACCTTTAAACAATTCGCGATAGTAAAATTTTACCGCTCTTCTGTAGAGTGAGACTTCTCCGATCGTCATTGCTAGAAAATTCGATCTTTGGAGAAACCTGCCGAAGATGAATTCCGGCAGAGAGAAAAAATGCTGAACGATTTTTTTTAGCGTAATTAGTAATAATTTAGTAATAATAAAATTTTACCACTCTTTCGCAGAGTGAGACCCGGTCTATCTCGGTCGCTCGCGAATTTGGTCGACTGCAGACAGCCTGTCGAAGATAAGCCATGGCAGAGAAAAAATGCCGATCGCAATTGTTTAAACAAAGAGCATTGTAAAATTTTACAACTCTTTTATAGAGTGAGTCGAGCGATCTCGGTCGTGACTCGAGATTTTAGCAGAGATCGAATTCGTCGATGATGAGCGACATCGAGATGCCAAATAGTCTTCGAGCTTATTTGTTTAAATTAATTAAAAAAAGAGTAGGGAAATGCTAGTACCCTTCCACCATACGAGTCTCTAGTAAACCCTGTTTGCTAGAAAGTTCAACCATAAAGAAATTTCCACCGATGACCGCCGTCGACAAAAAAAATCGACTCGAGGGCATTTGTTTAAACAATGCGCGGTCGCAAAATTTCACCGCTCTTCCGTAGAGCGAGGCTAGCGATCTTGATTGTTCGAGAAGCTGACCAGCAAAAATGCTGCCAAATATGAACCCTGGCAGAGATAAAAATGCTGAACGCATTTGTTCAAATAATGAGCATTGCAAAATTTTACCACTCTTTTGTAGAGTGAGTTTCAAGCAATTTCGGTCGCTCGAAATTTTTGCAGGGATCGAAATCGTTAACGATAAGCGGCATCGATGTTACAAATTGTGCTCGAGCTTATTTGTTTAAATGAATTTAAAAAGCATGGGGAAATGCCTGAGTCTTTTGGTTGTGGCCGTCGTCGAAAAAAAATCGATTTGATGGCTGCATATACATTGTAAAATGCAACAAAGCTTCACCGCTCTCCTGCCGAGCGAGCGCATGCTTCCAATACAAGCGTACCGTGATCGCTACGCATAGTTGTGTGAATTGTGTGATACGCACATACATGTAAGGTGCTTGCGTACGACTGAACGGCGTGCGAGAACGGATTCGTTCTTTCTGCAACGCGATCGGCATAGCAAACACACACACACACACACGTGCGCGCGCTCAGGATCGCCGTCTATTTGGCTTCGACTCTTCGTCCCAGTGCGAAGCATCGAGGTGATCGAGACCGAATTCGCGATCGCTACGCTGTCCGTCGCTAGCGACTCGTAGCTAAAAACTACGAGATCTGCGCTACCGACGTAACGAAAGGCCGCGTCGAAATTTTCTGGCGTGTGGCACATGGCCTCAAGAGGGAATAACACCTTATCGCGGTCGGTATGGTAGAACAATTATAGATTCCCAAAAATCTCTGAAACGGCTCTTCAGATCCCGTCGAAACTTTGCCAAACGACGTCAAATAGATAGACAGTTGTCAGCCCCTCAAATTTTCTGAATTTGAGGAAAAAAATGTAGATTGGCTTATCATAAGCCAATTTCGTTTTTTTTTTCTGAAATTCAGAAAACTTGATGGGCAGACAGCTATTCGTCTATCTATTTGACGTCGTTTGGCAAAGTTTCGACGGGATCTGAAGAGCCGTTTCAGAGATTTTTGGGAATCTATAATTGTTCTACCATACCGACCGCGATAAGGTGTCATTCCGTCTTAACCGTGCACGCCAAGTCGTTGCGCAGCATTTCCAGTGTACCTATGTGGTAAATACGTTGTATTTTTATATAATGGTAATACCAATTTTTTGTTATAATAGTAATGTGATTTTTAAAATAAAAATGAAATATTTATGAAATTATTAGTTCTAAGGTTTAACAATTTTGTTTACGTTTTTAGTGAACTTGCTTGGCTATTTTATAAAAAGTTATTTCACTTTTTTTGTACATTTCAATTGAAAAAATATAATAAAAGAATTCGTTAAATAAAATTAAAAAATATTTCAAGATAAATCAGAATTTTGTATATGGTCAAACAAGCAATAATGTTTTCGGGAGCATTTTGTTACTTGGTTATTTATATACAATTTTTATAAAAACTCCATAAAAAAATTCACCGGGGGCTTTCTCCATATGGTATACAAGTACACTACTATGAATTGCAGGAAAACAACTTACTGCGTCGTTCGGTGATAGCGGTGATACGGCAGCGCGACGCGGTCACCGTCCATTTGAATACATTGTTCTGTAACAAAAGTGAGTGGGTGCATTACGCACACATACATAGGGTGAGTGTGCGTCAAACTTTTTTTTTAATTTTACAGTCAACATCACTTTGAAAAAAAATGTTGTGTCAACAGTCACTAATTGCATATCATAGAGAATGTTTTGCAGTTTCCGAAATCCTACTTTCATTTTCTGTACGATTTTCTGTACGAAGTGATGATGTTGACTGAAAAAAATTGATAATTTGCGAATTTTAGGATATTTCGAAAATTTGGTATAAGTTTGGATATATTGCATGAGCGAAGGATATCGTCGGTAATTTTTTAACCTCGAAGTGTCCGCAAAAAACCCTCAAAGTTGCAAAGCGCTGCAATTTTTTTTTCTTAGTGCCCCGAAAGTTTAAATTTATCGTTTCTGTCAAAAATCACCGTAACAAATAGTTTTTCGATTTTTATTCATTTTTTCAACTTCAAAATGTATTTTTTAGCAATAATGCGTAATATTTCTACACGGAGAGAATTTCTAAAGAAATTTTACTGTGGACCACAGTAACGGGGGGACAAACCTATAATTATCGAGGCTTTTAGGGAATAAAACGTAAATTTTCATGGAAATAAGTCAGAATTTACTGTCGTTGGCGTAAATTTGAAATGTTTTCAAGAATTTTTACTGAAAACGCCAGCGACAGTAAATTCTGACTTATTTCCATGAAAATTTACGTTTTATTCCCTAAAAGCCTGGATAATTATTGGTTTGTCCCCCCGTTACTGTGGTCCACAGTAAAATTTCTTCAGTAATTCTCTCCGTGTAGAAATGTTACGCATTATTGCTAAAAAAAAACCATTTTGAAGTTGAAAAATGAATAAAAATCGAAAAATTGCTTGTTACGGTGATTTTTGACAGAAACGATAAATTTAAACTTTCGGGGCACTAAGAAAAAAAAATCGCAGCGCTTTGCAACTTTGAGGGTTTTTTGCGAACACTTCGAGGTTAAAAAATTACCGACGATATCCTTCGTTCATGCAATATATCCAAACTTATACCAAATTTTCCAAATATCCTTAAATTCGCAAATTATCAACTTTTTTTCAGTCAACATCATCACTTCGTATAGAAAATCGTACAGAAAATCGTACAGAAAATGAATTTTTTAGTGAATTTCTTGTTTATTTAAACTCGAAAAAATAACAATCGTTTCTATAAAAGAAATTACCCTGTCATTTTGGTCAACCGGTTGTAAAAGACAGTTGAGTCAACGTAAAACTTCAACGGTTGAATTTGGACAGCTTCTCAACTGTTCATCTTTGAAAGTCGACCATCCTGCGTTTTCTGTGAATGGTTGACTAGACGGTTGACCGGATAGTTGGACTCGGCGGTTGATTGGATGGTTGACTCGACGGTTGATTGGATGGTTGACTCGACGCAATATATTTAATGATTAATCAAATTATACTGTCTTGATAATTAAATTGATGATTCGCGGAGAATTGAGTAATCAAATACAGGGGGGGGGGGGGGGCAGAGAATATCCGTAGCAGATTGTGCGACGGAGTGAGACAACCATCCAGCGAAAACAAAATGGCCGCGGTTAAATAACCGTTGAATCAACCATTAGGATTTTTCTTTACGGTCGACTTTATAGTTGTAAAGCTGTCCAAATTCAACCGTTGATATCTTCGGTTGACTTTGCAATTGCCAAAATTGCTAGGGTAATCGCTAAAATATTCACAAAAAAATTCGAATGGATTAAAAATGTTTAGTTAAAAATGTTTTCTCTCTTGACATTGTAGCCCAAGCCCTATGATACTTAAGTTGGGTTGGCCACTTGGCCACTTGAATTGTCGGCAATTTGACTAAAAATGATGAAAAAAAAAAATCTTGGACAAAAACTCTGAAAAAAATGTGAAAAAAATCTGGTCAATTCTACATAATGTCATGTAATTTTTTTTCCTCTTTAACAACTGGGTGGGCTATTAATTCGATTTTTTTTAATAAAAAAAATGTTTTTTTTGCGAAAAAAGCGCATTGTAGGCCAACCGAAACAGGCGTCCACTTTTTCTAAACGCTCATAGTATTTGATATGTGACGCAGGATTTTCCTGATTTTTTTTTCAGATTTTTAAATTTGGGTGTTAATCTTTTGTTTATAAAAAATATTGTGAAATCAAATCGTTCCAAAAAAATCTGAAAAAATTCTCGAGTGCCTTTCAGAGATAGTACAATAACATGAAAAATCGCGGGTCAAATTTGGTATAAATTTATAATCAAATTAACGTAAGTTTAAGTCGTTTAAATTTTATAAAATAAGACTTTATTTATATGAGTTTATAAACAAATTAACGTATAAGTCCTTTAAATCTCATATCATAAAAAATTATTTGATATTAACTTATAATTCAATTAACGTAATTATAAGACCTTCAAATCTTATAAAATAAAATTGATTTTTCACGTTGGAAATAATATCCGCACAGAATTGGCCGGGTTAGTAACACCCAACATAGTGAAGGATTTCAACGGTGTTTTGATTGAGGAGACGATGACCTCGATCGATAGCGAAGACTGTCTTAAGACTTTCGATTTCGACAATTCATTATATGAATCTCACATAGGGTATTTGGAGATAATTTTTTCGTTCTTATATTCATACGCATGAAATTTACAACGATAATATAGAATCTCTGAAGATTTTATATGGCCATTTCAGTATAACATCTTTACATACTTGTCAATATATTAACATGAAAACATAGAATTTTATTTTATATAATTTGTCGGCTTGAGTTTATAATCAAATTAAGGTATAATTCCTCGAAATATTATAAAATAAAAAAATAATTTGTATAAATTTATAATCAAATTACGCAAATAGATTTTCGCAAATGGAATTTCTTGACACATAGTATTGAGACGGATAGGTCGTCTCAGATGCGAGCTCTTCCCGGAATACGAAGACCAACAATGTTATTGTGGCCGGTCATTGTCTCCGTGCGATCTCCTATCTCTCGGTGGGCATGCGAAAATTACTCGAAATCGGGTGAAACGCT
The DNA here is from genome assembly GCA_964007375.1 of Ophion obscuratus. Taxonomy (NCBI): domain Eukaryota; kingdom Metazoa; phylum Arthropoda; class Insecta; order Hymenoptera; family Ichneumonidae; genus Ophion; species Ophion obscuratus. The sequence goes on along the minus strand of OZ023320.1, from coordinate 24,183,576 downwards.
GTGTTCGAGGGTTTCCGAGGTCGCTCATTACAGATCTGAGGTTGCAATTAAGGATCGCAAATTCGAATTGAATCAAATTTTGCATTTCGATCCACCATATTGGATCCGCCATTTTTAATTTTTTTATTTCAACCTCAGATTCGTAATGAGCGACCTCGGAAACTCCCGAACATAGCGTTTCATCCGATTTCGAGTAATTTTTACATTTGGATCCGCCATTTTTTATTTTTCAATTTTAACCTCAGATTCGTAATGAGCGACCTCGAAAACCCCCGAACACAGCGTTTCATCCGATTTTGAGTAATTTTTGCATTTCGATCCTCCATATTACATCCGCCATTTTTTATTTTTCAACTTCAACCTCAGTTTCATAATGAGCGACCTTGAAAACCCTTGAACACAAAATTTCGTGATTTTCTCATTTTCTATTTGAAAATCGAGAAATTTCACTCTGCGCTGGTAGTTGAGAAATCTCGATTTTCGTGAAAATTGACGGATCTTCGATTTTCTCGAAATAAACGGGGTAGCAACCCAAATAAAGAATAAAAGCAGCGATCTAAAATTTGGTGGAGTATTTCTACGTACCCTTAACTAAAAACAAACAAAAACCTTTCGTGCCCCTGCATTTGTTATAATGTGATTACATCATAAACGAATGACACTTTTAAACAATAAGTATTGTGATGTTAAAAAAAATTCAAAAAAAAATTCAAAGTAAACAGTTTTGTAAGGGGGAATCCAGGCTTTCCAACGATCTCAGTCTGGATGCTGTGCGATGATTTGGACCAGAGTTATGACGGGTTAAAGCGAAAAAATGCATTTTTTCGTTAAGCTGCGATAACTTGGCTAAGAAATCACACATAGGTTTGTAAAAAAGAAAATTGTAGGGGAAGGTACAAGGTTTGAATGGTCGGAACAGATTTTTGAAAACAAAATTTCAGTTCCCCGTGCATCTTGTCAAACTTGAGCAAATTTTTTTATTTTATGTTTTCTTTTGTTTAGCAACAAATATCTTTATTAAAAAAAGACGATAAATTTGTTTATAATCAGATTATTAATGTTAAAGGTTGACGCTACAAAATGCTTTTTTTCCAATCATTTTCATTGAGTTACAGCCGTTTGAAAAAGGGCTATTTTTCGTAAAAAAAAAGTGATCCTGTAATTTGTGTGCTTCGTGTATAATATAATCACTTTCAAAGCAATATATATATATATATATATATATATATATGGGGCATTCCATGCCGATTCGACCTGGGTCTGACCTGTCACCTCTCCGATTTGACCCGCGATTTTTCATGTTATTGTACTATCTCTGAAAGGCGCTCGAGAATTTTTTCAAATTTTTTTGGAACGATTTGATTTCACAATATTTTTTATAAACAAAAGATTAACGCCCTAATTTAAAAATCTGAAAAAAATCACGAAAATCCTGTGTCACATATCAAATACTATGAGCGTTTAGAAAAAGTGGGCGCGCGTTTCGGTTGGCCTACAATGCGCTTTTTTCGCAAAAAAAAATTTTTTTTATTAAAAAAAATCGAATCAATAGCCCACCCAGTTGTTAAAGAGGAAAAAAAATTACATGACATTATGTAGAATTGACCAGATTTTTTTCACATTTTTTTCAGAATTTTTGTCCAAGATTTTTTTTTTCATCATTTTTAGTCAAATTGCCGACAATTCAAGTGGCCAAGTGGCCAACCCAACTCAAGTATCATAGGGCTTGGGCTACAATGTGAGGAGAGAAAACATTCTTAACTAAACATTTTTAATTCATTCGAATTTTTTTGTGAATTTTTTAGCGATTAATTTCTTTTATAGAAACGATTGTTATTTTTTCAAGTTTAAACAAACAAGAAATTCACTAAAAAATTCTAAAAAAAATCGAATGGATTAAAAATGTTTAATTAAGAATGTTTTCTCTCTTGACATCGTAGCCCAAGTCCTGTGATACTTGAGTTGGGTTGGCCACTTGGCCACTTGAATTGTCGGCAATTTGACTAAAAATGATGAAAAAAAATCTGACCAAAAATGTGAAAAAAATGTGAAAAAATTCTGGTCAATTCTACATAATGTCATGTAATTTTTTTCCCTCTTTAACGACTGGGTGGGCTATTAATGCTATATTTTTTAATTAAAAAATTTTTTTTTGCGAAAAAAGCGCATTGTAGGCCAAACGAAACACGCGCCCACTTTTTCTCAACGCTCATAGTGTTTGATATGTGACACAGGATTTTTATGTTTTTGTTCAGATTTTTAAATTTGGGCGTTAATTTTTTGTTTATAAAAAATATTGTGAAGTCAAATCGTTCCAAAGAATTCTGAAAAAATTCTCGAGTGCCTTTCTGAGATAGTATAATAACATAAAAAATCGCGGGTCAAATCGGAGAGGTGACAGGTCAGACCCAGGTCGAATCGGCATGGAATGCCCCATATATATATATATATATATATATATATATGTATATATATGTATATATATATATATATATATATATATATAATATGCTATCACAATGACATAATGACGTGCTATCTCCGGGCCAAAGAATAATAAAACTTAAAATGATAAAACTTACATCGATCTGTTGCGTCATAGCGAGCCGGTCGATGGACAGTGGGTTGATAACGATCCGTTCTACTCAAATGGCGCAGGTGAAATGGCTCGCTGTGACCATATTCGCTAAGTTATATCGGTACCCAGATAGCCTAGCGTACGATTCCCGTAGGGCACTGCACGGCGTACCGGTATGGACCTCCGTGCAGGTGGCCCCCAATATGATAACAAATAATATTTTACAATATTTGATAAAATTTAAAGGACTTATACGTTAATGTAATCATAAGTCCTTTAAATTTTATAAAATAAGAAATTATTTGATATTAACTCATAAATAAATTAACGTTATTATAAGTCCTTCAAATCTTATAAAATAAAAAATTATTTGGTTTAATTTTATAATCAAATCAACGTATAAGTCCTTTAAATCTTATAAAATGAAAAATTACTTGATATGATTTTATAAACAAATTAACGTAATTATAAGTTCTTTAAATCTTATAAAATACAAAATTAGTTGGTATAAGTTTATAATCAAATTAACGTATAAATCCTTTAAATCTCATAAAATAAAAAATTATTTGATATTAACTTATAATTCAATTACAGTAGAACCTCGATTATCCGAACCTCGATTATCCGAACCCTCAATTATCCGAACGATGGCTTAATTTATCCGAACGCTCAATTATCCGAACGTTGGCGCGAAAGATACATTGTTGCTCGCTGCCACTGCCGTGAGCAACAATGAGCAACCCAACGCAACTTCTCCTTCTCAAACGGCTGCGAGACTTAGCCGCTCAAAAACGCGTTACGGCCGTTCGTCAATTAAAAAATGGACGATATTATAAAAAAAATATTAAAAAGGCATTCGACTTTTTCAGGTATTTAATATATATATATATATATATATATATATATATATATATATATATATATATATATATATTTAACACCTGATATATGTATGTACATAAAAACAGTACATACATATATATTAAAATTTGACATGTACTGTATTGTTTTTATGTAAAAGGTTGTTGTTTATGAACTCGTCCCAAAAAACCCAAAAGTCGAATGCCTTTTTAAATATTTTTTTTATAAAATCGTTCGGATAAAAAGTTTGGCTAATCGAAACGTGGGTTTTTTGTATGTACCCTAAAGGAACATACATATATGTTTAAAAACAGTACATGCATATATGTAAGTACTGTTTTTATGTAAAAAGGTGTTGTTTATGATCCCGTCCCAAATAACCCACGTTTCGATTATCCGAACTTTTGATTATCCGAACTAGTCTCGGTCCCAATTGGTTCGGATAATCGAGGTTCTACTGTAACGTAATTATAAGACCTTCAAATCTTATAAAATAAAATTTATTTTTCACGTTGGAAATAATATCCGCACAGAATTGGCCGGGTTAGTAACACCCAACATAGTGAAGGATTCCAACGGTGTTTTGATTTCGGAGACGATGACCTCGATCGATAGCGAAGACTGTCTTAAGACTTTCGATTTCGACAATTCATTATATGAATCTCACATAGGGTATTTGGAGATAATTTTTTCGTTCTTATATTCATACGCATGAAATTTACAAGGATAATATAGAATCTCTGGAGATTTTATATGGCCATTTCAGTATAACATCTTTACATACTTGTCAATATATTAACATGAAAACATAGAATTTTATTTTATACAATTTGTCGGCTTGAGTTTATAATCAAATTAAGGTATAATTCCTTGAAATATTATAAAATAAAAAAATAATTTGTATAAATTTATAATCAAATTACGCAAATAGATTTTCGCAAATGGAATTTCTTGACACATAGTATTGAGACGGATAGGTCGTCTCAGATGCGAGCTCTTCCCGGAATACGAAGGCCAACAATGTTATTGTGGCCGGTCATTGTCTCCGTGCGATCTCCTATCTCTCGGTGGGCATGCGAAAATTACTCGAAATCGGGTGAAACGCTGTGTTCGAGGGTTTCCGAGGTCGCTCATTACAGATCTGAGGTTGCAATTAAGGATCGCAAATTCGAATTGAATCAAATTTTGCATTTCGATCCACCATATTGGATCCGCCATTTTTAATTTTTTTATTTCAACCTCAGATTCGTAATGAGCGACCTCGGAAACTCCCGAACATAGCGTTTCATCCGATTTCGAGTAGGTTTTACATTTGGATCCGCCATTTTTTATTTTTCAATTTTAACCTCAGATTCGTAATGAGCGACCTCGAAAACCCCCGAACACAGCGTTTCATCCGATTTTGAGTAATTTTTGCATTTCGATCCTCCATATTACATCCGCCATTTTTTATTTTTCAACTTCAACCTCAGTTTCATAATGAGCGACCTTGAAAACCCTTGAACACAAAATTTCGTGATTTTCTCATTTTCTATTTGAAAATCGAGAAATTTCACTCTGCGCTGGTACTTGAGAAATCTCGATTTTCGTGAAAATTGACGGATCTTCGATTTTCTCGAAATAAACGGGGTTGCAACCCAAATAAAGAATAAAAGCAGCGATCTAAAATTTGGTGGAGTATTTCTACGTACCCTTAACTAAAAACAAACAAAAACCTTTCGTGCCCCTGCATTTGTTATAATGTGATTACATCATAAACGAATGACACTTTTAAACAATAAGTATTGTGATGTTAAAAAAAATTCAAAAAAATATTCAAAGTAAACAGTTTTGTAGGGGGGAATCCAGGCTTTCCAACGATCTCAGTCTGGATGCTGTGCGATGATTTGGACCAGAGTTATGACGGGTTAAAGCGAAAAAATGCATTTTTTCGTTAAGCTGCGATAACTTGGCTAAGAAATCACACATAGGTTTGTAAAAAAGAAAATTGTAGGGGAAGGTACAAGGTTTGAATGGTCGGAACAGATTTTTGAAAACAAAATTTCAGTTCCCCGTGCACCTTGTCAAACTTGAGCAAATTTTTTGATTTTATGTTTTCTTTTGTTTAGCAACAAATATCTTTATTAAAAAAAGACGATAAATTTGTTTATAATCAGATTATTAATGTTAAAGGTTGACGCTACAAAATGCTTTTTTTCCGATCATTTTCATTGAGTTACAGCCGTTTGCCAAAGGGCTATTTTTCGTAGAAAAAAAGTGATCCTGTAATTTGTGTGCTTCGTGTATAATATAATCACTTTCAAAGCAGTAAGAATTATTCTTATTATCAATTTTTATTCTCTTTACCTCCAGTACATCACACGTGTCAACAGGTACAACGTTCATGGTTCGTTTATAATAGCGAAAATATAACAAAGAAATTAGTTAACAAATTATTATTTATAATAAGACATTCAATTGATGTCCCTGAAAAGAATTACGATGGAACAAAGGGGCCCGTTTAATCAAGAACTAACCCAGAGATGGGCAACAAAGTAATCGGATAAAATCCAATTATAGATTATCCCAGTAATGTGTAATTGAACCTCACATTAATTACTTATTGAACGGGTAATGGATAATTGAAACAAGATTTAATTACACATTACACGCTTAATGGGTAATTGGACTCTGTTAAATTAAGCATCACATTGAGCATTAAATAATAATCGTAGTTCAATTACATTTGTGATTTAATTACAATCGTAATTCAATTAAATTTGTAATTCAATTACAATTGTAACTTAATTACAATGTAATTTGAATACAAATGTAATTGAATTACATTTGTAATTTAATTACAATTGTAATTTAATTACATCTGTAAATAAATTACAAATGTAATTAAAGTACTATTGTAGTTCAATTACATTTGCAACTTAATTACAGATGTTAATTATATTGCTAGTCGCCAATATCCTTTTAAAGGTTCTCTTAAAATATTGAAAAGAAGGTCGGTGCAAAATTTCAGCTTCATCAGCGGGATATGCTTTTCGAAACTTTATCCCTTATTTTTACGTGTTACAGTTTAACGACCTGCATTTGCAAAACGCCCAAAAACAAAGCATCAATGGCTGGAATAGATCTGGCAAGCCGTTCATCCGCCTACGATACCCAAATGCTGATCGCCATATTATCGGTGCGATGGTATTGGCCCACCAATGGCTGGCATAGATCTGGCAAGCCGTTCATCCGCCTACGATACCCCAATGCTGATCGCCATATTATCGGTGCGATAGTATTGGCCCACGAATGGCTGGCGTAGATCTGGCAAGCCGTTCATCCGCCTACAGTACGCCAATGCTGGTCGACGAATTATTGGCCGATTATCAGCAAACCGTTTAATGGCTGAATGCTGCCATTCTTGTTACGACAGGCGACCCTATATGGGGAGTAGGTAGGTACTAGGTACAATACCGATATAGGTAAAATATTTTCTTCGAAAAAAATCATTCCGAAAGGCCAGGGCATGACGAATTACGATATAAAATCGTCGTGGTAAACTCTCAATTAAGTGCTTAATTTCATTTTGGATTTATGAAATATTTACGCACATAGTACACTTAGATTTACAGTGTACATTGTAAGCAAATAAAGATTTATTTGAATCGAATCTTTATTTATTCGATTTGAATATATTTTATATTTAAAAAGAATAGCTGAAACGAATAAAAAAGATATCTTTAAAACAAATAAGATCGTAGAAGGCCGTGAGACAACGAAAAAACCTATCTCATTTAAATAAATCCTAATTAAATAAATTTAAAAAAATTAGCAGTGTATCGTGACCTTATATAAACGGACACATATACGCAGAAACACATACACTCAGAAAAAAGATTTATTATGTTCTAATAAATTGGCACATTAGAACATAACTTATTAGAAATTAATAAATGTTCACTCGTATGGAGACAGTTTTTATGTAATTGTAACGCATTTAGTCGGCGTCACTAAATATGTTTTTTTACGTGCCGATTTTTCACATCAATTAAAAGCCATATTTAAAACAGAACATTTGAATAAATGTTTCCTCAAATCAAATAAATACTACTTCCCAATCACAAAAACCTCTTATTTCGCGACTATGATACTAATGCGCGCATGCGCACTTTGCCCTTCAACGCGACGGGCCTGACAGCAGACCGCTCGTCAGATGTAGCTCACGCATACGCTTACCATGTAGCTTCTTCCTATGCCAATGCTTTTGGCACAAGTGTCAGTGTTGCGTTTCGAAAGTGAGAAACTCGAACGTGAGGAATGATTTAAGTGTAAGTAAGAATATAAAGTGAGAAAAAACGTTCAAGTGAGAAAATAATGACGGACGAAATGACACAATTCCTCGAAAAAAACCAGCTAGGGGATTATGAAGAATCCTATTAGATGTTAAGAAAAATTCTTAGTAAATCTTAAACATAAACTTTAATAAAAAAATGTCTTAGCTGTTAATCAAATCGTAGTAGGCGGATATACGAATAAGAAAACTTATTCGCCGGGAGACAAACTTCTTTGTCCTTAATAAATCTTTTTGCTGAGTGTACATTTACACACACGTGAGCATTGACAGGGATAACTTAAGGGGACACCATGGTTTACATGAGGCGTCGATCAGGCATCCTTGAAGGCCCTCATTATTCTGCCTTGAATGGCCCTCAGTAGCAAAGTGTGACCGGCCACTAAGGGCCCATGTGAGGCTACCCGATTAGGGCCCTATTAAAGTTAGGGAAATTCTATATGGGCCCGACCAAAGCCCTAGTTCAATTTCCGCATGGGCGTATTTATTTCAGCAATAATTATAAAATTTCACCACTCTTTCGCAAAGTGAGACTCGGTCGATCGCGTTTGCTCGCTCGCAAATTCGGTCGGCCGCAGCCAACCTGCCGAAGATAAGCCATTGCAGAGAAAAATATGCCGATCGCAATTGTTTAAACAACGAGCATTGTAAAATTTTCACAACTCTTTTGTAGAGTGAGTCTCGAGCGATCTCGGTCGTGACTCGAGATTTTAGCAGAGATCGAATTCGTCGACGATGAGTGACATCGAGATGCCAAATAGTATTCGAGCGTATTTGTTTAAATTAATTTAAAAAGCATGGAGAAATGCTAGCACCCTTCCACCATACGAGTCTCTAGCAAACCCCTCTAGCAAACGCCAGAAACGTGTGTGGAAATAAAAAGTCTCAAATACACGTTACTTCATCCATGCCGCTGATGGTGGTACGAGAAATTCGTATAAATACATCATGTACTTGTGCGACAGGTTTATATGAGATAGTCAGGTGTATAATTTCGCTCGCTCATACACTTTCAAAATGTGAATAGAATCTTTTCCGTCGAGGATTTGGGTACCGTCACCACTGTGTTACCGTTAGCGACTGATTATAATAGAACGATCGTGAAGCGACGACATTGAATAAATATCGGGCGTACAGGGAAAGGCGGAATTCCTAACGACGTGCAAAGTCGAACAACGCAAAGCTTCGATCTCATTATCATACTAAATCCTGAATAATAATATTCGAGGGGAGATATTGAGCATCTTTTGATTTAAGGCCTTAGGCCACAGTAACGGGTATAAAATCTTGTGCGAATTTAACAATTTTTTTCGTATGAAAAAGTGATTCACTCATAAAAATAAGGGAGACTTTGTCCTTGAAATAGCAGCGGGAGATGTTAGCGGCTCAACATGAGCAGCTAGAAGAAGAGGAGGGATGCCTCTGTGGACCAGGCATTGCCGATTAGCGGTAATTATAAACACATTTGTGTAAACACATTACAAAACTTTAAACGCGTTTTTCTCGAAAACACGTTTTTAAAAATGGCTGACATTCGCCTGACCGCTGTAATTAACATATCGACCTGAAATTTGGAGAGCATACTCAAAAAATATGTCTTCACGGAATGACGGATCGTTTTTTCGATAGATACATTTTTGCATTTATTATTTATCTTTTTATGCGAAAAAAAACGCGAAAATTCGATTTTTTTTTAATTGCCGCCATTTTCCGAAATTTGTACTAAACGAAAAACCCATCCATCATTCCATGACCAAAGGGTCACAGATTGATAATATGCTTTGAATTTGTATTTCAGATCAACAAAGAGGGGGCAGTGATGTCAGCCGTTTACCTCCCGCGATTTGAGGACCTGTTTTCGCGGAGCTGCGACGGCCGCCAATTTGGTTTTTTTTTTCAAAAAAATTTTTTTTAACGTTCTGTATATCATGAATAAAAGCAAGAAAAAACCGCACTCAAAAAGCTTTACTCGTTTCCTTTAAAAAAAAAATAAAATGTAAACACCTGAAATATGGCACTCCAAGGACAAAGTCTCCCTTAATTACACATCTATTTAGTATGAATATCAAGTTGTTAGAATTTTTTTCGATGTATGAAATGGCCGACTACTAATATTTTCTTTTGTTATTTTTTTTTAGTGACATTTACCATCCACAATTTTTTACCTAGAACAAAAAACAAAAATTCTCGTCATTCTACATTAGAATACCTAGAGAAGTACGTACGGAATTTAAAAACTAAAATATATAGTATGTTATTCGATAAAACTCTCTAATTATCACAATGATATTAACTAATTAATATAGTTTTGGTGAGACAGCAAATAATTATAGGAATCCATTTGATCTCTTAGCCATATATGCGATTAAGATGATACAATCCCTCGGTAGCATAGGAGCAACGTGCGTAGCTATGAGTAGGTAGGTTCTAGGTTCGATTTCCATATAGGTGAAATATTTTCTTCGATAGAAATCATCTCAAAAGGCCAGGTATGACGAATTACGATACAAAATCGTTGTCGCAAAACTTTCAATTAAGTATTTAATTTTATTTTGGATTTATGAAATATGTTATGTATATAGTACACTTAGATTTACAGTGTACATGGTAAGCGAATAGAGATTTAGTTGAATCGAATCTTTATTTATACAATTTGAATATATTCAATATTTAAAAAGAATAACTGAAACAAATAAAAAAATGCCTTTGAAACAAATAAGATCGTAGTAGCCCGTGAGCCAAGGAAAAAACCTATTTGATTTAAATAGATCCTATTTAAATTAAATGATTTTTTTGGCAGTGTATGCTCGGAGGGATGACCGCTTAGCCGTGTACCGGGTGGCGCATCAACCCGTGAGCGGAAGGCCAATATTTATGTTGTGAAAAAAAGTTCGTTTGTTTTCTACAATTGTACTTTTGTGATAATAAAATAGGATGTCAAAGGGATTTGAAGAAAATGATTCTAAAGATAATTATCAATTGTTCTTATAACACGAAAATTCACATCGTATACGCTTACGCGAAACACCACGCGATTGGCGCTGGCGGTTGTGACGTCACTGTGATATAAGCTATAGAATTATAGGTTAAACGGCTTACGCAGTGAGATTTCCCACACAAAAACATGTCTGTGAAGGCAAATTCGAGTAATTTACTGATCCCAGACATTTTTATGGTAACAGAGTTTGTGAGTGGCAATTCTCGTTTTAAGGTAGTTCGGAAGAAAATCCGGAAGTCAAACTGATAATTAAAACGATTTTTATTTTTTTTCTTTCGAATGTTTAAAATACATAGAATTTAATCTCATAAAAAAGGTATTTTTATTTTGGTACCCATTAGAATGAAAATTTATGATGATTTTCATAAATACTCACAATCGACATTGGTTATTGAGCACTCGGTTGATCATTATCGACTTTACTAGTGATTTCATGTTTTAACCCTTTCAATGCGGCGAAAAAATCAGTTTAGTGTGTCTCATTCCCGGGAACAGCTATTTGTCTTCCAAGTGATTATTACGATGAAATAACTTTTCTGATTGAAACTTGCTCAATAAGGTTGCGAATTCTTCACCACTGAAATGCGTCTATGTTTTTCAGTAACTGGGACATATATTGTCCCAGCCGTAATTTCAAACAATTTCCAGACCGGGACAGCATATGTCCCATCAGGTGTGGAAGGGTTAAGCAGTTAGCAACGCTACATAACCTCGCTTTAGAAGAATTGAAACATCACCTCTCAACGACTCGACAAATGTCAAAACATGGCACAATTACGTGTAAGTGGTCGTTTCTTTTTTTTACAGAAAATTGATCTGCTCTTGTTCACGCAGATAAATAATAAGAGATTGATTAGGCAGTTTCTAAAGTTTCATCTTCAGGTAAATGTACGGAACGAAAACAGAAAGAAAGTTTTAAGTTTTCCAAATAAAATTTTTTACAGCCGTTCTTCATATGTATATTTGTATACGTAATAATCAATTGAAAAAAAAATGAAGATCTACAATCAACATATTTTTATTCATTTTTTATCCTTCGTTTTATTATTACTTTTATCCTATTCTCATTGTATTCAGCATGATCTGCAGCGTACGCATTCGGCGTCATTCATATGGCATTCTGCGTGAATTGCCGTCTATTAATTTCCCCTAGCAATCACAGCTGACGCTCCGATCACCGTTTAGAGAGAGATCGATGCCGCATAGCAAAATTTAATAAGCTATTGTGAAAAAATTACACGGTGGATCAGCTACAATTTTTGCAGGTGAATTCCGTATTAATCGAAGATTCGAATAAGAAATTTTGTATGTTGGGTCAAACGACTAAATTTTACGTAAAGTTATCATTTCCGGTAAATTTTTCGGAGGTTACGTTTGAGTGCGTGTATTTTAGGCAAACTTTCAACGTTTATATCTCGGAAATGGTAGGGTGGAGTGGCTTAAATATTTTATTTCAACGTGGTTTGTGACATACTATCTCTTTCTCACAAAAAAATAGGAGGTTAAACGTTAGTCGATTTTTTAATTGTTTCTTCCAAACCACCTTAACGCTTCAGAAACACATGTGGCCAAAGCTTCATTGTACGTTTAACTTTCGACAAACTACTTTTCATGGTGCTCAAACAGGGTAGAACGAAATAAGTCCGACATAACTTTATCGTGGCCTTTTTGACAGAATACTAGTACTACACTAGTAATTCGTATAACATTGTGAAGTCACAGCGCGCTCGAATAACTTCGGAAATCCTCGGCACGTTCCTACTGAGGGTAAAAAAGGGGATTTGTGTGTGAGTAAGGTAGCGTTACGAACTTTCCACGATTGGGTAAGTGTGTGAGGAGTAATTTGACAGACTTGTGTACGACTGATACGATGTCATTTATTATAAGATACTAGGGGGGTGGGGTAAAGTGATTAGGGCTACGATTAGTGATACAAGAAAAACTGTACAGTCAGCATACATTGGTTGGGTGTTCGGTGCTCGCTCGGTCGCTTGAATCTTTATTGTCGCTCGCAATACAAGGGCCTTCGCTTTTGGTCTGGTGCGCCGCTGGTAAGACGCTCGCAAGATTTTACACCGGTGCGTGTGTTTAAGTACTTGTGTTTACTACGCAAGGCACTACGCGTGAATAAAAATATGAACTTGACGCGAGGACGGTGGATTTAGACCGTGCTTTGCAGACCGAGGATAGAAAGTATACAATTGTGAAATAAAAACTGTCGAGATCTAAAAAATGAGGACGGTTCGTATAAAGATCGATAGAAGACCGATTCGTATGGATGTTAATTGGAGATACTTGTTAGGCTGCTGGATTAAGGCCTTAGGCCACAGTAACGCGTATAAAATCGAGTGCGAATTTAACCATTTTTTTCGTATGAAAAAGTGATTCACTCATAAAATTAATTACACATCTATTTGGTGTAAATATCAAGCTGTTAGAAAATATATATATTTTTTTTTATGTACAAAATGGCCGACTACTCCTTCTCGAAACAGCTTTTTGCCAATTGGCGTGACAAATAACTTCAACCATTTTCACGCGATTTACTTCAAATATAAAGTTATGTTCTTAATTGCATTTCGCAGAGAAGTACGTACGGAATTTCTGATTAATCGAAAACTTTTCATTTTATGAGCAGTTTATGAGCAGTTATAACGAAACTTTTCACTGAAAATTAATTTCTTAAGTTCAAATACCTACTCCTTTTGAATAAAACAATATTTTTTAAATTCCGTACGTACTTCTCTAGGTATTGTAATGTAGATTGACGAGAATTTTTGTTCTTTGTTCTAGGTAAAAAATTGTGGATGCTAAATGTCACGCCGTGGAGTACCTGAAAAGAAGATAACAGAAGAAAATATTAGTAGTCGGCCATTTTGTACACCGAAAAAAAATAATATATATATTTTCTAACAGATTGATATTCATACTAAATAGATGTGTAATTAATTTTATGAGTGAAACACTTCCTTATACGAAAAAAATGGTTAAATTCGCACATGATTTTATACCCGTTACTGTAGCCTACGGCTTCAAGACTACTTGGACTTTTGGCGCACTGGCCCTTCTTGATCCGCATTCTATTTTCGATAGAGTGGGAGTAGGAAGGTATTCAATCATTGATTTTCCTTCTTAGAAGTAACGGTACTGAAGGAAGGGAAAATTTGTTCTTTATTCTCTTCGTTAATCGTGAGCGCATGATAGGTGCGTAGTCAAAATTCACCGCTAAGTCGTCCGCAATAGCGCGGCAACCGTTTAGTTCAGACGGCCCGGATGTTTTCTGGCTTTTACCACACGGAAAAAAAGAAACAGCGAAAATCACAGTATAAACCGCATAAAAAACAGGGTGCCAAATTTTACAGTAAAACAGAGTAATGTAAAATCCTGTCCTACAAAAATGACGAATTGTCCTGTACACACTGAGATTTTTACAGTTTCACTGGCTTATTTACAGTTCGGTATTGTGGATACATCAGTGTTTTCAGTAAACATATTCAACTGTAAAATTTACATGAGATCACTGATTTTTATACTGTACGCAAACTCCAAGGGTTTCAGTGTACACGGTATTGAGTACAGAGTGATTCATTAAATTGTACAGTGTGGCACGGTAGTTTTACTCTTCTTTCGACAGTTTGTGACGTAATCTGTGCACTCTGAGATTTTTACAGTTACACTGATTTATTTACAGTTTTGTATTGGTAATAAATCAGTGATTTCAGTAAATATATTCAACAGTAAAATTTAAATGAGGTCATTGATTTTTATACTTTACGTAAATTGCAAGGGTTACAGTGTACACTGTATTGAGTACAGAGAGATTAATTAAATTTCACAGTGCGGCACGGTAGTTTTACTCTTTTTTCGATAGTTCGTGACGTTATCTGTGCACTCTGAGATTTGTACAGTCACACTGGGTCATTTGCAGTTTGATATTGTGAATACATCAGTGATTTCAGTAAAGATATTCAACTGTAAAATTTAAATGCGATCACTGATTTTTATACTGTGCGCAAACGAGGTGAGGCACGAGGCCAGGACGCAAAGGATTACTAGTTAGTAGTGCGTGGTTGATGGGACGCGGACATCGAAATTTGTGCGACAGAATTCAAGAAATTATAAAGAAAGAGAGAATTTTTTTTTTAATGTACGTTCTTGTCTAATTAGGACTTGTCTCGCGCGCAGGGTGAGACACGTGGCCAGGACACAAAGGATTGCCAGTTAGTAGTGCGTGGTCGATAGGATGTGAACGTTGAAATTCGTGCGACATAATTCAAGAAATTATAAAAAAGAGAGAATTATTTACAAAAAGGTACGTTCTTGTGTATGTGACTGATTTTTAAATATTTTCTACACATTTTTTTCAAACTTCTTTTATGGATAAACTTTTTTTTGTGTGTCTACATAAACTCTGTCGATATAACTGGCGCATTCATGGTACATAATACAGATTAACCAACTGTCAAATTACCAGTTTTCTTAAATTTATATTACAGTGCTGAGCTGTCAAAATTTACTTTTGACTACACTGTATTTTGGACTGTGTGTTCCAGTAAAAGATACAGTAGAGCGGTTCGAGTCCAAAGAGGACAGTATAGGAACTGTAATAATTTACTTTGAGCACACTGTATTTTGAGCACTGTGTTTCAGTAAGTATCGCTGTGCAATCGCTCGAGTCCAATGCGAACTGTGTAGCCCCTTATTTTGTACTATTTCTTTTTTTCCGTGCATCGTCCACTCTGGTTACCGGGTCGACTCTTTCACCTAAGAGCGGGTTCTTGTATGCAGGCAGCATGCAGGCTTTGACTCCATGCAGATGGGCCAGCGTAAAGGTTCTTGGAGTCTGTTGATCGACTTGCTGGTTGATTTTCTTTCGACATCTCTTCGTGCAATATGCGCCTAAGATCATGTTCTTGTTGAAATCCAGGGGAGTAGACCTCCATGGTTCTCGAGTCACTGTTTAAGTTTTTGTCGATGACTTTTCGTGGAATATGCGCCTAGGACCGTGTTCTTGTTGAAAGCCAAGAGGATAGGAAAAGTCGATGGCTGAAGGTGCTGCTATCGTGCATATATCGCTGTTATCTGAATATGCGTGCCAGTGCCGAATTTATACTTTTCTTAAGGTTGTTATGGGGTTTAGCCGTCGGGGGTAAAGTACAAGGGGAGAGCCCCATACTCATGTTACCAACTGTTAGCTTTCAAACGATCGTCATATCAAAAGTGCGTTTTCGAACTATTTTTCTACATTTATTTGTAAAAATATGCACTTTTGAATATTCGGTGATTACATTAAGTGTTTTCATTACTTTGTATAATTATTTTATATAACTTTCTCTCGCTGAATTAACGCAAAACGAATTGGCAACGCCGTAAATCTTGGTATATCATAATGCCCAGGTTGGCAGAAGTGTCGCGAAGTTAGAGACAGATGCCTCTCCGTTCATATCACCGAATACCGATAAGATAGATAGCATGTTTGCCGTCTACGACGTTGCCATGATTGCACAGTCTAATATTTCGTGTGCTTGATTTTCGCATAAATTCCCTAAGAAAAATATTAATAATTTTATAACGGTACTGTGAATCCTCATTTTCACGGTACCAAGAGTTAGTCCAATAATTTGTCGAACCGTGCCGATTTTTTTAGCTCTGTGTCAACATTCACTTAGCAGATATTAATAATGTACTGAAAAATAATCGGGAGTTTTCCATAAGCGTAATGTAATTAGCCCACGAAATACATCGGGTTGCCGATTTTTTTCTCTAAAAAACGGTACCGTGGACCGTATTCAAACTGTACAGAATGATCAGCAAAGAGGGTATGAAGGTCCAGAAAAAATTTCAGCTCGGTAGTAACATGTTGATTTAACCCCATAACAACCTTAAGGGGGTTGTCTAGTGTGTCAGATCAAAAGAAGAGAAAACGGCCTTGCATGACTTCTTTGAATAGGAGGAAGGTGTACTGTATGGTCCAGGCATAGCACATTGATGGTGAGACCATTTTTATATTATGAACTATATACAACAACTTTCAAACGCGTCTTTCTCAAAACACGATTTTTTCCAACTGCTGTCATGATATCTCAAAAACTATTTGATTGATTCTACTCATATTTATACAGCATCTTTAGTACATATATAACTACAAGTTGACCTAAAATAATTGAGATTGCTTCGTTAGTTTTCTTTTTATCAGCTATATAGACCCCAAAAAAATACAAAAAATTGAATTTTTTTCTAAAGCGTAAAAAAAATATTTTTTTGGAATTCTAATTTTATTGTAGTTCTATTTAGAGCCTTAAGTCTCACGATTAAAATTGCGTTTGGTTTTTTTATTTCAGATAAGCAGAACGGCCGGAATCTTGGCAGCAGTGGATCATTTCTTTTTTTATATGTGTTCCTGTTGGGCGGTGTATCTCCGACTATATTCTATATGACTTCAAAAAATTCACAACGTTTGTTTAAATGTTAATAAAAATGATATAAAATTTATAAATTATTTTATTTTAATGGTTTGTCAAAAAAAAATTCCTCAAAAAAGCATTAAAAAACGGCCTTCACACTAGACGACCCCGTTAAATATAGGCCACGTCACTTTGTGCCGCCCCTCCTATCTCAATCACTAGTATTTACCTATACCTTTTTAGGTGACTCTTAAGGCGGTCCTCTAGTTTCTCGGGTCGAAAAAATCGATTTTTTTTTTCATAAATCACATCTACAACATGTGTAGAAAATGTGTGCCAAAGGATTTTTTGGTATTCGAAGTGGTTCACAAGTTACGGCCCTGGAACGGAGCAGGTATACGGAGCGCGCGCCGGGCTGCTCCGAAAGCCGAGCGGCGCTGACCATTGTATTGATATCCCTAAATCTAACTGCTACCTGAACCTTTTGTGAATTAGGCCCGAGTAAAGGGGAGCCGAGACCGTTGACAGACGCTTTCGAATATTGACTAACACGCCGTGAAGCGTCGGTTGGCATTGGTGGGAAAGGTGCAGGAAAACTCACTGATAAATTGATTGGTGAGATGACAACGTATTATTGATTAGCTATTTGGAGACATCCAGATTCTATCGAGGAAATGAGAAAGGAAATTTGGGCAACATTCTTTGACAAGATTTCCACAGACAGCAATCCACAGCATCAAAATTGTCCTGCAGGCGAATCTAGTTGGTGCAAATGGCGCAGAGCTAAGTTTCTCGGAGAGGCTGAGCAATTCAAACACAATAAACCGCCTCTTTCTGAAGCAGTTCAAAAAGTTATAAAACCAATTTATGAGGATTTATCCAAAGAAGAATTGTTAAGCACATGCCTGGGAGCAGAAACTCAAAATAATAACGAGTCGCTCAATTCGTTAATCTGGACGTTTGCTCCGAAGCGCCTCCATTCTGGGCCAAAAGTGGTTGAAATCGCCACGTTTCTCGCTGTCATAATTTTCAACGAAGGATTCAAATCTATCCTGAAGACTTTGGAAACCACGGGAGTGAAAATTGGCCCACAAGCTAAAAGATATGTTCAACAGCGTGATAGCTCTCGGATCGACCGTTCAGAAAGGCGCACGAGTGATGTTGTAAAACAGGCCCGAATCGCGAAAAGGGAAGACGGAGCAGCTCTGCGTGACTTCCAAGAAGAAGAGGAAGGCCTATTGTATGGTCCAGGCATAGCAGATTGACTGTGAGATGAAATTTTTAGTAAAAATCACATGCGCAAACTTTCGAACGCGTTTTTCTCGAAACACCATTTTTCGAAACGGTGACCACGATGTTTCAGAAACTACTGCACCGATCTTGTTCAAATTTATACAGCATCTTTAATATGTTATAAGCCGGCGATTGAACTAGGATTATCATGATTGCTTCGATAGTTTTTTTTGTACGAGCGAAAAACTTAAGAAAAAATGAGTAAAAAATAGAATGTAATTTTCAAAAGTGTATAAAAAAGTCAGTTTTCGTAATTTAGAATTTACTCTAGTTCAATCGCTAGTCTTAAATATGAAGATTAAAATGCCGTTTGGTTTTTTGATTTCAGATAAGCAGAACAGCCGCAATCTTGGTCACTGTCAAGCACCTCTTTTACTTGATGTCTTCCTGTCGGCCACTATAACTTTTATTCTATTATATATTTTGACTTCAAAAAATTTGTAAAGCTTATTTAAATGTTAATAAAGATTATGCAAAAACAATGAGATTGATTATTTCGATGCTTTGCCCGTAAAAAATTAGTGAAAAAGCCGTAAAAAACAGCCGAGAAACTAGAGGACTGCGTTAAATCCGCCGCCCCTAGGCAGCGGCCTATACTGCCGTTCGCACAACGTTCTTTTTTGTGGTGTTATGCGTCTTATTCTTAGATTTATACGTATAATAAACTTGTGTCGGAAAATGAGGATACTGGGAAAACAGAGAGTAGAGTCTCCCTGCACATTCGCTAGGATGTAACAGAATAAAAAATGTCAAAGACCCATAATTTTGATAATTATTGTTTGAAAAAAACACTGATATAAAAACTGTACACAATCTTGGCAATTAACATTTTTTTAATGTAATAATAATGATAATTTAATAATTCAATGAATGCAGGTGCCTCGTGCCCTCGACAAATGCGGTATAGTGTAGCTTAACCTCCCGTTGACACTTATCTCTGGCCACGATTTTGACACACCAGGTCAATTCGATCCGGATGGTACTTCATCCCCCTGTCATTGAATTGTAATTGAATTGTTGTAAAAAATGATTGAAAACTTTTACTTTTGGAAAAATTAGCACTTTGCTTAAAATTCGTCTGGGTCACAATCACCCAATGTATCAACGGAACGTTAAGACGGCTGTGGACGTAACGGAAGTTAGGTTACATTAACAAAGCGTAGGTAGGGAGGAATAAGAAAGCGTTCAATTGGGAAGCAGAATACGTAAAAACGCGCAAGGATATAGTGAAGGTGCAAAATTACGAGTGGACATGTGAAAGTACACGTGGCGCCTGTAGCATTATAAATCCAAAGCTTTTATAGGTAGTTGAGCGTTTAAATATAAGCATTTATAGCAAAATGCATGTAATTAATTTGGTTTTTCATCCACATCCGGTCAAACGTTTCGTAAACGCGTCGAAGAACTTGGCAAGGAACTGTGCACCGCAGGCCATATCACCGATGTCGAAGAGGCCATAGATATACCACAAAACAAGTTAACGTAACCTCAAATGTTGTGCGACAAACAAAAATAAATTAAAATACAATGGCTCGTTATCACTTCGTATCATTTTTATTATTAGGGGAAAAATTATTTATATGAAGCTTACAGTGACAACTTTCGAATGTATTTTCCAGTTGGATGACAATTGAAATATTGTTGATGCGTAGTGTTAATGTGTTACAAGATTGAATAGAATCACCAAGCATATCAGTTCTGTAGTTTGTTACATTGATACCCCCGCAAGCGCCAGATTAAAAAAAATGCGCACTACATACTTGGCTACTTGCCGATGGTTGCCAAATTCCCTTGTGTACTCTGAAAGAATTTCATACCAGTTCAATTTTTAAGTGGACAATCCTGTTATTAAAAAATATGCATTCCAATAAAATAAGCCAAAAAGTGATATTGTTAAGATATTACGTTGTTTTGGCAATCACTTTACTGCTTACGTATTTGTTTATCATTTCCACTACACACTGTTGACGTTTTTTCTGCTTTCAAGGGGTGTGAGAGCTCTACGGCGGAAAAGAATACATTTTTCTTTTTGTTTCACCAGCTACAGCATTACTGACATTATTTTTACATGCTTTGATGCTACATGTTATTTTCGACTCGCTCATCGTCCAATGTATAGGTATAACCCAAATGCCGAAAACTATTTCAAAATATTGTAACCTTAATTCATGGTTATTACTTTTCTATATATATATATATATATATATACACTACCGGCGGAAAGTTTCCGGACAAGAGTTGGAAAAAGTGCCCGAACGGTTCTTTATGCCATTTCGCCGGTAGTTGGGCTAGGCCAATTTGACCAACGGCATTTTAAAGAGATTTACCTACATTTTGGCTTATCAAATTAGTTTGATGGCTTATCAAATTGGCTTTAATGCTACATGTTATTTTCGACTCACTCATCGTCCAATGTATAGGTATAACCCAAATGCCGAAAACTATTTCAAAATATTGTAACCTTAATTCATGGTTATTACTTTTCTATATATATATATATATATATATATACACATATACATACACACTACCGGCGGAAAGTTTTGCGGACAAGAGTTGGAAAAAGTGCCCGAACGGTTCTTTATGCCATTTCGCCGGTCGTTGGGCTAGGCCAATTTGACCAAAGGCATTTTAAAGAAGATTTACCTACATTTTGGCTTATCAAAAAAATTTTTACGATTTTTTTTACACTTGACACCCAGTTTTGAAAACGACAATTTTTTGTCGTTTTTTTGTTGTTTTGTGAGTGGACCCCGTTTACAGTAAAAATCTTTTTTATGCATTTCTCCTATTAAAATCATAAAAGGGGAAGCCTAAGCTTCAATTTCGTTTTGTAGAAAAATTTCTGCGATTTTTTTCCCCAAAAATATTTCGTTTTTTCGATAAAAATATACAATATGAAAATTGCTCCGGAGTACGAAAACGACGAGGTTTACAACAAAACCTCAAGATGGCAAAAAGTTGCGTCACTTTTTGCTGAGTTCCTGAGAATTTTTTCAGATGTTTTTTGCGAAATTTTTTTTAAATTTATTTCCGGTCGGAACTCGATTGATCTCAACACCATGATAATAATATAATTAATTTTATTATTTACATATTATTTACTTTGGTCTCGTCGAAAAAACCTCCTTTCGCTGAAAGCAGCACGCTCTTTACCACACGCGGCATCCTCTCCACAAGTTTTTCGAATGTCTTGTGTTTTTCGAGTCTCTCGGGGTATTTCTTTCCATGATTTTTGTAGGGATTCCCATAGCTTTTCGACGGATGAATGCGTGACCTTGCGCACTTGCCGATCCATTTCATCCCACAGCAGCTCTATGAGATTGAGATCGAGAGATTGAGGAGGCCATTGCATAATTTGAAGCTCCCCACTTTTTTGCTCCGTTTTAAGATACTTCGAGCAGAATTTTGAAGTATGTTTCGGGTCGTTGTCTTGTTGAAAAACGAACCCCCTTCCGATGAGTCGCTTTCCAGAAGGAACAGCGTGGTTTTTCAGAATCGCGTGATATCCTTTTTGGTCCAGGATTCCTTTGACTCGGTACAGGTCTCCCGCACCAGCATACGAAAAAGATCCCCACACCATTACAGAACCGCCGCCGTGTTTAACGGTTGCAATTACGCAATCAGGATGCATTTTCTCGTTAGCTGAGCGACGAACGAAAACTCGACGTTTTCCTCCAAATATTTAAAATTTGGATTCGTCGGTCCATAACACCCGTTTCCAATCTTCGATCGTCCAATTCTTGTGCTTGCGTGCCTAATTCAATCGGTTCTTTTTGTTTCCACGGCGCAAGAGTGGCTTTTTCGTTGCGACTCTTCCGTATAATTGTGCGTTGCGCAAGCGTTGTTTAATCGTCGTAATTGAAATGTTTTTCCACGACTTTCGACAAACTGCGCTTGGATGTTTGCCGCCGTAAGTTTTCGATTCCTTTTAGACATCACAATTATTGATTGGTCTTCCGCTTTGGAAGTAACAGGAGGCCTCCCGGCACGATTTTTATCGCGGTTCGATTGTGTCTCTCTGATGCGTTTTATAGCATCCCCAACGGTTGATTTGGGTATTTTCAATCGATTTGCAATGTAGCGAATTTTGAACCCTTCATTGCAAAGAGCAAGGATTGATGCACGCTTTTCGATGCTTAAATTGGGTCGACGACCCATTTTTTTCTTAAAAATAAAAATAAAATTAACTCTAAGAAGTCGAAAATTTTATTTAATTAACCGTCAATAAATTAATATTTAAACACACTTCAAATTCAATATATTATTCGACACGATACGACAGGAAAATCTCAACGCGAACGTTTTTTCGATGCTTGCCGAAGAAGTACTGAGTCGAAATAATTTTTGAATATTTTTTCATTGTAACACGTAAAGAGTGCGTGGACGTTTCTCCCACTCTTTGTTTTCTTCTTGTTTTCGAAGTAGAGTAGTCAGCGAACATAGCGAATCTCGCGACGGAGTGTCTGTCCTTGTTCCTTGTTTATTTTTTCGCGAAGTTCGCATTGTCGAGCGTTCGCGAGCGTTCGCTTTGTCGCATAGGTGAGCGATATATTTTTTTTTTTACTACTCTACAAAGAGTGGGAGAAACGTTCACGCACTCTTTACGTGTTACAATGAAAAAATATTCAAAAATTATTTCGACTCAGTACTTCTTCGGCAAGCATCGAAAAAACGTTCGCGTTAGATTTTCCCGTCGTATCGTGTCGAATAATATATTGAATTTGAAGTGTGTTTAACTATTAATTTATTGACGGTTAATTAAATAAAATGTTTGACTTCATTAGAGTTTTTTTTTTTTGAAGAAGAAAATGGGTCGTCGACCCAATATAAGCATCAAAAAGCGTGCATCAATCCTTGCACTTTGCAATGAAGGGTTCAAAATTCGCTACATTGCAAATCGATTGAAAATACCCAAATCAACCGTTGGGGATGCTATAAAACGTTTCAGAGAGACACAATCGAACCGCGATAAAAATCGTTCCAGGAGGCCTCCTGTTACTTCCAAAGCGGAAGACTAATCAATAATTGTGATGTCTAAAAGGAATCGAAAACTCACGGCGGCAAACATCCAAGCGCAGTTTGTCGAAAGTCGTGGAAAAAACATTTCAATTACGACGATTAAGAGCGTGCTGTCAGCGAGAGGAGGTTTTTTCGACGAGACCAAAGTATAATATGTAAATAAAAAAATTTATTATATTATTATCATGGTGTTGAGATCAATCGAGTTCCGACCGGAAATAAATTTTTAAAAAATTTCGCAAAAAAAATCTGAAAAAATTCTCATGAACTCAACAAAGAGAAACGCAACTTTTTACCGTCTTGAGGTTTTGTTGTAAACCTCGTCGTTTTCGTACTCCGGAGCAATTTTCATATTGTATATTTTTATCGAAAAAACGAAATATTTTTGGGAAAAAAAAATCGCAAAAATTTTCCTACAAAACGAAATTGAAGCTTAGGCTTCCCCTTTTATAATTTTAATAGGAGAAATGCATAAAAAAGATTTTTACTGTAAACGGGGTCCACTCACAAAACAACAAAAAAACGACAAAAAATTGTCGTTTTCAAAACTGGGTGCCAAGTGTAAAAAAAATCTTAAATTTTTTTTTTGATAAGCCAAAATGTAGGTTAATCCCCCCTCTTTAAAATGCCGTTGGTCAAATTGGCCTAGCCCAACTACCGGCGAAATGGCATAAAGAACCGTTCGGGCACTTTTTCCAACTCTTGTCCGGAAACTTTCCGCCGGTAGTGTATATATATAGTACTCTATGTATACAGTATAGAGACATATTTAACTCTAAATAATTTTTCATGAACGTTTTTTGGCTAGCTATACACCAATATCTTTCAACTTGATGGAAAATTCGAAAATACAGCGAAATTATAACTTAGTTCGTGCATAATCGGAAAATAACACGCAGTTTCAATGTTCGATTACGTTACACCACCTACAAAAGCTTTCAATTTTGTCCACCAGAGACGCGGCAGTCGGGTCGCACCTTCCCTATATACTCTGGACCTCAGGAAATAAAATAGAATAAAGTTTTGAAATACATTTTTTTAAATTTTAATTCATTTTAATTCATTTTTAAGTACAAAAACTATAGTTTAGCCTAACGCCTCAAAAATAGGTGGGCTAGGTAGCTCCATCACAACTCGGCAACGGCTTGTCTGAAACAAAAAATCAAAGTCCATCAGATTCAGTATGACACCAGCTATAAAATGACTCTCGGATATAAAGTTTTATCAAACAATAAAAAAAATGCCAATGAAAAACGAAAACAGTAAAAAACGCGCCTTTTCGCAGTTTTTCGCAAAAAAAAGTTAAAATCAAAATTTTAAAACCATGGAGGGTCATCCTGTTGCGAATCATGTTTCCAATATGTGGTTAAAATTTCAACAGAATCGGTTTATTAGTTTTAGAGATACGATGGAGCTAGATTTTGAAAACGCTGTTTCGAGAAAAACGCGTTTGACTTTTATACTATGAAAAACTCTTACCGGCTCAATCGGCTCAATCGGCAATTCCTACACTGTACAAAACCCCTTCTGATTGCTCATCATCGTCGATTTCTTCAAGTCTTGCTTGCTTTCGATTTTTCGAAATTTTCAAAGTGGACTGGCCCCTTAATGAAATTCGTTCGCAATTATGCCAAAATGTTATTGAAAATTGCGTCAAAAAGTGAACGTTTGCAAACAGGGACCTGGCGGCCATTTATCGGATATTGTGTTGTACACATAACCTCCATGTTCGTACCTTATTTAAAAATAAAAAAAATATGCGTACTTTTCAAAGAAATAGTACGTCTTATTAATAAGTTTAAATGTCAGATCATTTTGAGACACCCTATCGGATGCAAATCACGCTCTCACGCTCGGTCCGTGCGAGGTTAGAATCCGATCACTTTCATCTGATCGACCGATACTTTTATACTGGAACCTATTCTTTGACCACATGTCCGTTAGTGTCACGCCACCTGCGTCAGTGTGCAAAGTTGTGTCGCTGTGAGTGCATCGGTTCGGCTGTAAGATTTTTTTTAGTAAAACAACTGTTTACATTTCGGCGAAAACGTAATGGCAGATTGTCGAGAACAACGCGCGGCTGTGAAATTTTGTTTCCTGTTGGGGAAATCGGCCGCGGAAACTATTGTAATGCTTAAGACTGCTTATGGGGATGCTACTTGGAGATTTTGAAAATATTGAGGGAGAGTATCCGGAAGAAAAGGGCAGGTCTTTGGCGCACAAGCGACTGGTTCTTCCATCATGACAACGCGCCGGCCCACACCGCCCTTTGCAATTTTTGACCAAACCAAGTGAAGCAATTTTTGACCAAAAACGCCATGACACCGATTGTCCACCCCCCATACTCACCGGATCTAGCCCACTGTGACTTCTTTTTGTTCCCCAGACTCAAAAGGAATATGAAAGGAAAGCGTTTTGCCACTGTGGAGGAGGTGAAACAAAAATCGCTGGAAGGCTTAAAGGACATCCCGATGAGTGAATTTAAAAACTGTTTTGAACAATGGAAGAATCGTTTGGAGAAGTGCGTTGTGGTCAATGGCGAATACTTTGAAGGTGATCAAAATTTGGTGTAAAAATATTGAAAAATAAAGAAGTTATGACAAAATTCCCGTTTTTTTGGGTCCCCCCTCGTATACAGGGTGTCCCGTAACTCAACGTTAAGCCGACACGGGGTGACCGGATTGATTGTAACCATCATGAGAAAAATCAGAAAAAAAATAAATCAGAAAAAAAAGCAAAAAAAATAAAGCAGGGCCTTTCAAAGTAGACAAATTTTGAAAATTTTAAATTCATAGTTTAACAAATAGTCTTAATCCTAGGAAACTTGGGATTGTTTGGGTTTGTTTGGGTTTGTTTCACAATAACCGAAAAATGGTTACATTTTGACCAAATTTCTAGGTTTTTCTTAAATGCCCATAATTTTCAAACTGCATGGGATTGATTTTTTTTTATTTTTCTCATGATGGTTACAATCAATCCTGTCACCCCGTGTCGGCTTTACGTTGAGTTACGGGACACCCTGTATATGTGTACGTTCGATCTCCGCGCCATCCCCGTTATTCGCATTTTCGCGTACACTTTATTCGCTGTCTCTCCGTTGGAGTTTGGTCTTCCGCATCTAGTCTCCATGATCCTGGTATTTCATGTCCAATGGAAGATCGCCGGAAACGTTGCTGCCTCCTCGGCGCGAGATGGATCTCATGGATCAGGTAAAAGCTCGTTTACTCGATCCGTTCTCGTTACAAGAACGGATGGCGCAAAATTCATTAAACTTGAATTGAACTAAAAAAAATAAACCTCTAAATGTTTAAATCTCAGCTTTCCTGCAGTCATTTTTGGTTAGTTAACAAACTAAATAACCTTAGGAATGATAAAATGGGCAATTTTTTTTTAATCAGATGGCTAATTTTAAGAATTTTCCACCTCGCTGTCTTTGAAGGTCAATTGTAGCCAAAGTACCCCTATTAAGTACTGCTTTTTTTTTAATGATTATGAAAGCTGAGAGTCTGGCGCATTCTTGAGGCCTAATTAGGAATCATGAAGTCACCTGTTTAGATGTTTAATTTAAAGTTGAAAATTTAAGTCATAATTTACCGAACGTAAATTTTTCACTTTAGACCAACATTTTAATAACTTTCATCACAGTTACGAAGCTGATTATTTTACGCATAAAAGTACTACTCATGAAGATTCAGTTGCAAAAAAAATCTCGACAGTCTTCTACTTTTTTTTCGATTTTTTTTAATTGGTCAGGTCGAAAATTCTCGAAAATTCATAACTCGAAAACTATGAAAAGTCGCGGGACATACATGGGGGTTATTCGGATACCCCAGGATACAAGGGACCTAAATTTTATTTTTGGACGTCAATGTTCCGCCCACCCTGTATATTTGTGTGTGTGTGTGTGTGTGTGTGTGTGTGTGTGTGTGTGTGTGTGTGTGTGTGTGTGCGTGCGTGCGTGCGTGGGTGCGTGCGTGCGTGCGTGCGTGCGTGCGTGCGTGCGTACGTGCGTGCGTGCGTACGTGCGTGTGTGTGTGTGCGTGCGTGCGTGCGTGCGTGCGTGCGTGCGTGCGTATGTGTGTGTGTGTGTGTGTGTGTGTGTGTGTTTTAAACACCTGAAAAAAGTCGAATGCCTTTTAAAATATTTTTTTTTAACAAAATCTCCATTTTTAATTGACGAACGGCTGCAACGCGTTTGTGAGCGTCTAAGTCTCGCAGCTGTTTGAGAAGGAGAAGTTGCGTTCGGTTGCTCATTGTTGCTCACGGCGGTGGCAGCGAGCAACCATGTATCTTTCGTGCCAACGTTCGAATAATTGAGCTTCCGGATAAACTAAGTCATCGTTTAGATAATTGAGGGTTTGGATGATCGAGCTGCGCTTCGTGATGTTAAATGTGCTGCAAACTCAGAGTGTTGAAATTATTCAACCGTTCATTATCGAAGTAGCACCTGGCTGCAAGCGGAGGCTCTTTGAGCTGCACTTTGATTAATATACTCGTATCTTAAAAGCTACGCCCACTTGCAGTCAGAGGCTCGAGGAGCTGCGCTTCGTGATGTTAAATGTGCTGCAAACTCAGAGTATTGAAATTATTCAACCGTTCATTATCGAAGTAGCACCTGGGCGCAAGCGGAGGCTCTTTGAGCTGCAGTTTGATTAATTTACTCGTATCTGAAAGGCTGCGCCCACTTGCAGTCAGAGGCTCGATGAGCTGCGCTTCAATATGTCAAATTTGCAGCAAATTCAGAGTGTTGAAATTATTCAACCGGTCATTGATTATCGAAGTCGCACTTGTCTGCAATTGGAGGCTCTTTAAACAGCACTTTCGCAAGTCATCTTGAATTGTCGAATCGTGTGGTCACAGGCTTTTCAAGCTGCTCTTCGATCGATCAATAGTTCCTTGAGTTGCGCTTTTGGGAACCATATATTCTCGAAAGCGTCCCGTTTTCAAGACGAGACTCTTTGAGCTGACGGGGGGTGGAGTTGATTGCCTTCCCGTGGTGCCCTCCGAGAACGAGTGCACTAGTTTATTATGAAATTAAATAAACTGTACTTGCAGTTATGCAGTTTTTGATTAGTGCACTCGGCTAAACAATCAACAAAGCATTTTTTTTATAAATAGACGTTAGATAAGTTGGAAAAAAGTGCCAAAACAATTGAGAATACATTTTTATTCATAAAAGTAAGCGGAAATATATTTATATTCGTATTGTTATATACATTCTCATATACTTTCATCAAGCGATAAAGTATTATCATAATGCTTTATCGCTTGATGAAAGTAAACGAGAATGAATATAATAATACGAATATAAATATATTTCTCCTTACTTTTATGATTTACAATTTATTTGGCATAGGGACGGGTGTAAGTAAAGCGCAAACAATTATTTAGAAGATAAATGAGTTGTAATTTAGATTTATTATTGTATTTAAATTGACGTACAAACTAATAAAATAAGCGGTCAGAGTGCGCGATACATTTTTCGACACTAAAAGATAACTAATTAAAATAGTAATGATAACTAATCAAACTAACTAATCAAATAAGAATTAATAGTAATAATAATTTTTAAAAAAAGCACTGAGCGCGGGGTACGATCCCGCGCCCATAGTGCAAATTTTTATCCGAAAAACTCCGGTTGTTTCCGGAAAATTTTGAATTAATATATGAATTGAATTAATATATATGAAAAATTAATATATGAAGAAATATGAATTGGAACAAATATGAAGAATTCAGAATTTTGCAAACAATTATTTTTACGCAAACATCCGAGTTTATCCGATTTTTTTTCCAATTTTTCCGAATATTTCATCATTTTAATCACGATCACGTGAAAATCTTGGAAATTATATGAAGACTTTAAGGGGTAACACCACTGTAACGGCCTTACAGGAAGCGTATTTTATTATATTTTTTTGGCGGAAGAAAATGTGATAAACAAATAATACTTGCGGTATTTATTGAGCATATATATAAGTATATGGCTATAAATTTTTATCCGAAAATATTACCAAATGGCGACACTGCAGCAATTCTTCTGAAGCATGTCGAACCTCTGCGGCACGCAGTATAACTGTGCCAATTTTAATCTAAAAAAAAATAATTTTGTTTTATTAAGTCTACATGAGTGTAGCTACGGAACCCCGTAGGGGATTTTCGATAAGTTAATTTAAACAATATTTATTAAAAAATAACTGTCTTAAAAAAAAAGAACATTTTTAGTCAAATACTCGGCGATTAATCAAAAATCAATATTTCTAAAATCCCCTACGTGGTTCGCTAGCTACACTCATCTAGATTTAATTTTTTTTTAATTATTTGTCCAGATTAAAATTGGCACAAGTTATACTGCGTGCCGTAGAACACCTTAAGTTCAACATGCCTCGGAAGAATTTGCTGCAGTGTCGCCATTTTGTAATATTTTCCCATAAATTTTTTTTGCAATATACTTCAATATATGCTTAATAATTACCCCAAGTATTATTTGTCTAAAACGCTTCGTGGCAGGCCGTTACAGTGGTGTTACCCCTTAAGGAAAACAATGTTTGCAAACATTTCGGAAATTCATTATTTCTCAGAATTATGAGGGATAAAAAATGTAATAAGTTTTTTTAACGAAAATCTTATACATACAGCGCAATACATTTTTTCGTATACATTAATAACGCAGAGAATCAAGAACTAAATTAGCATTGAAATCATCTAAAAGCCTCGCGTGTGCCGTCGGGAGTCGTGCTCAGATTGCTTTTTCCCTCGAAGCCTTCGTTTCGGCTTGGCCGCACATGAATGTGTTCAACGTCCATGCATTGGTGTAGCAGCCGAAGGCGCGGTCGGGACACTTCGCCTTGCTCGGCTCTTTCCGAAGATGTCCGAGCATCGCTCGCTCACGGACACGCGCTACTACGATTGTGTGATGGGCGCGTAAGAGACTAGAGAGGGGGTAACTTTTACGCGCGATCTGGCTGCACTGCGTCCGAGCTCTGAGTACGGACGGCGCGGCTTCGATGCCCGCCAAGTTTGTCGCGCGTTCGGGCACTGAAAGCAACAATTCAAACAATATTACAAGCTTTTATTTCATTTGACTTTCTATGAAAATAGCATATTGATATTTCAACCACTCACCCACTCACGTCCCATTTTCACGCCTCGACCTAGATATGAGACAAAACGTGCAATATACGAAAAAAATCCATATATTGCACGTTTTGTCTCATCGACGGGACACTTACTCCATATCTCGCGTTTGTGATAATTTTTATTTCACTCGGTACGATAATGGTACGATAAAACGAAACCATTCTTTTTATGAATGTAAGTACTATTTTTCTTACCTACGATTGATTGTTTTCGCCGCAGATCACTAAATATATTTTATACCGAGACAATTATTTTCTTTCACATCTAACACAATTCGCAAAATTGGTTAGCCCGAACACGCTTTATGCCAACACGGACGACGAGCGAGAATCATTGATAATACATGACGTCGGTTGTTTCTTGTCGCTTAGTTCACTTCGGTGCGGTCATGCACTAGCGACGCACGCCGTGAAAACTCTAACTACGAAAATCCACAGTTTCACGGATGCACGGATCGGGCTCGCCACAGGCGTTTGTACTTCTTACCTCTAGTCTTCCTGGAGGCGAGCGCGGTCGGTAAAAACAGGACGAAGCGAACTGCGCGCCGCCAGTGAGAAAACGGATGAACTGAACGCTCGCTCCGGTACCTGATATTTTGAGCTTTGTTGGTACAATTTCGCTAAATTTATGTAAACATTTCAAAATGCTTTTTCTCCGCCATTTGTTCATGAAAACAGGTGAAACAAAGCTCAAAATGTGTGCTCTTTCACTGTCGAGAGTATGATTCGCGCCAAATTAACGAAAATGCGATGCAATGGTTAATAATTCACAGTTTTTCGCATGGTAAACACAACCTGCAAATTTTTTTTTCGAAATTTTGGAAAATTTCGCGAATCATGCTCTCGCAGCAAGCATCCTGCATGCACACAACAAATTTCATTCCAATTGATTGATCCGTTTGGGAGAATTCCCATTTCAAAATTTCGATGCGGTCGGAGGCATGTAGCACATGGCCTTAAGTCTAAATGAACATTTTTAGTCAAATACTCGGCAATTACTCGAAAAACAATATTTCTAAAATCCCCTATGTGGTTCACCAGCTACACTCGTCTAGATTTTATTTAAAAAAATTATTTTGTACAGATTAAAATTGGCACAAGTTATACTACGTGCCGCAGAGCACCTTAAGTTCAACATGCCCCGGAAGAATTTGCTGCAGTGTCGCCATTTTGTAATATTTTCCCATAAAATTTGTTTGCAATATACTTCAATATATGCTTAATAGTTACCCCAAGTATTATTTGTCTAAAACACTTCGTGGCGGGCCGTTACAGTGTTGTTACCTCTTAAGGAAAATAATGTTTGCAAACATTTCGGAAATTCATTATTTCTCAGAATTATGAGGGATAAAAAATGTAATAAGTTTTTTTACGAAAATCTCATTTTTTCATCTATAATTTTTCTCCGAATATCTCCGCAGCCGTTGACTCAATAGGAAAAAGAAAAAGTTCCGGAAAAAAAAAATAAGTGTTTTTTACGAAAATCTAATTTTTTTCATGTTTAAATTTTCTCCGAATATCTTCGCAGCCGTTCACTCAGGTAATAGGAAAAAGGAAAATTTCCGGAAAAAAATAACAATAAGTTTTTTTTACGAAAATCTCATTTCTTTTCATCTTTAACTTTTCTCGGAATATCTCCGCAGTCGTTCACTCAGGTCATAGGAAAAAGAGAAATTTCCGGGAAAAAAATGACAAATTATGAATTTTCAGTTTAAAAAAATGTGTCTTTGGGAAATAGACCAGAACTTGAATTTGTTTTAAATCATTTTTTCTCCGAAAATCTCAAATACGACTAAAATATGAGAAATTATGAAAAATTTGGAGAAAAATTTGCACTGGGCCCCTGCGGACCGAAGCCAGGAACGCTACCAACGGGACCATCTCATCGCTTGTAGAATATGTGCACTTTCTGGTACTTACGATTCGCGGCCGGATGGATGATTGGCTTGTTTTGGGGGATAATGCTTTATCGCTTGATGAAAGTATGAGAATTAATATAATAATACGAATATAAATATATTTCCGCTTACTTTGATGAATTATAATTTATTTGGCATGATGGGTGTGAGTAAAGCGTAAACAATTTTATGTAAGATAAATAAGTTGTAATTTAGATTTATTATTATATTTAAATTAACGTATAAACTAAAAAAAAATAAGCGATCAGAGTGCGCAATACATTTTTTTGTATACATTAATAACGCAGAGAATCAAGAGCTAAATAAGCATTGAAATTATCTAAAAGCCTCGCGCGTGCCGTCGGGTGACCTCACGCGCGAGTCGTGCTCAGATTGCTTTTTCCCTCGAAACCTCCGTTTCGGCTTGGCCGCATATAAACGTGCTCAGCGTTCATATATTGGTGAAGCTGCCGAAGGCGCGGTCGGGAAACTTCGACCATGCTCGGCCCTTTCCGAAGATGTCCGAGCGTCGCTCGCTCACGGACACATGCTACTATGATTGTGTGATGGGCGCGTAAGAGACTATAGAGGGGGTAATTTTTACGCGCGATCTGGCTGCACTGCCGGAAACGTTGCTGCCTCGTCGGCGCGAGATGGCGATAGTGTCCTCGATTCAACCGTTGCAACGCGAACTGACCGTTCCTCGTATCTTTCGATAAGGCAGAGACCCTTCTTAGGATCCCGATTGATTGAGTTAATTGCAGATTGCAATAATACCAGCAAAAAAAAACTTTTTCGAAATGTAGCAATCTATCCACAATATTGACCTCCTGTTTTTTCTCCAAATAATTCAAATCAATCTGAAATTCAATTCTCGCGAAAAATTATTATAAAATGTAATATAAGTGCCTGCAGACAAACTTATATTATTTTTTCGTTATCTCTTCTGGTAGGCGATGTCTGTGCTTCGGCTATATTGAACTAACGATAAGAAAAAGGAAGTCTGAAAAACAGGTTTAAACCAGACACTCGCGAAGAGTCAACAATGAACAGGGCGTCCTATTTATCAAGGGGATCAGTGGACCCATATATACTTTTCTAAATCCCCACCATAAAAGTTTCTCAGTACAAAAAAGAGCGAGTGAAGAATCAAAATATCTGATGCCAACATACGCAAATATTGAAAGAAAATATTTTCCACATATTTATACGCTGTTTAAGGGGTAAGGCCACTGTAACGGCCCAAAAAAAAAGGTTTTTTTCACTAATTTTTTGCTCCCGAAATTGAAGGTATTTGAAAAAAAACCTTTAATGGTGTTATCGGGCATACATTAAACTTTATTATAAAATTTTTTTACAGTAAAAAAAAAACAAAATGGCGGTTCCACAGCTATCTTCCGGGGACATGTTTTGCTTCCAGGGCTCCGCGGCACGCAGCACCACTGGTGCACTTTTGAATCTAGAACAAAACAAAAAACCATTAATCTAGAGGGCTATAGCTAGAGAATGTCGATCGGATTTTAAAAAATATCAATTTTTGTGGATTTGGCGTGCGTTTGAAAAAAAAAATTGATTTTTGACGAAAAAAAACGGCAAGTTTTTTGTTAATAAAAAATCAATAAATAAAGTTCTTGAAAATTCCGATCGCCATTCTCAAGATAATGTAAATGTTCACATCTGGTTAAAATTTCAAGTAAAAAAAATGAAAATTGTTCGAGTTATGCTGCGTGCCATTTTGAAAAACCATGTTTCGAGAAAAACGCGTTTAAAGTTTTGCGAATAGTTTGTTTGGGTTTGTTTGGGTTTGTTTGGGTCGCACAGGACCTTTTTTTCTTATTCTAGAGGGTTTAAACTATTTTTTAAGCCAATAAAAAAAAATCGATTTTTCAAAAAATTTACAGTGGCCTTACCCCTTAAAGAAGTTGGAGCGCTCCAGTTGAGACGAATGACGATTTATGATTTTTTTGTTCAATTAACCTCAAAAAAATGCACACTTGGTATAACCTTATTCTGGAAATGCTATTTTTTTTATAAATATACAATTACAGGGAAAACTGGTGCATTTATATATTTTTATTGCGTAAATACGAAAAACTTTTGTTTTACTACCAACGTGAAAAAGTATAACATTATCGATGATTATGAGCCAATGCCTCAGCCAATATTTTATACAACGCAGAATGAAATTTTGAGTCATTTATAACGATGCCTATTTATATTGATGTCACGAGATAATTGATTATTACCATTAAATAATATTAAGTGTTGCCGAAATACAGCAACTTCAGGGACATTGAGGTTGGCAGCAATGCTCTCCGTTCGCCAGCCAAAAACATTACTTCGCCCGTAGCGTGAACGTCTTGTCCATCTAACCGCACGTAAAATTACATACATTAAATTATATTTTCTCTGACGTTTGGTGGTGAAAGAATTTCAAAAAAATCGTCAAGTCTAGACATTAACATATGTTTTCATCAAAATTTAATCTTGGATTGTGGCTAACGCACCAGCCTTCTTAAGGGAAGGGTAGGGGTTTCAACGTGAAAGAAAAACACTTTTTTGCGAATTTTTTTCATCTATATGGGAGTAAACTTATTGAAACCTTTTGTACATTGTTAAGGAGGGAGGTCTAGTTAGAATTTTCAAAAAATCGATTTTTTTTTCATTTTTTAAAAGTATAATATCTTACGAGTTTTTTCCGACTAATTGAATGTAAATCAGACCATTATTCGCCGAAATACATAACTTTGAAGGACGCCGTGTTTGAGCCATATAAAGTAAACAGGTAGCGTACTCAAAACTTTAAACTCGTTTTTCTCAAAACCATGTTTTCGAAGTCGGATCAATGTAACTCGAGAACGGCTTTACCGATCGGGGTGAAATTTATATCACTTCTTCTATACATAGTTTTCCTCCGGATGAACGAAGGATTTTCTTTTATAGTCAATTTTTGTAAGTGAAATTTTGGTCAAAACAACACTTTTGACTTTCAACGTCCGCCATTTTGTGAAAAATGGAAATTTTTCAAAACCCTTCGTTTAACCGGAGCATTATATCATTAACTAAAGATTCTCCCCTGTTTTGTTGGTTTCAGATAATCTGTCACAGCGTGAGAGCGATCACCGCAAAACCTGTTTTTTTTTTGCAGCGTCCTCGGCCATTGATACGTATCGGCTTATTTTGAAACATATTTCTTTTAAAAAATTATAATTTTTCCATTAAATATATATCTTTTAAACGGAACAAGTTTTGTTGTAAATTATTTTATCGTTTGGCCGAGAAAAAAATCGGAAAAAGGCCTTTTTTTAACGTTCCAACTAGACCTCACTCCTTAAGTGTCATTTCAAGAACATTCCGTGAAATTCGTACGCGAAAATATACACAAACAAGCCGGTGACAAAGCTCCAAGAACGCCTTTGGAAAAACACGATTTCCGGTGTTCACTGTATCTCAGCTAGGCATTATCTGAAATCAAGTATCATTAAAATTTAGTCAAAATATCATCGAATCCTTCCCCCAACGGTCGTTGATATTTTTTTTTTCATTTCTAAATTTTTGGTGGACACGTAAAGTGAAAAGTGTTATTTTTCACGAAAAACTCTGCCATTTTGGGGGTGGAAAACCCCCTCGATGTAAAAAAAATCTCAAACTAACCGTTGGGGGGAGGTATTTTATATGTAGAAAGTGTGTACCAAGTTTGAAATAAATCGGTCATGTAGTTTTCAAACGGCAGTGAACACGGACTTTGAAAAAGTGGTTTCGAGAAAAACGCGTTTGAAGTTTAGAGAAGTCGGAGCTACAGTGTTAGAGGAGCGGGACCTAAATAGTCAATAACTTCGAGAGTTTTGCTCTGGTTGACTTGAAATTTTGGGATTATATTCTTGAAATGTTCAACTATAAGAAAAGACAAAAAAATCGATTTTTCAAAAGAGCAAACCCCTACCCTCTCCTTAAGGACACGCTACTCGTTAAAATAGCACAAGAAACTTGCGAGCTCGGCTGATATGGAAAATACACTCGACGCTTGCATCGCTGATTTGACTAGGAAGTGATAAAAGCGCTACTTCCGGTTCCGTGACGTTCGCGCGACTTCGCAAACCGCGCGTGCGTGTGTATGTGTAGGCATTGTTTTGAATCTTGAAGACATAATCAGGGTACGTGCATACACTTATACATAGCTATACGTCTCTTTTGTCAGCTTGACGAGCGGACTATATGGCTTTCGTAAATTTTCCTTCCTAACTCCCTACACCGTATACGGCAATGACATTAATGTCCGCGTACAAAACGCGCGCACACGAACACATCACACACCGAGGGACAGGATGTGGTCAATTCAGAAGAGCTTCGTGTGTGACTCAGATTATGTGACTACTCTCTGCCCGCTACCGGTGACGCTGGTTACTGAATGGCCCCGTAATCTCCAAAGAGCGAGAGAGAAAAGAAAAAGATCGAGAGCGCAAAAAAACGGTTGAAATCCCGGAGGTGGGATGCGGGAGGGGGAGGCTACATGGGGGGGGGGGGTTCCCGCATGTGTACGTACATCTACGCTCGAATAGGACAATCGGCGCGATTCACATGACTCCTCCGTTTACACAGCGATGTTTCGCGAGCGTAATCCCCCATCGCTAAACTGATGCTCAGTTCGAGCCCACTTTTCGTCTGACCTTAGCCACCACCGGCAATTTGTACACGCGCACATGAGAGCGTATATACATACGACAAAATGCGCTTTGCGCGCGCACGTTCGCGATTGTTTCAATCCATTGCGACTCATCGTCTCTTCCGCTCTTTCGCATACCTACGTACTCGCCGTTTTGACCCACGTCCGCGCTAAACTTCAATCGCTTTCCTGTATACGCAACCCGCGCGCTCGTCGAACACATCTGGTGTTACTTTTGTCCCACGCACTCTAATCGCGACCTTGTCACGACCCGTTTCAATTTGCCTGACTTGTCAATTTGTGACGTTGGAAAGCGAACGCTGCAATTCCAGGAGGCGCGAAAGGGAAATGAAGAATCGATTATGGGAAACGAAGGCGCTCCGGGCGATCGCGACGCGGGATTAGTACGCTTAGTTGACGCTAGGTGGCGGCAAACCGTCCAGCAAGTCGGTTGGAAATTAGGCTGCCTCAGGATTACTCAGCCCCCTGACACTGGCCTACTATTCCTATACGATAAACGAAAACGCGTTTTGTCACGGCTTTTTAGTTCTTGAAATTGCCACTGCCTAGCGTTGGCTGCTGTATGACAGCCTTCGGCTATAAATACTCCGACCAGCTGAACGATTCGATACTTTTGTGGCTTTCGCCTGGTATCGTTATGGCGACGTTATTTATCGTGTTCAAATGGAAAATCATTAGAACGGAAAATCATTCCAAAAATATCAATAGATTTTTATTCATGTAAGATATTCGAAACACCGGCGCAACATACATATATGTGCATGCCTGTCACGCGACTACTAGCGCCACAGTGCGGCAAGGACATTTTGCGAACAGCATTTATCTACCAGTGTCAGGGGGCTGGGATAACTCAAGAACTCGTGTATAGGGAAGGTGCGAAGTTGATAGAGGACAGGTCGAAAGGACACGTGGCGCCTCTACCGTTATAAATCCAAAGCTCTTGTAAGTAGTTTAGCGTTCAAATATAGGACATTTACAGCAAAATGCATGCAATTCAATTTGGTTTTTCATCCATAGGCGGTCAAACGTTTCGTAAAAGCGTAGAAGAATATGGCAAGCAATTGTGTATGGCTGGCCGTGACCAATGTCAGAGACAAAGACATAGTGCAAAAAAAGTTAAGGAACCAGTGTGAACGCGGAAAATTTGGGTGATTTTCGGGAATTTTTTGGAAGAAAAGTACTTAATTAAATGTTTCGGAAAATTAAGAATATATTTTGGTATATTTGACCTATATTACATAATTTTTTCATAGAAAAATATTGAGTTCCAAGCGACTTATGCGGTGCCTTCGAAGGCGCCAAAAAAAAGTTCCTCCACTGCTGACACGATTCCGGCCGGTTGAGTAGCTGAAACCGAAAAAGGAAAAAATGTCATTGAACTGAAAGGTATTTCCTGTACAATGACGTACAATTTTCGTCATTGACGTACAATTTAGTTATGAAAAAAGTCTGTGTTTAGCCTATAAAATGGTAGTTTTTTTCAATGCCAAATCGTCAAATTTAATCCAATCAAAAATATCCTAGGTCATTGTAGAGTAAATATATTCAAGAGTACTCAAATTTTAAGTCAATTGGATAATTGATCTTTGAATTACAATGTCAGCAAATTTGAAAAATCTCATTTCGATAAAAACGCGTTTAAAGATTTAACAATCGAACTTTGCAAGATAAAATGATTAGAGTTACGGCCTTGAATTTTCTTTTGAAAGAAGTAGTAGTTTATTCTTGAAAGTATAAACTGTCGAAAAAGGCAAAAAATCGTTTTTTTACAGTGTCACACTGGTATAGCCCCGTATATGTAATATATAGTATAAAATAAATATAAATAATACAATGGTTCGTCATCAGTTCGTATACATTTTTAGTATTAGGAGAATATTATATATATATGAAGTTTACAGTGACAACTTTCGAATGTATTTTTCAGCTGGTCGGAAATAGAAATATTGTTGATGCTTGGTGTCGATATGTTGCAGCATCAAGTAAACGCTGCAAGAATATCAGTGCTGTAGTTTGTTAAATTCATTCCTCCGCAAGGTCCATATCCGAAAAAATTAGCTCTACATATTCGGCTACTCGCTGATGGTTGCCAATTTTTGTCGTGTACGCTGGAAGAACTTTACATCAGTTGAATTTTGAAATGGACCGTCCTTTTATCAAAGCATATGTATTTAAATTAAATAGACCTAAACATGATATTGTTAAGATACGACGTTCGTTTGCAAATCACTCTGTCTGCTTACGTATTTTTTATATTATTTCTGCTATCCACTGTTGACGTTTCTAGTGCATGCAAGGAGCATGCGGGTTCTCCGACAGAAAACAATAAAATTGTATTTTCGTCTCTCCAGCTCCAGCAGTTTTTGCATTATTTTTGCATCCTTTGATGCAACATGTTATTTTCCACATGATCGTCTACAAATAAATATGTATAACACAAATGCTGAAAATTCATTCAAAACATTCTAACCTTAATACATGGTTATTACTTTTCTGAATGATACATATAACTCTTAATAATTCCTTATAAACTTTTTTTCGGATAGCTGATCAACAATTCCTTTCGACTCAATAGAAAATTCGAAAATAGAGCGAAATTATAACTTAGTTCGTCTATTATTGGAAAATAACATGCCCTTTCAATACCTTGATTCCTTTATACCACCTAAAAAAGTTTTCAATTTTCACCACTAGAGGCGCGGCAATCGAGTTGCACTTTCCCTGTGGCGGTTAGACCACAGGAGTTTAGATTTCGTACTTCGAAGCTTTCGCAAAATTGTGAAATAACAAAAGGCGCTGACGTAGATCGCGTCTGATATGTTTTATTTAAGCGTATGTTAATTTGACAGGAATAAAATCTCAATTTGTTTTTTATAATAATCGAAAGTGTGCATTATAAATACAGATATACAGGGCCGAATTTAAAGGGTGGCTAAGAGGCGACAAAATATGAGCGATGAGCGAAGTTTCAAATCAGAACGAAAAATAAATAAGCGGTTACTTAGTGGAACTTTTTTGGGCCCAGCTGCGAAAAAATATGAATTTTTAATATTCTTTTTATAAATCCTTATCGATGTATTGTTACCCCCTGAACACGAATTCACCATTCATTTCCCCCAAAACCTTCAATTTTAAAAAATAATCATTAATAGTGTGTTTAAACACGTATTGCTGGTCTAGCTGGCGTAATTTTGAGCTTTCGACAAAAACTCGGTGATGCTCGGAATCGGCGAAAATGTTTTCATTGTTAAAGACCCGTCAAACAGTTTAAAAGTCGAAAAAAAACGATTTCGACCCTTTCGGCCACTTTTCCACAACCGTCATAATCGCGGCATTTAAAGGGTTTTATATAGTTAAAATTTTCGAAAAATCGATTAAATTTTTTTTCGTAATGTACATATATTTAAGTACACACACAGAAAGTTTCTTGTTAATCCGGCGAATATTCTCGAAGTTACACGCACATTCGTGATGACGTGTCAGAGCGTTCGAAAGTGCTTTTGAAACTTTAAACGCGGTTTTCTCAAAACTGTATTTTCAAAGTCGGCGAGCAAGATTTCTCGGAAACGGCTGAATCGATCAGTCTCAAATTTTAACACAATCTCTTCAAGTATATTTTTTAGTAATTAATCGAAAGTTTTTTCTCACTGGTGAATATTTTCCATTTTATAAACAATTTCGAGAACAATTACGAGATAATCCATCATATTAACGAAATATTTTTGGTTTTTTCATTTTAGATGATCCAGTCCAGGGATATCGTGCTCACCGTAAGACGCTTTTTTTAGAGGTGCTCCCGGAGATCAGCTATAGCGGCTTTCAGAATAATTATTTTTACAAATAAAAAATGTTAAAATACAGTTCAAAGTTACCATAATATTTGTACAAATTTTTATGTTAATATTTTTAATGGTCTGCTCAAGAAAAATTCTTGAAAAATCGATCTTTTTGGGCCTCCTGACTGTATATAATCCCTTAAACAGATGTAGCGTCGCTTCCAATTAAGTGGCGTAAATTTAATCGGGCAGGGGGCGGGCGTTGAAAAGGATTTTAATAGACTTAGAGAATGCCGCTTGATTCATCTGATATCTCAATTAGTTTTCCCGAAAAGTCCACTTGAAATGTGGCCGAAAAAGAGACAGGAGTATGCATGGACAAATCGGCGAAAATCGTTGGTCCGTTTTTGAAATTCTGCCAAAGATCGAAAAATGATCGGAGCTCAATACATGATACGGCATTTAAGGGGCTATAACAGTGTGACACTTTAAAAAAATCGATTTTTTTCGCCTTTTTCGTCAGTTTATACTTTATACTTTACGTTTATATTTAACAGTTTTTATGGTAAATATCATTTTATCTTGCAAAAGTCGATAGTTCAATTTTTAAACGCGTTTTTCGAAAAATGAGATTTTTCAAATTTGCTGACATTGTAACTCAAAGAGCAATTATCCGATTGACCTGAAGTTTGAACTGAGTACTCTTGAATATATTTACTGTTCAATGACGTAAGATATTTTCGATTGGATGAAAATTGACGATTTGGCATTGAAAAAAAACGACCATTTTATAGGCAAGAAAACAGACTTTTTTTCATAACTACGCCATTTTGTTAGATTGTGATATTTTTCGAAAATCCTACGTCATTGTACAGAAAATACCTTCCAGTTTAACAATATTCTTTCCTTCTTCGGTTTCAGCTACTCAATCGGCCGGAATCATATCAGCAGTGGAGGCACTTTTTTTTGGCGCCTTCGAAAGCAGCGCATGAGTCGCTTGGATCTCAGTATTTTTCTATGAAAAAATTATGTAATATATGTCAAATATAGCCAAATATATTCTTCATTTTCCGAAACATTTATTTGAGTACGTTTTTTCCAAAAAAATTCCCGAAAATCACCCAAATTTTCAGTGTTCACACTGGTATTGCCCCTTAAAACAGCAAACGATAATAAAGGAAATGAGCCCTGAACACCCAAATTCACTAGACAGAAATTCATTTTTCAAACTGCGCGCGCCCAAAGACGGTCGCGCATGACTTTTGTTCGTGACGCCATCTATTTAGTTCTATCAAAACGAGACTAGCGACGCCAGGAATCGGCAAGAATCCATCCTTTTATTTTCGCTACTTGAATTCCGCACTTTTTCAGTTTGGAGCTGTCTTGTAACTTCTTCTGCGATTTTCGGTCCGTTCTGGCGTCAAGTTGGACAATGAACCAAATTTTTTAATTGAGGATGTGCCACTCCTGTGCCTGCGGCTCGGAAACTTCCGCAAACTGCCCCAGTCCGGATCTACCTAGATCACCTACGCTCACATGACCGTCGGGCTCTACATCGTTTAAGCTCTCGCGTTGATAACCTTACTTTTAAACGATACAAGACGTGCTCGTTTAATACGCTTCTTTACTTATTGAAATTCAATCTTCACGGTAGCCACAAGCATTTATAATCCAATTTCGGAGTTTACAATTATGGGCTAATGAGATGAACGGCGCTGCTAATGAAAATACTCTAGTCTATTCTGAGAATGTATGGGAGATAAGATCGTAACCGAATTTTTATATTCCCAAACATGTCCCAGATGTGAAGCAAAATTAATCGTAACTGGCATATGAGACGAAGCCCTGAATTCCCACGTAAAAATGTTTTTTAAGGGCTTACACATAGTTGACATTTTTAAGGGGCTATACCAGTGTGACACTCA
The DNA here is from genome assembly GCA_964007375.1 of Ophion obscuratus. Taxonomy (NCBI): domain Eukaryota; kingdom Metazoa; phylum Arthropoda; class Insecta; order Hymenoptera; family Ichneumonidae; genus Ophion; species Ophion obscuratus. The sequence continues at coordinate 24,140,665 of OZ023320.1, read as the reverse complement.
CAAAAAATCGATTTTTTTGCCTTTTTCGACAGTTTATACTTTCAAGAATATCATGTAAAAATGTCAACGCCGTATCTCTAATAATTTTATCTCGTAAAAATCGATAGCTAAATCTTTAAACGCGTTTTTCTCGAAATGAGATTTTTTAAATTTGCTGACATCGTAACTCAAAGAGCAATTATCCGATTGAGTTGAAATTCGAACTGAGTACTTTTGAATATTTTTACTCTACAATGACGTAGGATATTTTTGATTGGATGCAAATTGACGATTTGGCATTGAAAAAAACGACCACTTTATAGGCAAGAAAACAGACCTTTTTCCATAACTACGCCATTTTGTTAGATTTTGATATTTTTCGAAAATCCTATGTCATTGTACAGAAAATGCCTTCCAGTTTAACGACACTTTTTCCTCTTTCGGTTTTAGCTACTCAATCGGCCGGAATCATGTCACCAGTGGAGGAACTTTTTTTTGGCGCCTCCGAAGGCAGCGCATAAGTCGCTTGGATCTCAATATTTTTCTATGAAAAAGTTATGTAATATTGGTCAAATAAAGCCAAATATACTCTTAATTTTCCGAAAGGATTAATTGAGTACTTTTCTTCAAGAAAATTCCCGAGAATCACCCAAATTTTCAGCGTTCACACTGGTATAGCCCCTTAATATATCGATTTTTGGTTCTCCAAGGATTCTCTAGATATAACATTTCAAAAACATTATCTGAAATTTTTAAGTTTATCCGTTCAAAATTGAGTAAGTTATGGGCCTTGAAAGGTAGTTTCCGCAAACCGGCAAACTTTGAACGCGTTTTTCTCAAGAATACTTTTTCAAAATCGGTGACCACAATATTCCAAAAATCACTGCACCGGTCAACTTGAATTTTTACAAGCTTCTTTTACATATCAAAAAGCACTGCTTAAGATTTTTTTGATGCATAGTTTGGTAATTATTCGGAAAGTGACCCCCACCAGGGAGGGGAGTGGGAGGTGGGTCGATTTATAGATTTTGACCCCCTAAACACGATGGTGGAGAGAAATCGCGGCGGTCACCCCCCTATAAAAAGTTATGGGGTGTTGAAGTTTAAAATTTATTACTTACTTTTTCAATCTTCGTTCTCCGGAGTATCATCCGTTGCCAGTGGAAACATATTTTTAATCGCCTAAAAAAATGCCGAAATCCGTTCCGTGCATGCGTGGTTTCGTTTGAAAAGAAATTCAGCAACATACGCAGGCCAAAACTTCTTTCGTCGCCCGTACTTTGGTATTGCTCCGCGCAGATCCCTCCACAAACGCTCAATATTTTGAGTGTGAGCCTTTGTCTCTGGATCAACGAAATTCATCGCATGATTCACCGTGAGACAGCGTGTGTGTGTGTGTGTGTGTGCGCGCGCGCGTGTGTATGTGTGTGTGTGTGTGAAAACATCGAACACAACACTCGTAGTCCTTACCTACATGTGTACGTGTACATATGCGAATCGTAGAAGGTATGTGTATTATTTTTCAAAACCACATAACTTTTTATAGGGAGGTGACCGCCGCGATTTTTCTCCACCATCGTGTTCAGAGGATCAAAATCTATAAACCTTCCACCCTCCTCCGGGGTGGGGGTACGTGTACATATGCGAATCGTAGGAGGTATGTCTATTATTTTTCAAAACCCCATAACTTTTTATAGGGAGGTGACCGCCGCGATTTCTCTCCACCATCGTGTTCAGGGGGTCAAAATCTATAAACCCCCCCACCTCCCATCCTCCTCTCGGGTGGGGGTCATTTTCCGAATAATTACCCAAATAAATGTCCAAACGATTGTTCAATTGTTTTATTCCTTCAAAATCAATTTTCTTACATAACCCTTATTTTCAGGTCATCTAGTCTAATTCCTTAATATTTAACCTTGTTGACGCAGAACTGGTCAGAGACATGACTCACGATCGCCCAACATTCGAGCCGCTCGACTGCCGTACACTCTGGTAAGGGTCGAGCTAACCTGCTTATGATGTATTTACTATACAAGCTATGTTTGAAGGGCAGATATGGGTGCGGGCGAGATAGCGATCGTGGCGCTCACGGCCGTTCGGGACAAGCAGGCTTATCAACGTGATAATGACGTTCAATATTTAATTATTTGTTGTTCCCCTCAATTCGTCGAATATTGCACACGTCACCTTAGAGTATTAATCAACGCTTTTGTCATTTTGTCAAAAAATCACATTTCGGATGCGTAAAAAAATACTCTAAAGACGATCCTCAGCATTGCTCAGCAGCATTGGTCCAGGTCAGTACTAGGATGGGTGAGCGCTTAGCCGCGCATTGGCTTATGCAGCAGAATTGACTGAGGGAGGCAATTCTACTGAGGTGCCAATGAGAAACAGCTGAATCTCGGTAAAAAATTAGCCACCTCTGTCGGCATAGGTTTTCCACAATTTCCCTGTGCCCTCGTGCAACCGTGATAGGGTGGGGCGTTAGAAAAGAACGGTAGTGTCCAACACTGAGGGATTGTTTCAGGTACTGGAAGAGGGTGTAAAGTTTCGAACAGCCTGAGCCGTCGATTCAGCTGAAACTTTGCACAGACCTTCCTTTTGATATTTTAAGGGGGTTGGAGCGGTACAGTTCAGTCAAATGATGGCTTATCGTACCTTGTAGTGCTTACAAGGTACAGATTTATTTTGTAGATGCTACTTTTCTATAAAACATACACTTAAGGAGGTTGGAGCGTTAGCCACAATCCAAGGTTAAATTAAATAAAAAAATACATGTTATTGTTTAGACGATACTGAGTCTTTACAAATTTTTTTAACTTTTTCACCACCAAACACCAGAGATAAAAAATAGTTTAATGTATGTCATTTAACGTGCGGTTAGATGGGCAAGACTTTCACACTGAAGGTTACGTAGTTTTTTTTTGTTATTTGGCACCAAGATAAACCATTTCTAAAAACGGATTAACGCAAACTGAACGTTTGTAAACATTTAGAAAAAAAATCCTCATTTCGCCCATCGTGAAGCATGGGCCAATAAGCTCGTGACGTAAATATGAATAGGCATAATTATAAATTACTCAAAATTTCATTGTGAATTGTATAAAACATTCGTTGTCGTAGTTTTTTCATAATAATCCTCGATAATGTTATACTTTTTCTAGTTGGTAGTAACCCAAAAGTTTTTCTACTTTACGCAATAAAAATATTAAAGTGCCTAATTCTGCCCGTTAATTATATATTTTTAAAAATTAGCATATACAGAATGAATCCGTACCTCGTATGCTTTTTTTTAAGGTTCATTGAAAAAAAATGAATAAACCGTCATTTGACTCAACTGAATCGCTCCAACCTCCTTAAAGGGCAAAATTATGCGTTTTTATATTTTCGTTACGTAAATGAGAAAAACTTTTGTTACTACCAACTTGAAAAAGTATAACATTATCGATGATTATTATGAAAAAACGACATCAGCGAATGTTTTGTACGACTCACAATGAAATTGTGAGTCATTCATAATTATGCCTATTTGTATTTATGTCACGAGATTACCATTAAGGGGTTAGGTCACTCTAGAGGTCGAAAAAAATAGGCTTTTTGGGGATTTTTTTTTCAGAAAAAACTACAAGAGATTCAGAGATGTTCAGAGAAAACTATTGAGATTACAAAAAGGGTGTTTATCATACATATCAGTGACTGTATACAATATTTTTTTTGGAACGATTAATTTCAAAATGGCGGCTGTGCAGTGTTTATCTCAAAACTGCATTTCTTAAGTTGGCCGGAAACACAACTCAGACAATTTTCAACCGATTCACTTGAAATGTTGAATATATCTTGAAAAATACATTGTCTATGGAAGTAAGTAGGATTTCTTTTTTATATTACATAGTTTATTTGTTATTAACAATTATCTGATGAAAAATTACAGCGCGATTTCAATTATATTTAAAATCAGTAAAGAATATGGATTGTCGATGAAGACTCGAATCACTATAATTTAGCGAAAAAATCACAAGTGTTGTGAAAACGAATTTTTCAGTTTAATATCGAATTTTGACGCCACACGGAATTTTTCTACCTTGTGGTACATACACACCGCGCTACTTAGTTACGATAGGGCGGTGCACAGTAGGTGTTCTGGAGGCGAAAACAATGGTTTCTATAAGTTTTGAGGGTAAGTATTATTTTCATTACTTGAGATAGAATCGAACTTAAATTTTTTGCAAATTTTAAAAATAAATTCGTAATATTAGGTTAAAATGGGGCATGCTTATCACTGGTGTCATATTCTAAACTCTTTCCAACAAATGGACATATGAGCTTTGTTCTGATAATTCTCAAAGCAGAGTAAAAAATGTAGCTTACCTGCTGAAAAGTGCAAAATCAATTACTGTTAACAGATGACAATGTACATTTCATCAAGTGTTCGCATACAATCATTTATTCGTTTTGAAAATGTTTACAAAATTTAATTTTCTATTTGTCCGTCGAAACAAACTTTGGTGGTTTTTTGAGAATTTCATGTTAAGATACAGAAGGAGCCTTGTGTTTATTTTTATTTTGATATAAGGTACAAACATGGAGGTTATGTCTTTGGACGAAATTTTCAATATCATTTTGGCATAATTGCGGACTAATTTCATTGATGCGTCCAATTGCTTCCTTGAACTCCGGAATGGTCTGTAGATCATTAACATACACTTTTCCTTTCAGAAAACCCCAAAAAATGAGTCCAATCGCGTCAAATCGCACGATCTTGGTGGCCATTTCACATCGCCGCGACGCGAGATAACACGACGTGCGGACTTTTCGATCCGACTCTGCAAAATTCTCACCATTTTTGTAGTGAATTTTCACAATTCCTATGCGTTGCTCGATCATGTCTAAACCATCATGTCTCCATGACTAAACCTCAATCCTTCCTGATGCCAGTTGTCAAAGATTATTAGTCTGTGCTACCAACAAAAAATGGCGCGCAATTCAAAATGTCGTATCATTTCGAGACACCTTTTATAAGAATATTATAATTTTTGTGCAACACGGTGGTCTCCAAATCGTGCATTTAATAAGGATATATAATAAATCGTTATCCTTTACAGCGTTCATCTACATCACACTTAGTTTTTTAGATTTAGTAATGTCGTGACTTATTTAGCAATTTCTCCAATGTTATTTATTGCAATTACTTCAAATATGTTTTTATGCTATTAGAATAATATATTTTATTCGCTAAAGCAATGAAAAAAATACATTTCGCCATATGTTAATTTTACAGTCCATCTGAATCCTACAGTGTAGTTATTCGTCTATTCGCTGGTCAGTTGACCCTACAGTTATACCAGAAGCGTAGTAAAATAAAGAACCTTCGAAATTGAATATTTCGAAAACTATCGCGAGTCTCTAAAAATCCTTCTGCGAATCCTCTGAGAGCTACAAAACCTGTGACTGCGCAAAGTTTCAGTTCGATCGGCGGTTTATCTTTTATGGGACTTCATTTCTAAAAGTTGCCGGCAGCAATAGATAATATTTAGTCCAAATGAAAAGCCTTAAGGTCTGCGGCGGTGAATTCCACGTTTGACGCTTCGTTTTGCTGCAAAGCTTGACTATTTATGGGATAACTCAACTCGAAAAATGGCGAGAGTATGTTAAGTCCTCGCGGTCACACGTTCTACCTATAACTCGCCGGTCACAGGGGGTCGAAATGACCCCAGCCATGTTTCAAACGATTGCTACATTGAGCGTATCGTTCCGAATGACACATAAAAATTCGGGATATTAGTTTAAACATTCTAGAATGTGACATTCCCGGTATTATATTTTTATCAAATTTTAAAATGGCGGAAAAAAATCAGCAAGGGTCAGTGCGTAAAAAAGCCCTTTTTACTTAAAAATCATAACCCTTGCGATATTCAATTTTTCCTCATAACATTTTTGGCTGATGCTCTTAAACGGCTCTAGAAGAATGAAACTTTGAAAAAATCGATTTTTTTTACCTTTTTCGACAGTTTATGCTTTCAAGAATATCATTATCATTTTACCTTGCAGAAATCGATAGTTAAATCTTTAAACGCGTTTTTCTCAAAATGAGATTTTTCAAACTTGGTGACATTGTAACTCAAAGAGCAATTATCCGATTGACTTGAAATTCAAACTGAGTACTCTTGAATATATTTACTCTACAATGACGTAGGATATTTTGATTGGATGAACATTGATGATTTGCCATTGAAAAAAACGACCATTTTATAGGCAAGAAAACAGACTTTTTTCATAACTACGCCATTTTGTTAGATTTTGATATTTTTCGACAATCCTACATCATTGTACAGGAAATACCTTCCAGTTCAACGACATTTATTTCTTTTTCGGTTTCAGCTACTCAATCGACCGGAATCATGTCAGCAGTGGAGGAACTTTTTTTCGTCGCCTCCGAATGCAGCGCATAAGTCGCTTGGATCGCAATATTTTTCTATGAAAAAATTATGTAATATAGGTCAAATATAGCCAAATATATTCTTAATTTTCCGAAACATTTAATTAAGTACTTCTCTTCCAAAAAATTCCCGAAAATCACCCAAATTTTCAGCGTTCACACTGGTATAGCCCCTTAAGATATGACAGTTTAAGGGAAAAAATAGCTCCATGTCCGACCCTAGTCTGTACTTATAAAGGGTTACCCCAGAGCAGGGTGAGAAGGCAGGCCAGTCGCCTTCGCCGCCAACAACTTATACTACTGTGTCCAAAAAATAAGGTGACATTGGAATTTAAACTGCGCGCGTCGAAGGATTTGGAGAATTATTTCTTTTTAGGTTGGTAGTACTGTCAGTGACATCTATGTCAAATTTACATGTCAAAATTCATTAGTGTTTGAGATACGCGTCGTTTTGTGAGCTGCTAAAAGTGAGTTTTTCGTTTTTTGCGATGTCGAAATTTGTTAAGCAAAGAATTTGCATTAAATTTTGTTTGCGGAATCAATTTTCTGCTGCGGATACGTTGAGGATGGTGCAGAAAGCCTTTGGTGATGAGTCTATGTCTAAAAAAAATGTTTACAAGTGATATAGTGAGTTCCAAGCCGGCCGTGAACTTGTCGAAGACGAAGAGCGTCCTGGGCGACCATCAACCTCAACCGACGAAGCTCACGTCCAACAAATCAAAGATTTGGTGTTGAAAAACCGTCGATTAACGATTAGAGACCTTGCTGATGAGGTTGGCATATCGAAAGGCTCGGTCAATACCATTTTAAAGGATGTTTTGGGCTCCAAGCGCGTCAAATCTCGACTGGTACCGAAAACATTGAATTTTTTGGAAAAAAGGCGTCGCGTTGAAGTGTGTGAAACGATGCTTTCTGACTATCAGGACAAGATGGAACGCATGATCACTGGAGACGAGACTTGGATCAATGCTTACGACCCCGAAACAACCGATCAATCGAGCGAATATCGTGCCAAAGGAGAGCCGAAACCAAAAAAATCGCGCCGAAGTCGCTCAAAAATCAAAGTCATGTTGACTGTTTTCTTCGATTATCGTGGTGTTGTGCATTATGAATTCCTTCCGCCGGGCCAAACAGTCAACGAGGACTATTATTTGAACGTTATGCGTCGTTTGCGTAACGCTATCTGCCTAAAAAGGCCGGAATTGTGGAAAGACAATTCTTGGTTTTTACACCACGATAATGCACCATCTCATACTGCACTCGTAATTCGTGATCATTTCGCCAAAAACTCAACCCATATCGTTCCGCAACCACCGTATTCACCTGATCTGGCGCCGTGCGACTTCTGGCTGTTCAGCAAGCTCAAAAGATCGCTCCGGGGACACCGTTTTGATACGATAGAGGAGATTCAAGCCGCAGCGAAGACGGAACTGAAGGCCATCCCGGAAAGTGACTACAATCAGTGTTTCGAAGATTGGAAAATCCGTTGGCATAAGTACATTGCATCGGGAGGGGATTACTTTAAAGGGGATGAAATTGATTTGGAAAAATAAATAAAGAATTTTCGAAATAAATACAATGTCACCTTATTTTTTGGACACAGTAGTAGTAATTTTGGCTAACGTTGCGCTTGGGGTCGTTTTGACCCCGGTTGACCGCGGAGGGTTGACGCTGTTGAATATTCCCAATAGCGGAAATTGTCTCAAGATTGCACGTTGACCTTGCTAATTCGACGATTGCTGGTGTTTATTTTATTTTCCCTTTGCGCGGTCACCCACAAGGTTGTGCACATGTGGTATGAAAGCGGTGAAAGCCGGTTGCTGCCGTTTGTTTCTTTTTTATTGCAAACGAGAAACCTTACGAGGTATTGTGACGTTTAGAGTTCTCAGCCAGTGCAAACGAAATGATCCAGCGTATAGAACTTGACACAGTTGTACCTAATCGGCTTAGCCTACGGAATACACTTATATATCTGATTGTATTCGTAAATAAAGAAAGATACACACGGTAAGTACATCACGAAACGTCCTCAACCTAAACACAATACTCGCCAGGACAGACTTTCCACAACTACTTCCAACGAGCCATATCCATTAAAAAAAGGGCAACTACGTGTAGGACCATGCATACAGATGTCTTAGGTCATGTTAGAACAATTTTAAAAAAATCGATTTTTTTTATTACATTTTTCGAAAGTATACATAGGAGCCGTACGCAAATTACGTAACGCAATTGGGAGGGGGGGGGGGGGGGGTCAAGGTTTGCGTTACGTCACGATTTTAAAACTGCCAGAAATAGCACATTTTCTGCATGATCAAGTTTTTAATTCAAACCTCGAGTGCAATTTTACTGTGGACAGCTCACAGCTTTCCATACGCAATGTCAGTTAAGAGGGAAAATCACTGTGCAAGAACTTGTACAGTAGCTTTCCCACACCCCCGAAGCAAAATTTGAAGGAATGTTTTAAAACATAATTCTTGAAAATATATGTATTTAAAAATTTGTTGGTAACATTTTTATTCACAAGTCCGAAAATTGACAGAGTTATAGTCACTTTAGTGAGAACAGGTAGCGCGACCGGTTGGTGCCCTCAGTCCCTACAGGTGTGGCATAATTTACAATAGATAGGCTCTTATTATTTTGTGAACTATCATGGAGATGAAGAACCGTCATATCGCCCGCAACTAGATACTTTAATGTGAGTATCAATATTCTAGAAAAAAAAACGTAACCTTGTCCGAACGTTTTTTACCTTATCCGAGCGAATACTTAAAAACTTATCAACCGATTTTCAATTTTTTTAAAAACATTTTTGTAATCGCAGTGACTAACGCTGTACGTATCCGCGTTTTTGACATTTGATAATTATCCTTTTTAAAGACTGCTTGAATACAGAAAAAGGGCCTTGAAAATAATAAAAAAAATTCCAAACTGTCGGCATTTTGTAAAAGAAAAAACAAAATTAAAAAAACAGCTATTCATAACGATAGCTACATTTGTGTAGATATCGATAAATTGTTGTCTTTCAATTTACAGATAACCTTTCATAAATATATCGGTGGGATAATGAAGAGAAAGTTTTTTTTCGTCGTCAAACCAAGGCATATACCTCGGTTAATTTTCAAGATTTTGTCATAAAAATTGGTATAAAACTAGATGAATATATACTTCATAAAATGAATATATATCCGATCCTTTTATAATTAGTTATGTCTGTAAAAAAATGGCAATTATTGACGATGACAAAGCACCCGTTACGTAACGGAATGGGGGGGGGGGGGGGGGGTTCTGGCCAAGCGTTACGGTCCCATTACGTGGGAGAAGGGGGGGGGGGCAACATTTGAAAAATTTTGCGTTACGTAATTTGTGTACGCCCCCATATCCAAAATCATCATACTAAAATTTTATGAACATCGGAGGAGTCTAACCTTATTTTTGTGTGACCTTTTCTTTACTACCTGAGCACGTTCATCTGCTCGTTAAAAACTTTAAACGCGTTTTTCTCGAAACACCGTTTTTCGACGGCTTGTTGATAAAATCTTCGAAACTACTAAACCGATCCTTATGAAATTTCAATCACATATTCTTTACAACTATAGCTATAGCGAATATCAATGATTTTTCAAAAATTTTATATTTACTATTTTTTTCGCCGAAAAAGGTGAAAAAAACACGTTTCTTTTGTTTTTCGAAAAATGTCCGCCATTTTGTAATTTTTGCATATATAAAAAATCGTTTGATATGCGCTATAGCCATTAACGAACTGAATATAAAGTTGTTAAATTTTTTTGTTTCAGTTGATTCATCTCCAAGATTCCATCAACAACGTAGAACTACAATCTTTTAGGACATTTTTTAACTATCATTTTCGTCTATTAATAGTGATTTACAAAAATAAAAATAAAAAATGTATTTGATAAGTGTATTTATTGAGTGTAACAACTTTTATATCAATATCTATAATATAAACCTATCAAAAAAGCATGAAAATAGCCTTTTTAGCGTCTAAAGTGAGAAGACGCCTTTTAATCGCTTCGAAAAAGTTCGCGAATCCATTTTTCATTAAACAACAGTATTTTACAAACACCGATAATTACACAATGTAACAAAAGTTGAGCCGTGGTGCCGGCAAAATATGTATGACTTTTGTCAAGTGACTATTGGTGAGACCTACACCAATCTATATTTCAAGTTAGTACACAGAGTTTTCAAATGAATTTCAATTTTCATAGTGAGTGTCGTTAGCAGTTCATTCACGAAACTTTTTCTTTGTTTTTGATTATTCTTTTCCGTTATAAGTTAATTCCGCGACATGTCGATGGTAGCAAAGTAATGAAGAGTTGTGTTCGAACTATTCTGATATACTTTGTTTTATATGCTGAGAACGTGTTATTCAAGAATGTAGAAAAACGATTAAACATTTCGTGAAAAGTGCTTTCTTTTTATTCCGAGATGGAAATACAGGATTAAGAGGGTCGGAGTGTTATCCGCAATCCAAGATTAAAGAAAAATAAAAAAATATATATTATTCTTTAGACTTTACTGAGACTACGTTTTTTTTTAATTTTCACCACAGAACACCAGAAATGAAAAATAGTTTATTGTATGTAATTTTACGCCCGGTTAGATGGCCGCGAAGTTGTCGTATTTCAACAACATTTAATATTAATTAATATTAATAATAAATAATCTCGTGACATAAATATGAATAGGCATACTTATAAATGACTCGGCATTTCATTCTGAGTTGCATAAGCCATTAGCTGACACAGTTAAAAAAAATAATAATCATCGATAATATTATACTTTTTCAAGTTGGTAGTAACACAAAAATTTTTCTTATTCACGTAATAAAAATATAAAAATGCATAACTTTGCTCTTTAATGATATATTTCATGAAAAATTAGCATCTACAGAATAAATCTATACCTCGTATGCATTTTTTTGAGGTTCGTTGACAAAAAATTCATAAACCGCCTCAACTGGACCGCTTCAACCTCCTTACGATAAATTCACAGGAAATTCTGAATCCTTCAGAGCAAAGCAAGAATACCGCTTTCACCAAGCATAACAATCATGGAAGATGGGATACTCCACCTACTATGTACGTAATACTATGTGCGTTTTAAACACCCGCCGATTTTGAAATACCCGCCAGTTAATGCTTTACTGTGAGTGGCTCACTCGACAGAGACAGTTAACGCGGTGTAGCCACGCTAAGGAGTTTCGGTACAAAAGTCAAAATGTTAAGAATTTGATCAAATTTGGTGATAATGTTCTTCAACATTAAGTGCGAAAACACAATTTTTTTCAAAATTTTCTTCCACTTAGTTATCGAGTAATTAAGCATTAAAGCAGATTTCTTATGCCCGCAATGTATACCTATATATATGGAAACGCTGTGCTTATACACGTGAACTTTAGTATCAACTTACTCGATAACTGTGCAGAAGAAAAATCTGAAAAAATTTGTATTGTCAAATTTGGCACTGAAGAATATGTTCACCAAATTTGATAAAATTCTGAACTGTATGAAATTTTTTATGTTTTTAACATGGTTTAGCATGGAAACATTGTATCGTCGGTATCGAAACTCCTTAGGGCAGATATACACCTAGATGATCCAGGTCGAGGATTTAGAAGCTATGAACATTCCGTCGACCGTAGAAGACCTACACTATGGGCCTGGTATCGATGATTTCATGTAAGATGACAAATTTCATGATTTATTCATTCCCAAATTTTCAAACGCGTTTTTCTCAAAACCACGTTTTTCAAATCGGTACCCAAAATTTCTCGAAAACCAATGAACTGATTGCCTTGAGGTTTTTTGTGGTTATTCTATACACCATTATCTAGTACTTGTCATAGGATTTTTTTTCCGTTACTTTTTGTTTTATAGGCAAAATAATAACTAATTTTTGGCCCAAAAATCACTATTTATGTTCAAACGTCCGCCATTTTGTCACAAATCGATATTTTCAAAATCGGCTATGACAAGTACTAGATTATAGTATCTAATTTAATAATCTTTTTGTTTTTTTTTTTCAGATGATTTTTGAACAAACGCCAGTGGGTACCGTATACGCAGATTTTTTACGACGCTCCAAGGATCATACAATATCCTTGTATAGTTTTGATGTTTTTAAATAAAGAAAATTAAACATATTTTCGAATGTATATACTTTTAGATAATTAAAACCCCAATCCGAAATTTCAAATAGTTTTCTTTGAAAAAATTCACAAAAATGACCCTTTTTCCGCCTCCCATGTGTATATCTCCCCTTAATGCTTGACTATGAGTGGCTCACTCGACAAAGCCCGTTAACGCGGTGTATCCACGCTTAACTTACAATTTTCGTTAATGTCCGAAAACAAACCGTTCGAGCTCAAAATTCACATATATTTTCAAATATTATCAATGAACGAAGTAGAGAAACCCCTTAATTGTTTGATACGACATTCCTAACATTCATTTTGTTTATTTACAAAACGTATTATTTATTTGAGAAGTATGAATATTCTAATTTTAATATAAGGTACATACATGGAGGTTATGTGTGGAACACAATATACGATAAATGGTCGCCTCGTCCCTGTTTGCAAACGTTCACTCTTTTGACGAAATTTCCAATACCATTTTGGCATAATTGCGGACTAATTTCATTAATGTTGCGTCCAATTGCTTCCTTCAGCATCGGAATGGTCTGTGGATCATTGCCATACATTTTTCTTTTCAGAAAACTCCAAAGAAAGAAGTCCAATGGTGTCAAATCGCACGATCTTGATGGCCAATGCACATCGCCGCGGCGCGAGATAACACGACCATGAAACTTCGTCTGCAATAACTGCATTGTTTTGCCCGCAATGTGGCAGGTTGTGCCATCTTGTTGAAAGAATATGTCTTCTAAATCCATGCCGTTTATGCTATTTATCGGGTATTGTGTTCCAGACATAACCTCCATGTTTGTACCTTACATTAGAAGAAAAATATTTGTACTTTTCAACGAAATAATACGTTTTATTGATAAACTTAAATGGCAGGTCATTTTGAGACACCCTTTATGTTATAATATATTATTTTAGCCACTACTTATGTTCAGCTTGAACATAAAAAAAATCTGCGAACCTATGTTGTAAAACGGATTAATTTCCGTACGAATTTCAATCGTCTGAAAGCATTTCGATTTTAGTCTCGGTACTCCTTAAGGGGTTAGTCACAGTAACGGGTATAAAAACATGTGCAAATATAAAAAAAAAATTCGTATGAAAAAGAGGTTCACCCATAAAATTAATTACACATCTATTTAGTATGAATATCAAGCTGTTAGAAAATATATATATATTTTTTTTCGATGTACAAAATGGCCGACTACTATTTTCTTTTATTATCTTTTTTTTAGACGCTCCGCGGCGTGACTTTCTGCAACCACAATTTTTTACCTGGAATAACAAACCAAAATTCTCGCCAATTTACATTAGAATACATAGAGAAGTACGTACGGAATTTATAAAATATTGTTTTATTCAAAAGTCGTAGGTATTTGAATGATTTTTCAGTGAAAAATTTCGTATAAAACTGCTCACAAAATGAAAAGTTTTCGATTAATCAGAAATTCCGTAAGTACTTCTCTGCGAAATGCAATTAGGAACATAACTTTTAAATTTAAAGTGAATCGCGTGAAAATTGTTGAAGTTATTTGTTACGCCAATTGAAAAAAAGCGCTTTCGAGAAGTTTCGAGTAGACGGCCATTTTGTAAATCGAAAAAAATATATTTATTTTTCTAACAGATTGATATTCATACTAAATAGATGTGTAATTAATTTTATGAGTGAATCACTTTTTCATACGAAAAAAAATGGTTAAATTCGCACATGATTTTATATCACGCGTGGCCTCGCGATTGCCTATCTATATTTTACACACATAACACTGTGGGCTCGCGACGTCGATTCACCTGGACGCTAGTCGTCCTCGTAACGATGGCGAAAACCAGGAGAAACAAACACAGTCCATGTATGCGTGCGTACACGCGCACAGTGTCCCGCGGAGTAGAATGAACGAAGGAGGGGGGGGATTTGAGTATGCGAAGCCGCGCGCGGTGTGCCCCGGAGGAAGTGGGTACAGTGTATATGGTGGGGGAATTTAAGGGGCTAGCCGAGGCTAACGCCTCTTCAGTCAACCTGGCGTCGTCGTACGATCACGATCGAAGAGCCAGTAGCGTGCAACGCTCTATTCGGTGTATCGGCGTCGCTTTCCAACTTTTGTTCCTTTAACTCTCTCTCCCCCCCCACCCCGTATGTTTACGTCCCAATTTCGACGAGTGCCGCGATCCCGAACCGACTAATCCTCATAAATCGCGTTACGTGCGTGCAGTTGGTTGTACATTAATCTTCGAAGAGACGTCAATCAACAACTTCGAAAATGGTCGCGAAGGACCCGTCGAGAACGTTGGTCACGGAGTCGATGAACCCGTACGAGAAGCCGCCCAGTGTTAGCGCCGCACAGTCCGTTAAAACTTTTCTATATAATTCCGAGACTGGCGCGTTTATGGGAAGAACCGCGAGTAGTTGGGGTAAGTAATTTCCGAAAGTAAGATTGTCGTTTGCACCCAAGCGTACCTTCTCGATCTATACACGCGTAATATCGAACTGCAGCTAGACCGGGCAACACACAGCCAACTGACACTCCCACAGTAAGCGCGTCTGCCACGTGAACCGTTCCCTCCATCCACGATCCGACTCCGAACAAACTTTCAACCCCGAAAATCATCCAAAACGACTAAAAACACGTCAACTTCCAGTTTGTACCCGCGCGAGCCTTCATTGTAATCCACATCTCGTTTTATCCTCGCCACGGAAGTAAAGCATGCACGCGTCACAGTCGTTTCGTGCCTTCAGGATTCATTGGTGCGTCGTTACTATACGGAGGGAGTATGAATCATAAAAGTTTATTATGCACGAGTCGCGTGTATTGGGGAGAGTAAAAAATCGCGGGATTGTTTGATGACAACGTGCGCGACGAGTCGTGCGCGGCTCTGGGCGCCCCGCGAAGTCTCCACGCGCATACGAGTGGAGCGCGAGCTTCGGCTCTACAGGTTGCGTGCGCGTATGTACAGTGGGACGAAAAATTCCTGCACTCTCGTTTTTTCTGCGGTTTCTAGCCATTTCCGTCAGTATTCGTTATTCACATTCAATGTGCGATATTTAATGAAATTGTGCGAGGAATTTTGTTTCTTTTTCGCGAAGAATTCTTTCACAAAATGCGCGGTGTGAAAATACTCGTTTATCCATTATATTTATGCAAATATACGCTTCACCGGTACACATTCTACAACCTGCGGAAATTAATATCCCCCATTGGCGTAGCCAGGAGGGGGCACGGGTGCGCACGCCCCCTGGAAAAAAATCGAACTAAAGTAATTAAATTCAAGTAGTCGATTAATTTTATTTGTTTCACCCAAGCAAGTATAAAGAAATAATTTAATAAAACTTAAACTATTTTATACGTCGTAATTTCGTAACTTGTGTAAAAAGTAGCTACTCCATTACTAAAATTATTTTGTTGCTATTTTCTCATTTCTTGATTTATTTTTTCATTCATGTTATGAATGATGATATTCAGTAGGGCGAAGCTGAAATTCACCCCCTCCCCGACTCACAAATAGTTATGGGGTTTTGAAGTTCCCGGAAACACGTGATAGAATAGTACATTTTTGAACATTTTGATGCCTATATTGGGTTTGATTGGGTTCGTTTGAGTCCCAAACGCAAACAATTATAATTATTTTTTGCTCTTAAAAATTGTTCGTCGAAAAGTCACTTATCTAAAGCATTACCAAAAAATAGAAAGCTGAGACTCATTCAATTGAGTACCTACTGAAAGTACAGTATCAAGACTGGTAACTGGATTAACGGATGATGAAAAATTAGTCGATTTCTTTCGTTGCAAGACAACGATAACAAAAGAATACAATTTTTCGATATCGATATTAGTTTTCGAGATATCGAATTTTTAAATATATATATTTTTTTAGATAATATAGTAAATCTATCGAATTACCCACACACACACATACACGAACGCACACACACGGATGCCCCAAATATTCGTTTATCTAAACATATGTATATCTCATATTCATTCATTTAAACGCTATATTTTTGTCTTAGAATCCCCGCGATAATGATTATTCTACCATTGCTCGAATTTCGTTTGCCAAACATTCGTTACGAAAAACCCTCAACCATTTTTCAATTCGCTTATTTAAAGATCTACAATTTACATGTGAAAATATTGTGCAAAATAATAAAAACGAGAAAATAAAAGGGATAAAATAGTACATTGTGTACCAAGGGCACAAAGTGGTACTTTTACGTCGAGCGCGATGTTTTCAGAACGAGTCGTAGACGAGCGCGCGATGCGAAGACGAGTACCAAACGTAATTTCGAAATGTATCAGTATATTTGTATTTATTAATTCTTCCTGTCGCGGCGATATCGCAGATTCTTTGTCGCGGTGGCACGTGAAAGTGAGGTTCTGTTTCTTCCCGTAAATAATGCCTCAACTTACGTAATTCCTCGACCTAACGACTGATGACAGCACCTAAAGACTTACAGCTGTTCCACACGGCGCTTAACGACCGTGGGCGTGAGAAATGCGCATGCGCAAATATTCAAGGCATAGGCCCTAAAAGACGTCTTCTAGGTTCCGTTTACACGCACGGAAAAGCGAGGAAAAGATGATTGTCGTATATACAGGAAATTTCGTTCCATTGCAACGATGCAAACTTCAAGACCATAAGAATTTGATATCAATGTTAACATGAACGTGTGATTAGAGCTTCATATTTTATGTTACGTAATTATCGACTAGTATGTAAATTTTTGTTAAAAAAATTATGACCGGGAACGAAATCGTTTTTTGTCTGTCCCCCCCCCCCCCTTTAGGCTCAGGAAAAAAGCTGGCTACGCCATTGATATTTTGTTCTCACGGCGAATTTACCTGGCGCTCGCTGACACGTTTCTAAATTCGGCAAAATATATTATTCATGAGATTATTCGATGATCGTGGCTCAGTTCGAGCGGAAGGAGCGACACGCGGTCTTGAAATTAACAGCTTCGTGTACGGGCGCGTCGCGTACGACGTCTCGGAATGCCGGACGAACGACGCGTCCAAGAAACTCTCTCGTGATTCATACTCGTTACGATACGAGACTGAAGAGTACGATGGAAAGAAAGGAGCAAAGAGATAGAGTCGAGAGAATACCCAGGATATAGAACAACGCAATTATGCCCGTTGCCTGTGTATTTTCGCTCATTGGGTAGAATATTGTAAATCTACAAGTGCATGTGTACGTACGTGCACCGGGAGAACGGGAAACGCGAGGCGCGTTTACATCTATGCGCGCGGAGTGCAGCTCGCGCAACGGACCCCGTTGCGGTAGCCATGGTTACGAGGCCCGATCCCACGGCGAATACGCTCGACCGCTCCCGAGTCGTTTGTTCGCCGGACGACGTTCAAAGGGCGCTCGGATCGATATTCGCGATCTCCAAAAGCCTTTGCGCCTCTCGCGGCCGAAGGCAGAAGCTCTACTAGTATAGTGAACTTCGTCACAATACATTGGTAACAATGGACAATATTTGAAAAACGAAAAGGTACTTGAGGTTCTGCTGTGTTCCGGGGTGCAAGACGGATAATAAAAGTGATTGTCGTTCCATAAGCCACCTGAAGATAGTCCCTTAAGAAAAGTGGTTGTTGACGCTGAAAATAACTCTTTATGTTTTCTTTCCAAACTTTTATCTTTATAAATGATAAATCGAGCATTATTAAACGTTATTTCCGTTTTATACCGCGTATAAATACAATTTCAGACTTCCCTTGTAAGGCGTCTGCTCCGAAAAATATAGGATGTCTCCATTAGTGAAATTAGTCCGCGATTATACCAAAATGTTATTGAAAGTTTCGTCAAAAGAGCGAACGTTTGCAAGCAGCGACAACGCGACCATTTATCGGATATTGTGTTTCACACATAACCTCCATGCTTGTAGCTTACATTAAAACAAAAATATTCGCACTTTACAAATAAATAATACAGTTAAATGCCTAATAAATAAATAATAAAAATGCCAGGTCATTTTGGAACACCCTATAGAAACACTCCTTGCAACCTGCGAGTGACTCTCATAACCTTAAAAAATCTAAATCCAGAGCTGACAAAGTTAAAAAAGAGGGTAAAATAAATTATTCACTGCAGTAGCATCTTTACAACGTACCATGGAGGTAAATTCAGTGCCAACTCACAGGAAATCAAGAACGAAGTAATTGTTTACATTTGAGGGTATACTTTGACCGGCCATATTGAAATATCGCTGTGCCACCTCTAGGACGTAAACACCGCAAATCCGTGCCACTTTTTTTGCCGTCACGCGTGGGCTATACAAATTGGAAGCATTTATTTTGTTCCGTTTTTTTACTTACTTTTTCATCGCCAAACACGCGCACACACATCTACACGTTTTACGTTGTTTCATGCGCTTTCTGTGACTTTCGCGCGGCTGCGCAGCTACCTCGCGCGGTGGACGCGCCAATTTTAAATTTAACGAGAAGCAATTGTTCTCTCGCAAACTTTTAACGGACGCCGCGACACGCTGACGGACGTAGCGTTAAAAATTAATTGACAGGTGTCCAATTATGTTTGAGGAGCCATCGTGGGCGTGTTGGAAGCACAACGATTATTCAATTTCCGTGGCAAAGGAGTGTCGAAAGATTTTTCGAAGCCGCGAGTATAGCACAATTCAAGATGGCGGAGTCGTTAAGGCTGTCGATCGAGAACTTTGAAAATTTATTGGATTGTGACGGAAATTGGTTATAGCGGAGAATAGCCGAGGAGCAATTGTTGAAAATTTTGTTTTAAATTGACGCGTCTGAGAGAGAGAGAGAGAGAGAGAGAGAGAGAGAGAGAGAGGGAGAGAGGGAGAGAGAGAGAGAGTCGGCCAATGAAATTTAGGGTTCCCAGACCCTCACATTTTTACCTACATGAGTCATTCAACGAAGTTGAATATTTTTTGTACCCGACCCGCCGAATGCTCGCCCTCATATCGTTCACTGTTACGGCACCACAAAAGCGCACAACTTATTTCACATCTTCTAAAATGTAATGCAATAATCATTGTTTAAAAAAAAAGAATTTATCATGTGCAATATCGTAACTCTATCTATCCATGTAATTCTATCTATTTATCTCATTCTAACTATATAAGTCCAATCTATCGTAATTCCCAATAACATCGTCATTGGGAATATTCGATAAAAATCAACCAACGAAACATTCTTAGTTAAAAAAAGTTTCAGCCTACCGAAGAAATATTTTCAACAAATAAAAGCAGTATAAAAGCTGTGAACAAATCGTCCATTTATATACCGTTATGTTTCCATGGAAGGGAATTGATAGAACATCCTGATGAAGACTCAAGGTACAATACGACCACCGACAAATCGACAATCTACGAGTGTGTATATATGTGTATATCTATATATACTAGATTGGCTCCATACAGTGAAGGGGACACGACTCTGGTACGAGATCTTAAGAGGTTAGGTTACTCTGACCACCCGAAAATCAGGGTTATTAAAAAAAAAAAATTTTGAAGGAATTAGTAAGATTATTGGAAAATAGTTTGGACATTTATTTGTATGTTTAGTACATTAAAAAAGTTGTTTGCCAAATTTCGTAGATAAATATTAATAATTTGAAAAGTTATAAACAATCTCGTAAAGGACCTTTAAATGTGAGGGGCTCAACGGTGTACTTGATTTTGGCCACTCGGTAGATCAGAAAAAAAAAATTTTGTACTCTTTCAAACATAAAAAAAAAATATTTGAGTTTTTTTTTTTCAATTTTTCGAAGAAAATGACATTACTGTTAATAACTAATTAAAAAGAAATGTTAAGAAGAATAACGTTGGTCAAGACTACACTACTATTACCTTGGACAAGTGTACCAAATTTCAAGGCAATCCGTTCATTATATGGCGAGAAATCGTGTACGCCGGTTTGAAAAACATAGTTTCGAGAAAAACGCGTTTGAAGTTTTACTAACAGTTCTTTCGTTGTAATCATAAGTTTACCTTCAATCTGCGATTACTGTGCCATATGTTGGACCTTCCTCTTCAATTTGAGTTGCCTCAAACGACGAACGAGAGTTTCGACATTTTCAGAGTAGCCTGACGCCTTAACAATTTCGATTCAAGTATCATCCATTATGACTGTGTTACAAAAGCACAATGATCATATTTCTCAACATTCGACGTGTTTTCCTGATGTCTAATTGTTTCATTTCTTTTCTTTCTGATTTTGAGAGCACTTTATTGCATTTTTATAATCGATGTATATACACATATCGATACATGCACAGATATGTGTATATCAATTACAAAAATGTCATTGAATGTTTGAAATCGAGGCAAGGAAAATCAATGATAAGAACAATGTACACAGATGTACATATAGACGTACGTATACAGATCGAGCCGTTAGCTTTGAAAATGCGTATAAATTATCGAGCGCATGCATTTTCATAGCGTGTTGATAGCTGAGATTAGCAAAGATTTACAACTCGCATCTTGAGCGATTCGGGATCGTTCTCGAATGATCGGGTCTGCATAAGCTTGAGGCTCGAAAAACCCGTCGATGCTGAGTATTTTTTTTATGAGCGTATTGGGATCAGGACGTCGGGATTTTACACGCAATCAATACATAGTCTTGCGAAGTTCAAGATTTTTTTTTATTGCAAAATATTGATGCGACTAGGGTCTTCTGGAATGAAAAATAAAAAAATTTACTTCTAGTGTAAAAATAAAATTTTCGTATGACCGAATACTTTTTCGAAATTTTGATAATTATGGAAATAGCAAGCTGTAGAAAAAATGGTCGATTTTCAACCGAAAAGAAAAAAAAACAAATGTAATTAACAAGCGGATAAATGTATGAAAAAATTATCCGGTCATACGATAGAAAATGTCATAAACTATGCTCTGTCTGAACTTTTTGTGAGTTTGAGGAACAGATTTTGCGAGTTGTCTTGCAACGTCTCACAAAACATATTTTCGAGAGAAAGGCAAAAGAACAAGGTTCATGGAGCTCAGTCGGCGATCTGAGTCTTCATAAAAATTTGTACAATTCGTTGAATTCTTCGATCTTGTAAAAAAATCGATAGTATTTTTTCCATTAGGGGTCTTCTCACTTTAGACGATAAAAAAAGCTATTTTCGTGAATTTTTTTGACAGGTTTATATTATAGATATTGATATAAAAGTTATCACACTACTATAATGATAACTTAATTGTTCATTAATATTTTGCAATTTAAAAAATTAATACACTTTCGAAATACATGAAAAATGTTTAAAAAATGTTTTTATGTAATCCAAACAAACTTTAAACGCGTTTTTCTTGAATCAACGTTTTTCGACGGCTTGTTGATAAAATCTTCGAAACTAATGAACCGATCCTTATGAATTTTTTACCCACATATTCTTTACAGCTATAGCCATAGCGCATATTAAGGATTTTTAAAAAATTTTATATTTACTTTTTTGCCAAAAACGGTGAAAAAACGTTTTTTTTTGTTTTTTCGAAAAATGTCCGCCATTTTGTTATTTTTGCATATATAAAAAATCGTATGATATACGCTATAGCCATTAACATACTGAATCTGAAACCATTCGATGTTTTTCTTTCGAGATTTCATCAACAGTGCAGAGCGACGATTTTTTAGGACATTTTTTTAACTGCCACTTTCATCTATAAATAGTGAGTTAAATAAAGAAATAAATTTTTTAAATGTATTTCGAAAGTGTATTTATTGAGTGTAACAATTTTTATATCAATATCTATAATATAAACCCATTTAAAAAATCATGAAAATAGTCTGTTTTTAGCGTCCAAAGTGAGAAGACCCCTTAAGTGATTCTGATGAAAATGAATGACACTTCGTTAATCGCTGTCACAAAGCTGATTTGGCTAAGTAGATTCGTTCCGCGATTACACTCATAGTATGTTGGGTACAATTCCCTAATCGGCCTTTTTTTCTCTATAATTTATTCCCGATGTACGGAAATCACTTTGAGCGGGAATGGTCGTAAATGAAACTCAAAAAATCTTTATTTCCAATGCAATTGAGCATTAAGAATCTTTAAAATAATTTTCAAAGAGTTATTACCGTGAAAAGCATGAAAAAAGACTAACACCCGTATTCCACAAGGTACATCTATTAATCCGATTGTTATTATTAACCCTAGAAAGGCACACTGGGGTACATTCGTGTCCCGCGAATTTAGTAAAAGTACTCAATTTTACCAATTTAAAATGTTCTCTTCCCTTAGGATTGAACTGTGACACACTTTTTGAATTTTCTGAATTTTTTTCAATGTTACCATCGTCTTCCTCATTAAGGGGCTATGCCACTATGAATGCTGAAAATTTGGGTGATTTTCGGGAATTTTTTTGGAAGAAAAGTACTCAATTAAATGTTTCGGAAAATTAAGAATATGTTTGGCTATATTTGACCTATATTACATAATTTTTTCATAGAAAAATATTGAGATCCAAGCGACTTATGCGCTGCCTTCGGAGGCGCCAAAAAAAATCCGGCCGATTGAGTAGCTGAAACCGAAAAAGGAAAAAATGTTAAACTGGACGGTATTTCCTGTACAATGACGTAGGATTTTCGAAAAATATCAAAATCTAACAAAATGGCGTAGTTATGAAAAAAGTCTGTTTTCTTGCCTATAAAATGGTCGTTTTTTTCAGTGCCAAATCGTCAATTTTCACCAAATCAAAAATATCCTACGTCATTGTAGAGTAAATATGTTCAAGAGTACTCAGTTCAAATTTCAAGTCAATCGGATATTTGCTCTTTGAGTTACAATGTCAGCAAATTTGAAAAATCTCATTCCGAGAAAAACGCGATTAAAGATTTAACTATCGCATTTTATACCTACGAGCGGTTGCTCTTTAGAAGGCTGCCATTCGGGAAGCAAAAATTCTTGAAAGTATAAACTGTCGAGGAAAAAAAATCGATTTCTTTAAAGTGTCACACTGGTATAGCCCCTTGAAAGACGAAGAAAATCATGTGCTTCCAAAAATTTTATTCACCATTTATGACCCCGATAATCGGGTCCAAAGCGTGGGGTACATTTGTGCCCCAGTGTGCCTTACAAGGCAAAAAAATAAGTGTATCATTCTAGGGTTAATAGCGTAGGAGAAAACTGGGAGCAAATACGTAAAGATTTTTTCGCTGTAGTACAGAGGTTATGTCACGCACCGCGCCTCACCGAACCGATCTACAGCAGCGACGCGCAGTGGCATTGAGGCGAACGAAAAACTTGCTCAATAAGGGTACTAATCCTCACCACCGAAATTCACTTCCGTTTCAAGACCTGTATATAAGATCGTGCTCCCAAGACTGTAAACACGGTTCGCCCGGTTATAAAAAAATCTAAATCTCGGATTTTTTTTGCCTCCACACCCCTACAACTATAGCTCAAAAGGCGTCATATATGTCACCAAATAATAAAGATTCAACTTGAACATCAAGAATGTCCGAAATTGGGTTGTGAAACTGATTGATTTTTGGACAGTTAAGGCCTTCGTATGAAAAAAGTGACGCACTTATAAAATTAATTCCACATCTATTTAGTATGAATATCAAGCTGTTAGAATTTTTTTTCGATGTACAAAATGGCCGACTACTCGAAACTTCTCGCAACAGCTTTTTTCCAATTGGCGTGACAAAAAACTTCAACAATTTTCACTCGATATGCTTCAAATTTAAAAGTCATGTTCCTAATTGCATTTCGCAGAGAAGTACGTACGGAATTTCTGATTAATCGAAAAATTTTCATTTTATGTGCAGTTTATGAGCAGTTATAACGAAATTTTTCACTGATAATTCATTTCTCAAGTTCAAATACCTACAACTTTTGAATGAAACAATATTTTTTAAATTCCGTACGTACTTCTCTAGGTGTTCTAATGTAGATTGACGAGAGTTTTCATTTTTTTTTCTAGGTAAAAAATTGTGGATGCTAAATGTCACGCCGCGGATTGCCTCAAAAAAAAGATAAAAAAAATATTAGTAGTTGGCCATTTTGTACATCGAAAAAAAAACATTTTCTAACAGCTTGACATTCACAATAATTAGATGTGTAATTAATTTTATGAGTGAATCACTTTTTCATACGAAAAAAATATTTAAATTCGTACATGATTCTATACCCGGTACTGTGGCCTAAGGCTTTAATGCATCCTAAATTAATCTCTCGTTCATATGAATTCCAATCGTCTACATGCATTTTGATATCATTCTCGAAATTTCTTAATATACTCACGATCGTTCGAAATTTCGAAAGTAACGCCGTTTCCAAAGAGTCGAGACGCGGAAAGAAGTGACAGAAGTAGTTGTGAGCAAGGGGAGATTACGTCGAGAGCGCGTAACGCAACCGTGACTATTGTAAATACAGTAGAGTTGTGATCGAGGCGGCGAACTGAGAGAATCCGGAAGTAGGCTGATGCACAAGGTTCGAACGAGAAACGAACGCTCGTACGTACGCGTGTATACACATATATATATATGTGTATATACCTACGAATGCGCACGAGGGCATACATATATGTACAGATGTGTGTGGCTTGTATTCGTGTATGTGAGTGTATGCACATACATGTGCGATGAAGTCTCGGCTGAATGGCAATTGTTGAACTTCCCTTAGCGCAAACGTGTACAACGAGGTCAATTGGCGTTAAATGGAAGCATTACGATATTACGTAACCTAGGGCCATTCCGAAGGGTACACCCACGTTGGTACGTCCACACGCCTGGGGCCTTTTACTCCCATAGTGTGTGGCCCCGACTGCCCCGACTGAAGAACGTCAGTGTCGTTCGACACACGCTAGCTCTCTCTCTCTCTCTCTCTCTCTCTCTATCTCCCTCCCCCCTCTCTCCCCCCTCTCTCTCCTTCTCACTCTCGTTCGTCTTGCCTCTCTCTATATCGTGTAGTTTCGCAAATTTTGCATCCGAACTTGTTCGTTTCGTTCAGATATCGTTCGACAATTCGTCGAACCCTTAAGGTAATGTGAGCCCAAGAGAGAGAGAGAGAGCGAGAGAGAGAGAGAGAAGAGTGCACCACGACCAAAATGTCCATCGACACGTAATCTTCATTTTTCGATCGATAAAAGAAATGAAAAACAGCATCCCGACCAAACATAAAAAGTGACCCGATACAAGGCAAAAGAAAAAGTGACTCCGTATAAACCAAAAATCGAAAACGAGAACGCAAATAATAAAGAATCACAATTAATAATAATAAGCAAATGAAATGTTTAAAATAAACTAAAAGCCAAAAACAAAAACGCAAATAATCAAGAAAGCGAAAAAAACATTTGTGATTTCTTTGTTATTTGCATTTTTGTTTTCGCCTTTTAGTTTATTTCTCTTAAAATTTACTTGCCACTTATTAGTCATTTTAATTTAATTTAGTTATATTCATAATTGTTTTATTATAATTCCAATTGTTATATTTTTATGAACTCATTTTTATTTCATTCAATTTTGTTTAATTCATCTTCTCCAAAGAAATCGCAAACAAAAAAAGACAATAAAAAAAGAACAAGAGAGAGAGAGAGAGGGAGAGATCCCATATAGGTACCACGATCGTTTTTCACATTGCCTTAAGGGGTTAAGCCACTCTAGAGGCCGAAAAAATAGGCTTTTTGGGGATTTTTTAAATATGAAGTACGTAGGATTTTATTTATATTGCATAGTTCATTTGTTATTAACAATTATCTGACGAAATTTTTCACTTTCGAAAAATTCGCCTTAAAAATCGTCAGATAATTGTCAATAACAAATGAACTATGCAATATGACAAAAAAATCCTACGTACTTCCATAGACAATGCATTTTTCAAGATATATTCAACATTTCAAGTGAATCGGTTGAAAATTGTCTGAGTTATGTTTCCGGCCAACTTAAAACATGCCGTTTAGAGATAAACGCTGCACAGCCGCCATTTTGAAATTAATCGCTTCAAAAAAAGTATTGTATACAGTCACTGATATGTATAATAAACACCCTTTTTTGTAATCTTGAATTATTTTGTAGTTTTACTGAAAAAAATCCCCAAAAAGCCTATTTTTTCGGCCTCTAGAGTGGCCTAAGGCCTTAAGGTGATGTGAAACACATTCGCTGACGGCCCCTCTCGTTCTGCTGTTAGCGCCACCATCGGTATCTGTCTCGCACCCATCACGGCTCGATGTTCGTACGGCTCCCCTGATAAATCCAGATGCCCCCACCCCTGAAAAAAATCGATCCAATATAATCAAAATAATCAAACTTAAATAATCGATTAATTTCATTTAAGTTTCACCCAAGCATGCACAAGGAATTAATTTTATGAAACTTAAACTATTTTCTTCGTCGTAATTTCGTTATTTGTATTTAAAAAACAGCTTTTTCATTACGTAAATTAAATAGATATTCAAATTTCACAATTAAGTTACCTGTAAGTAAAAGCAATACATTACATTTGTTGACCGATACATTATCAGAAAAATACTGGAAGATCAATATTCACTACCAAGTAATAGATAACATGATTGTAAATCTAAAAAGCCGATTTGAGAATATACCGTCCGCTCATGTAGTTGGCGCATTTTTTCAATTGAATACGAAAAACGGAGAGGATTTTATGAATAATTATAAAAAAATCTTAATATTTGATACGTCAGCCTTAGAAGCTGGAGCGATGGTAGTGAAAAGCATACTTTCATTTAAAAATTATGAAATAGATGCTGGCAATTTAAGAAAGCCTAATAAGAAGGCGCACTGCTCTTATATCAACTTTTCCAAGCAGCAATATTACTCCCAGTGAGTCCCGCCGGCTGTGAGAGGAGTTTTTCTGCCATGGAGCGGATCAAAACGTGGTACCGCAGCACAATGCTTTAAGAACGATTGTCTTATATGTCATTGCTGAAAATAGAAAATTACACTGTTAAAAAAATGCAACAAAAATAATTTTTTAAATTTTTAGTTTCTAGATGAGAGACTTGAAAAATAATAAGGGTTTTTCGTAACGAAGATTTGCCAAAAGAAATTCGGGAAAATGAAAAATAATCACTTTTATCGCATTCCAACGATGGAAACTTCAATCTCATTGATTATTTTTTAAGGTTCTGCAACAATTTGATACGAATGTTAACATGAACGTGTGATTGAAGCTTCATACTTTATGTGTGTTACGTGATTGTCAACGATTATGTGAATTTTATTTAAAGGCTTACATCACCTTAAACGTCTAAAATTAAGTGATTTTTTTCGATATTTTTTTTTGGGTGGAAGGACAAGTAAGAGGATAATAATATTTAAGGATTTTATTAGTCATATCTTCGAGTAAAGAAAAAGAAATGTATATTCAAAAATGATACAAAAGGGTGACGCTGGAGCCATTCTCGCGACACATGATTAATTTGAGATTCAGGCTCACGGAAATTTATATTTGGAAAAAATAAAAAGAATTCTACTACTTAACATAAGTATAGTTAGAGAAATACGTGTGGGATTTTGAAAAAATAAATTTTTGCGTAATTGGCAAGCATTTGAAGTAAAAACTCAATTTTCGACAGAAAGAAGAACATTTATTTGTTAATAAATAATGTTATAATTAACTCATGGAAAATTTCGTACGTACTTCTCTTCGGAATATTATTTTGAAGATATGCTCAAAATTTGGAGTGAGAAGAATGAAAATTGTTGGAGTTGTGCTGCGTGCCGTTTTGAAAAATTGTGTTCCGAGCAAAACGGTCGAGGTCTCGCACACGGGCCGGCCACTGCCAACGCAGACCTACACGAGCCTGCGGAACTTTGTTTTACAAGTACCAAACTTTTTCTTCCTTATCCTAGATGGGTCAAAGCATCTCTTAAGGCGGCAGCCTGAATTAGAAGGTCCAAAAAAGCATTTTTCTTGACTGAAACAAAATAACCAATAAAATCTCAATTGTCATCTATTTTTCTTCTGGGTGGATTAAGAAAAAACTGCAAAAATCATAAAATTCTAACTCCTTGCAGGTTTGAAAAAAAAATTATTTAACGTGCTATAAAAATTATTTAAAAAGACTTTTTCAACGACTTTTTTAGTTCACTTAGAAGAGATGTTCATACTGAAGAAAATAAACTTTGGTTTGATTCAATAGGTCGTTTAGTTTTTTTGCTATCACGCCCGCCAATTTGGAAAAATCGTGAAAATCAAAACTGGAGAAAACGCGCTTCACAGTTTTCAATCGGAGGAAATATCAATCGCTTTGCTGCTTTTGGCCTTGTATTGCTATCACGCCCGCCCATTAAAGAAATAAACAGTTTTTTGAAAATTCTGCCGTAGTGTTGACCCTTAAAAAAAGATGATTGTAAATAAAACCACTTTTTTGTCAGGCTAGGCTCCCCAGAAAATTATGCTGGCTCCGCCAAAGCTTGTCGTCCTTTCACTCTCCTTTCTCGGCTGCCTATCGACTTTGGTGAATTCGCATGTCTCGCTCTATCGACAGCAACTTAAAATAAATAATTAAAATAAACCTGAAATAAACTTCTAAAGAGTATATAATTATATACTTTTTACAAATAATTAAAATAACTTAAAATAAACCGCTAAAAAAATCGCTTTACCCGTTCGTTCCGGTGTCATCGAATTGATTTGACGCAATGGTATGGGGGCCGCTCGAGGTCTCCGTTCGACCGGATGAAAGGAAGAATTGAAAACAAAGAAAACAATACGTTGGATCGACCGAGCAGCCGGGGGGCTGGTTCGACTCGGAATCTTTTTTATTCGGACCAATCTTTATTCTGCCGCAATCGCTTTTGACACTCTTAATGGCATTGAGGACGGTGCTGACCGGAAACTCGAGTCGAGTTAGATCTGGATACCGCATGCAGCTTGCACGTGCACGTTATAGGTACACGAATACGTTCGTATAAATGTACGTGAACCACGAGACGAACGAGAGACACAACATTTATTCGTGTATATGTGTGTGCGTGTGTTTATTAACCACTCGTTGTTGGGTAAAATGATCCGGGGGGATCCGAGGTGATATCCATGTACAGAACGGGATTGCACGATATTGGATTTCCCGATTCGTCCACTTGCCAAGAGCTGTTCATCTTCGCGCGTGAAATCATATTTTTTTACCATCTACAAAATCGCGATACGAAAATACGAGGAAAATCGTTCGTTGAGACTAATGCGAGGATTGAAAAAGGCAGTGTCAGAGTAGACGAGTATAATCCCAGCGGAAACTCGGGAAAAACTAATAATGTTCAAACAACGATGCTTATGTTTGTTCAGCTATGTCGTATTGTTTATCGGTATCGAGTATTTAATCTCCATCACAATGAGATATTTTTCGCACACTAAATCAGATCTCAAATGTGGTGGGTCGGTCAAAAAAACTCTCGCCGTGATTTTTTCATTCGATCGTTGTCTATTTAAGGGGAGGTACCTGCGTGAACGGCGAGAAAAACAGGTAAACTTTGGGAATTTTTATCTCAAAAACTAATGTTTCGATTCGATCCGGGGTATTTTTATTGGAAAATATGTACATTGAGGTATGTTTAGGAATTTTTAAAAATAAATTCGTTGACTGGAAGCGATTCAAACGCGATTATCTCGAAACATAGTTTTCGAAGTCGGTGCCGGATGTATCTCGAAAATGGCTTGTTCGATTTTGTCCAAATTTGGATACAATATTCTTCGATAGTTTTTCTCGTTCGCCACGTAGGGGTTTTTCATTTGATTCAACCATTGCTTTTTTATGCAATGTGTATGCAATCCAAAATCGTCGGAAATTGCGAAAGAAAAACGAATGTTAAATTAAAACGGTCGCAATTCCGTCAAAAATGAAAATTTCCAAAAAATCCTACGTGGCGAACGAGAAAAACTATCGAATAATATTGTATCCAAATTTGGACAAAATCGGACAAGCCGTTTCCGAGATACATCTGGCACCGACTTTGAAAAATATGTTTCTCAACTGACTCAAAAATGGGGATGTTTTCCGTTTCTCATCGATAACGCCTTAACGGTACGAAATATTAAAATTTTTCAAATTGCAGCAATGTTTATTCTTTTGTGCACTACATATTGGATATGAGAACGATAACGTTATCGACGAAAAACGAAAAACACCCCTATTTGCGAGGGTTCGTTTCACCCCTTAAAACGGTTTTTCCGCCGATAAAAAATTACGTAACGCTTACTCTTCGGTGCTTTATAACATATCTAAATTTCTACAAAATCGAAGGGTGTCACCTGAGGGATGTTCCTTGTTAGAAGAGATTTTCATGCCAAAAAAATTAACTTCGGTTTGATTCAATAGGTCGTTTATTTTTTTTGCTATAACGCCCGCCAATTTGAAAAAATCGTGAAAATGAATAGTGGAGAAAACGCGCTTCAAAGTTTTCGATAGGAGGAAATATCAATATCAAATATCAATCGCTTCTCTGCTTTTGGCCTTGTATCTTCAAAAATATTTACAATAGGCCTTTGTAACTTTGTGAATATGTTCTTGGATAGTTTATCTATCGATTTAAGCAATTGAAAAATACGATTTTTCGGACATTCTAATTCAGGCTCTGGCCTGAAGCCATTTAAAAAAAATTGAATATTCTACATTGGTGTTAACCCCTAATAAAATATTTTCGTTTTTTTTAACAGAAGGATTTCTTTTTCTTTTTGCAGGTAAATTGGTCTCTTCTATCTCATATTTTACGGTGTTCTCGCGGCTCTCGTTGCGATATGCTATGCGTTTTCGAGATACATCTGGCACCGACTTCGAAAACTATGTTTCGAGATAATCGCATTTGAATCGTTTCTAGTCAACGAATGTGTTTACAAAAATTCCTAAACATACCTCAATGTACATATTTTCCAATAAAAAAACCCGGGTCTGATCGAAACATTAGTTTTTGAAATAAAAATTCCTGAAGTTAACCTGTTTTTCTCGCCGTTTACTCAGGTACCTCCCCTTAAGGCGGAAGCCTGAATTGGAAGGTCCAAAAGAAGCGTTTTTTCGAGAATTTTTTTAGAAGGGGAAAAAACAATTGAGCTCAGCAAACATTGAGGTATCTTTTTATGTATATTTGAAACGTGTAAAAAAAAAGTTCAACATGATACAATAAAAGACTGCAGATTTATCAGCCCAAAGATTTATTACCCAAACTAACCTAATGGGCGGGAAAGATGCTGCTCGTAATTCTTGACTGAAACAAAAAAAACCAATAAAATGTTTAATTGTCATATATTTTTCTCCTGGGTGAATCAACAAAACGCTAAAAAATTCGTGAAATAATAACTTTTCTCAGGTTGAAAAAAAATGTGTTAAAAAAATACTTTAACGTGTTATAAAAATAATTTTAGAGAACTTTGTCAACGACTCTTTAAATTCACTTACAAGAGATTTTCATACTGATGAAAATAAACTTTGGTCTAATTCAATAGTTCGTTTAGTTTTTTTTGCTATCACGCCCGCCAATTTGAAAAAATCGTTAAAATGAAAACTAGAGAAAACGCGCTCCAAAGTTTTCAATAGGCGGAAATATCAATATCAAATATCAATCGCTTCTCTTCCTTTGGCCTTGTATCTTCGTAAATATTTACAATTGGCCTCCGAACTTTGTAAATATATTCTTGGGTAGTTTATCTATCGATTTAAACAATTTAAAAAAAACGTATTTTGGAACTTCTCATTCAGACTCTGGCCTTAAGGAGGTAGGATCGTTAGCCACAATCCAAGATTCAATTAAAAAAAATATATATGTTATTGTCCAGACTATACTGAGTCTACGCATTTTTTCATATTTTGTCACCATAAAACACCAGAGATGAAAAATAGTTTAGTGTATATAATTTTACGTGCGGTTATATATGGGCAAGACACGTTCATGCTTCGGGTCATATAATTTTTGTTGGCTATTTACCACCAAGATCAACCATTTCTAACAACGCATTAACGCAAACTTAACCTTTGTAAAAATTTAGACATAAAAAACCATCTGGCCCATCGTAAACCACATATATTCAATGTTGAACCATCAAGGTGTGATTAAAGATTACGGATCTTGGCTGGCGAATGAAGAAAATTGCTGCCAACCTCAATGTCCGCGAAGTTTCCGTATTTCGGCAATACTTAATATTAATTAATAGTAATAATAAATAATCTTGTCTCATAAATATAAATAGGCACTAATGATTAAAAATGTCATTCTGAGTTCTATAAAAAGTTCGCTGACGCAGCTTTTTTTCATAATAACCATCGATAATGTTATACTTTTCAAGTTGGTAGTAACACAAAAGTCTTTCTTATTTACGTAACAAAAACATAAAAATACATAATTTCGCTCTCTAATTATATATTTCATTAAGAATAAGCATCTACAGAATAAATCTATACGTCATATGCATTTGTTTGAGGTTCATGGAAAACCAAAATTCATAAACCATCATTTGACTCAACTGGACCGCTCCAACTTCTTTAATTGAAATTCGATTGAATGCGAGTCCAGGCGAAGAATTCATTCTTTTCCTGCAACGACGCTGCAGACCTCAAATATCAATAGTATTTATTGAAAGAAGCTCGTGATGTTCTGAATTGAATGAACTTCATTATCGCATACACTGAGAAGAATAGGGTATATATATGATTTTTTCAGACAGACGGGCGTCAGTGATTCTGAAGACCAACTTCGATGACGGTCCTCATAATCAGCCTGTACCCATACTCACCATTATGTAAATCCCAATGTCTCCAAAATCTCCTTTCGATGAATGCGAGCATATTCATATAAAGTTCAGCCCAAGCACCAGCTTCGAAATGAACGATTCGCTTGAAAAATATCAAGGATGGTACTCAAAATCGCCTGATGTGCCGATAGCCAACATTACGCAAATAAATAATGGGTTTGCCCCTATATATATATATGCACATTCACGTATACACGTATGTAGTGTCCTTGCTATGAGGCGGTGGGTCGAGAGCACATCGAATCAGCGCGTAATTGGATTGCTCCACTTGACAAAGCATTTTGATCCTCTTATAAATTGAACCACATGAACTAACATAATTAACCCCATGCGCTATCGCGGAAAACACTATCGCGTGTCAAAAAAGTCTCGTATTTCATACTCCTGGTCTCGTATTAAATTCGATTTACCCACTTGTGACAGGATCGTCAGCGATCGAATTGAAAATCGTTAACGATTTGTTGACAGAAAAAAATACCGAAGGGATTCCTGTAAATGACGTTGAAGTTTTCTTCTATTGCTTACATTTTTTGCTTATTTAGGGCACGAAAATCATCAAAACATTTTTTTTATCCTCATTAAAGATTCATGACTTTAATATGTAACAAAAATGATTGGTTATAATAAAAATGTATGAATGAAAAAAATTGAAAAGACCTTTCGCTGCATTCCAATGTTGCTAACTTCAATTTCCTGTGAATAGTAATTCAGAAATTGTCTATAGAATTAGTGCCATTGATTCAGTGGAAAATTTCACTCTCGGGTCTATTATTAAAAATTAGAATGCAGCAAAAATTCGAAAAAGTAAAGAAAAATTGAGGACGTATTTGATAAATTATTTTGTATGGCCCGAAAAGCTTTCACAATAATGCTCCGTTTGGGTATAGGAGGATTTTTTCGTTGTTCGTGGAGTTAGAAAGAGAATTTTCCATTTTGACGAGATTGAAGTTTGCATCGTTGGAATGGAATGGAAATGAATACTAGTGAATTTCTTTTTTTTCGGCAAAGTTTGCGTACCAAAAATCCTTCATTATTTTCTTTAAGTCCATTCAAACATCTACAATGTTAGCATGCAAAAACGAATTTTGCGTGATAATAAAAATAAGAAGGTGAAAATAAAAAATGGAACTTTCGTTGCATTTTAACAAACTTCAACACCATTTGTTTTGGAACTTGGGGCGAATTTATCCTCCGAACGAGTTGCTGCACTCCAATATTGTTACGAGACGTAATCACAATAAATATGATGTAATCGATTAAGGGGTAATACCTCTGCAACCGTCTAAAATTAAGCGAATTTTACAATGAAAGAACAAGTAAGCGGATAATAATATTCAAGGATGTTATTAGACATATCTTCAAGAGAACAAAAAAAAATTAAATATAAAAATTATACAAAATGGTGACGCTGGAGCAATTCTCGCGAGGCATGTTTAATTTAAAACGCTCTGCGGCACGCAGTGACCTGACGCAAATGTGAATCGGAAAAAAATAAAAAAATTTCTATTCATTTACATGAGTATAGCTAGAGAAATACGTAGGGGATTTTGAAAATATGATATTTTGTGTAATTGGCAACCATTGAAAGTAAACACTCAATTTTGAACAGAAAAAGCGGACAATAATTTGTTAACAAATAATGTTATAATTACCTCATGGAAAACGTTGTACGTATTTCTCTTAGGAATGTTATTTTTAAGATGTGTTCAATATTCGGAGTGAATAGAATTAAAATTATTGGAGTTATGCTGTGTGCCGTTTTGAAAAATGGTTCAAAGCATCTTTTAAGGCGGGAGCCTGAATTGGAAGGTTCAAAAAAGCGTTTTTTCGGGAATTTTTTTAGAAGGGAAAAAAACAAGTGAGCCCAGTAAACATTGAGGTATCTTTTCATGTATATTTGAAATGTTTAAAAAAAATGGTTCAACACGAAACAATGAATGACTGAAAATTTATCAGCCTATTCCATGTGCGTCTTGCCACTGCAGTCCCCAATCGGCGGGAAAGATGAGGCTCGAAATTCTTGACTGAAACTAAAATAAAAACAATAACATTTTCTATTGTCATATATTTTTCTTCTGGGTGAATTAAGAAAAAGCTGAAAAAATCGTTAAGTTATAACTTTTCTCAGGTTTGAAAAAAAATGTAAAAAAAAAAACACTTTAACGTGTTTTAAAAATGATTTAAAAATACTTTTTCAACGACTTTTTTAATTCACTTACAAGGAACATCCCTCAGGTGACACCCTTCGATATTGTTGAAATTTGGATATTTTATAAAGCACCGAAAAGTAAGCGATACTTATTTTTTTTATCGGCGGAAAAACGGTTTTAAGGGCTGAAACGCATCAAAAATGGGGATGTTTTTCGTTTTTCGTCGATAACGCTTTAACGGTACGAAATATTAAAAAATTTCAAATTACAACAATGTTTATTTTTTTGTGCACTACATATTGGATATGAGAACGATAACGTTATCGACGAAAAACGAAAAACACCCCTTTTTTCGAGGGTTCGTTTCACCCCTCAAAACGGGTTTTCCGCCGATAAAAAAATACGTATCGCTTACTTTTCAGTACTTTATAACATATCTAAATTTCTACAAAATCGAAGGGTGTCACCTGAGGGATGTTCCTTGTTAAAAGAGATTTTCATACTAAAAAAAATTAACTTTGGTTTGATTCAATAGGTCGTTTAGTTTTTTTGCTATAACGCCCGCCAATTTGAAAAAATCGTGAAAATGAATAGTGGAGAAAACGCGCTTCAAAGTTTTCGATAGGAGGAAATATCAATATCAAATATCAATCGCTTCTCTGCTTTCGGCCTTGTATCTCCAAAAATATTTACAATAGGCCTCTGTACCTTTGTGAATATGTTCTTGGATAGTTTATCTATCGATTTAAGCAATTGAAAAATACGATTTTTCGGTCATTCTAATTCAGGCTCTAGCCTTAAGCCATAAAAAAAATAAAATTTCTACATTGGTGTTAACCCCTAATAAAATATTTTCGTTTTTTTTTTAACAGAAGGATTTCTTTTTCTTTTTGCAGGTAAAATTGGTCTCTTCTATCTCATATTTTACGGTGTTCTCGCGGCTCTCGTTGCGATATGCTACGTCGGATTTCTTCAGACACTAGACAAGACGATACCTAGATGGCAATTGGACCGTTCAATCATAGGCACTAATCCTGGTGAGTATCTTCGACAATGATACAAATCGCGTAATCGCCATCCACACGCACCCTCGCGCATACCGTCGTTAAATAACGCTGGCACACTATTTTCCCGCTTTGACACACACACACACACACACACGCGCGCGCGCGCGAAATCGAAATAATTTACTGATTATGTAAATGAGACGCGTTCGCGTTGACCTTCCCTAATTTTCTATGATTCATTCAATTTCAACGTCCTCGTTCGCACTTTCCGCTCGTCAATTCGCGTTTGCGATGCAACGTCGCGATTTTCCTTCATCACCGCGCGCCGCGCGTAATCCCATCGGTATCCGGATTTCGAATTTTTTTTTCAAATCTGAAACTCATGGGCGAGGGAGAAATTCTGCATGATCAAATTGCGCCCCTTAGCTGCAAAAATGACGTGGTATTTTTGTATTTATTGTAGTACGGGCACCTACTCGATTATTGGATCTATACGACGTCGAGGTTTGCATCGTTGCAATGCAACGGAAAGGTTTTTTTTAAGGGGTTACATCTACCTAGAGGGCCGAAAAAATGGCCAAATTCCGAATATTTTTTTCTGGGAAACGGTTGGTGAAAAAGAAACGCATTTTTTTCAACACGAAGGTTAAAAAAAGGGTATTGAGAGCATTTTAAAAAATACAGAAAAACAACAAAAACATGGTCGCTGGCAGATGATGATTTTTTTTCGCGACTTTTGGCGGTGGACACTCTCCAGCTTGAACGGTTCGCCTGAAATCTAAAACCAAACGGGTTATTCAAGTTTACAATAAATACGAGTCGTTGACGATCGTTGATGTTTGAAATCATTTTTTTTAACAATGTGGGGCTGAACTGAAACTCGAGCATGCAAAATCTATGAAGAAAATCGTCATTTTTACGTAACTATTAAAAAATGAAGATGGGTTTGAAGAAAGTGAGATCGTCAACGACCTTTGAATGTTTCTCGTCGTATCTGCTGTAAATTTGGAAACAATCCGCCTAGCGGTTCTCGAGATATCATGTCCACCGACTATGAAAAAAATATTATCTGTCGGCGGCCATGTTTTTGTTGTTTATCTGTATTTTTTGGTGATTTTCTTTCAAATGCTCACAATATTTGTGTTAAAAAGAGCGTTACTCTTTTTTGGGATTCTTATTTAGCGAGCCACAACGTAAATATGCAAAATATGATTTTAGATAACAATGAAAATAGGAAATTGAAAAGCATTTTCGTTGCATGTCACACGATGCAAACGTCAACCCCATAGAATCGATGCTGAATCTTTTTATATGCTACGGATAATGTATAATATTGAAATTGGCATCGTTGGAACGCACCCAACGTTACTTTTCTCAACCCTTCGAGTGCACACCTCCGCCGCCAACCTATAAGTGCATCTTGGTTCAATCTGACCCAAGGCGTTTTTCAAATCGTTGTATTCCGGTAAATATGCATTTTTTTTTTTTTTTTTTGTAGGGACGTTTTTTGTAGTAAATTATCCATATTTTATGGCCCTGAGTTAATTGTTGTTTGACGAAAACGAAAATTAAACGCCAAAACATTCGTTCAAAGTGAGGCGTACGTTGAAAAATACGTACTTACACGAAAAAAATTACTGTGCACTCCAAGGGCTAAATTGCCAAAATATTCATTGACCCATTTCCACTTTATCGTTGGGTATTATAATTAATTGTGACTTATTTTTGTCAAGCGCCACTGTAATTTACCAATGACTCAGAAGGGCCCTCCTTATGCCCCCACAAAATACGGCCCTTCGCGAAAGAAATACCTTAACGATGAATTTTCAGAATGTTCGACAATTTTGTATAATCGTGTGATTACTTTTTTTTTCTAGGCCTAGGATTTCGACCAGCGCCACCGCCCGAGAATGTCGAGAGCACGCTGATCTGGTTCAAGGGAAGCGACAAGAACAACTTCAAACCCTGGGTCGACTCACTAACGGACTTCCTCAAGGGTAATTCAAATTCTATGCATGGGAATGACGCTTTGACAAAACCATTGCGCACCCTGAAAGTGGACAAAAATATTTGGGCGAATAAAAAAATGCACGATCATGGAAAATAATATAGTACATAGTAAAATAAAACAATTTTGTAAATAGTTTTGCAAAAAAGTTGTGCAAACAAAACTCGATACTAAGTAGTAAAATAAAGCAGTATTTTATTATAAAATAATAGTATAGTATCGATAATATTAGGGTGTTGAATAATTTCTCGCTGTTTTCCAACCGATGGCGTTGCCAACACTGCGTGCGTGTAGTTCAAGGAATCATCGCAGTGTAACGGGTCGAAAAATAGTTGATTTTCGCGATTTTTTTTCGGTGGATAAAATACGCTAATCAGTCTGACCTTTTTATGTCAAATCAAAGCACTCATGAAGAACGGAAAATCAATTTTTTAACGTTTATTTTTTATTTTTTACATTTCTTTAACGGTTATATTCTCTGAAACCTTATCTGAAACGAAATTTGTTAAAATATTATTAATCAGTATGAAAGCCGCGACCTTGCAATGGACGTTTTTTAAAATCAAAATTGACAAAATGGCGGCAGTTTGAAAAAAAAACAGTATCGAATTCAGCGTATTTTTTCAACAATTTTTCGTTTAAAAAATATGAAGTTTAAAAGAAAAGCTTCCATAGCAAGATAAAGAATAGCGTGAAAAATGTTGTGTCAAAATTTGAGACGCATAGCTTGAAAACTCTTTTGAGAGTGTACACCGTTTTGAAAAACGACATTTCGAGAAAAACTCATTTAAAGTTTCGAGTGCGCAATTTTTATATAAATTGTCTAATTACGTTTATGTAAGTATGTGAACAGCACGTTTATAATCGTCTATACTATCGGATAATGCAAACAAAAATTGATTTTTTGAATATTCTCACTGTGATGTACCCTTAAGGGGTCTTCTCACTTTAGATGCTAACAAAGGCTATTTTCATGGATTTTTTTCGATCGGTTTATATTATAGATATTGATATAAAAGTTGTTTCATTTAATAAATACACTTTCGAAATACATTTACAGAAAAAATTCAATTTAAGTCACTATAGACCAAAATGGTAGTTAAAAAAACGTCCTAAGAAAATTGTAGGTCTGCGCTGTTGATGAAATCTCGGAGATGGATCATTCGAAACAGCAAAATCGAACGGTTTTAGATTCAGTATGTTAATGGCTATAGCGCATATCATACGATTTGTGATATATGCAAAAATAACAAAATGGCGGATATTTTTCGAAAAAAACAAAGAAAAACGCTTTTATATCACCGTTTTTGCAAAAAAAATAGTAAATATCTAAATAAAAAAAATCCTTGATGTGCGCTATATATATATAGTTGTAAAGAATATGTGGTTAAACTTCATAAGGATCGGTTCAGTAGTTTCGAAGATTTTATCAACAAGCTGTCGAAAAACGTTGTTTCGAGAAAAACGCGTTTAAAGTTTGATTGGGTTACATGAATTCGTAAAAAAATTTTTTAAATGTATTTCGAAAGTTTCGAAACTTTTATTAAGTTTTATTAAGAATATTTAAGTTTTATTAAGTTTTAGAAAGTTTTATTAAGTTTTATTATTTATTATTATTTCGAAAGTTTTATTAAGTGTAACAACTTTTATGTCAATATCTACAATATAAACCTATAAAAAAATCATGAAAATAGCCTTTTTTAGCGTCTAACGTGAGAAAGCCCCTTAAGATGGTAACGCAATCTACAAAGAAGTACTACAAGCAAGCTCAAAGTTCCATGTATGTCATTTCGCCGAAGTGTAAACAACTTTTTTTATCACAGTCTTAAACATGTCAAATTTTGTGCCGAAAGAAGAATATTTACGGAGGGCTTTACTGCACGCGATTATTTTTTAAAAATCTGCAGCCAAAGCGCACAGAATTCGTGTTGAGACGCTTGAAAAAATTATTTTCATGCATTGAATTGAAGGCATTACTCCACGAAGACCCATTTCAGACGCCAGCTAAACTTGCAGAATCATTACGAGTTCATCACACGACATTTTCGTATCATTTGAAAGCACAAGGAATGATTTTTTTAAGCATCAATTTTCACGAAAAAACAGCGAGAATTTATTCAACATCCCAATAGTACAGTATTATATATACTCTCAATCTTCAGGTTACAGAAAGCTGGGATCGTTTCCGGGCCGCGGTGCTAACATAAAGACCTGCGACTACTCGCAGCCACCGGCTCCCGGCCAGGTGTGCTCTCAGTCAGTCGACGATTGGGACCCGTGCACCGAAAGTAATTCCTACAACTATCACAAATCCGGGCCCTGCATCTTCCTCAAATTGAACAGGGTAATCTCATAAAAAAAAATACGTCTCCCGAATATATTTCCACCTTGCGATAACAATTTGATGCAACGATCGTTTTGCTTACAGATTTATGGTTGGAAGCCAGAATTTTACAACAACACGGTTGGTCTTCCGGATAAAATGCCGCGAACTCTCAAAGATCACATAGCGGAGCTCAAGGTTAACGAACCGAGAGCCCTGAACACGATTTGGGTCTCTTGCCAGGGTGAAAACCCAGCGGACGAGGAAAACATCGGGCCGATCAATTATATACCACGTCGAGGCTTTCCCGGCTACTATTATCCGTACGAGAATTCCGTTGGATATCTGAGTCCACTCGTGGCCGTCTATTTCGAACGACCGCAGAGTAAGTTGCCTCAAATCCAATTACAGCTGCATGTAAAAACGTAAAGTCTCGTATCAGCAGAAACGTGATGTTC
Source organism: Ophion obscuratus (assembly GCA_964007375.1). NCBI lineage: Eukaryota > Metazoa > Arthropoda > Insecta > Hymenoptera > Ichneumonidae > Ophion > Ophion obscuratus. The sequence goes on along the minus strand of OZ023320.1, from coordinate 24,099,453 downwards.
GTGTTGACTTTTAAAGCTCCTTTGCTTGATTGGCTCATAGATGTCGCTTCTGCCCAGGAACATACGTTTGAAAACTTAACGCAATGGCGAATTTGAGTCGGAAATTGATGGTTAAGAAAAATCAATTTTGCGAAGCCGATAACAATTTATCTCGCACACGATTGAATTTTTGAAGAAGTCGACTTCGAAAATTCGACAACGTCGATGTTTTTCGTGGCTCATAGACGATTTTTCGGTAATTCTTTAGATAAGTGACTTCCGAAAAATGAGGCTGAAATTATTTTTTTGCTATTTTCGAATTTATTGGATGATACACGATATTCAGTTGGGGGAAGCTAAAATTCACCCTCCCCCCAGCATAAAAAGTTATGCGGTTTTGAAGTTCGCGGAAACACGTGATAAAATAGGGCATTTTTTTAACATTTCAACGCCTGCATTGGATTTGTTTGGGTAAAGGGGCTATACCAGAGTGAACGCTGAAAATTTGGGTGATTTTCGGGAATTTTTTGGATGAAAAGTACTAAATTAAATGCTTCGGAAAATTAAGAATATATTTGGCTATATTTGACCTATATTACGTAATTTTTTCATAGAAAAATATTGAGATCCAAGCGACTTACGCGCTGCCTTCGGAGGCGCCAAAAAAAAAAGTTCCTCCACTGCTGACATGATTCCGGCCGATCGAGTAGCTGAAACCGAAAAAGGAAAAAATGTCGTTAAACTGGAAGGTATTTCCTGTACAATGACGTAGGATTTTCGAAAAATATCAAAATCTAACAAAATAGCGTAGTTATGAAAAAAGTCTGTTTTCTTGCCTATAAAATGGTCGTTTTTTTCAACGCCAAATTCTCAATTTTCATCCAATCAAAAATATCCTACGTCATTGAAGAGTAAATATATGCAAGAGTACTCAGTTCAAATTTCAAGGCAATCGGATAATTGCTCTTTGAGTTACAATGTCAGCAAATTTGAAAAATCTCATTTCGAGAAAAACGCGTTCGAAGATTTAACTATCGATTTTTGCAAGATAAAATGATAGAGATACGGCCATGAAATTTTTACATGATATTCTTGAAAGTATAAACTAATGAAAAAGGCAAAATAATATCGCTTTTTTTAAGTGTCACACTGGTATAGCCCCTTAAAGTATGGGTAAAAGTTATGGGGTTTTAATGTTCGCGGAAACACGTGATAAAGTGGAGAATTTTTTAACATTTCGACACCTACATTGGGTTTGTTTCGGTTTATTTGGGTTATTTTTTACGAGCATAAAATCCATTTTATTTAAATTTTTGCTGTTAAATTTTCTTTTAATGAACAATGTCAGCTTCCCCCGACTGTATATCATTATTTATAACCCAATAAATGAGAAAACAGCAAACAAAATAAATGTTAGGCACATTCTTCGGAAAAGTCACTTATCTAAAGAATTACCCGAATCGATTTTGCGAAAACAATGCCATCGCGAACACGGTGGACTTTTCGAGAAACATACTGACCTGTTTATTCAATGTTCACAGCCGGTGTTTTGATAAACGTCGAGTGCAAAGCTTGGGCGAAGAACATCGTGCACGGGCGTAACGACAGGCTGGGCTCGGTACACTTCGAGCTGCTCATCGATTAGAAATCGTCCGAATACCAAAAACAAAACAGAAAACGACAAGCGACATCGATGCTTTCTTCCAATACTCGCAAAGAAATCATCGAGATATTATCACTGAATCTCAAGAGCGTGTCAGGTTGGATGTGACGCCGAAGAATTGTTTCGGCGTGTCTTACCGCGGACTGTCCGTGATTTTTCCAATGACAGCCAAAAATAATTGCACGAGCGAGAAGCGAAAGCTTTTACTCTTTCTCACGTATATTCATAGTGACGTGCCGCTGCTTTTCTTCTATTCTGTGCACTTTCGAATCGAGGCTCCGTTGTGCGATTCGTTGTAAATAAAAAGAATCCGAGATTGTTCCACGATCGGGACGCAGTCCATCGGTTCTTGGTGGATTATTTTCTTTGTTTAGTCTTAATATTTCTTCTAATCAATATGCAGAGTACAAGCGTCACGAAACAATGGCCTTCGGCGACGTGCAACGTCCAGGAACACAGATTTTTCGCGAATTCGTAATACACGATAGATACGATATTATATAGACGACAAAAAATCAAGTCACATTCTTTTACACGAATTCTTGTCTTTTCACGACTCGTTTATTTTTCTGTCTGGCACATAAGAAAACATTCCAAGCCAATTTTATAAAGTGCCTTATATTGCTGTCATAAAGAAAAAGGCAGTATCTACAAAAAAAAATCGAAAATGCGTTTTAAAATACAGAACGATGGGAAATTTTGTACTGATACCAACGGTACCAAAAACGCATTTTCGATTTTTTTTTGCAGATACCGCCTTCTTCCATTTGACGGCAGTACAGTTATTATATCGAAGCAATTATGCTACTTTTTACTCTCATTTATGGATCAAAAGATAGCTTTAAATGTACGGCCAAAATTATTGACGTATGGATAAAATATCCGATCGAAGCGGAAGAGCATTTTTCTCTTTCGTTTCGTCCGTCAACTCAAAAAATACGTATATTTATTACTAAGTCTGAAATATGGATTTACAGCAGTGCCTTATCGTATCGACCGCCAGAAAATTATTTTTATTCGACGATGAAAAGATAAGCTACAAAATCCTCGTATTGTCTCGTAGTGTCGGGCCAAATCTTACAATAAATTTTTTTTTTTCTTAATCCCGACTATTATATACGAATAAAATGGATCGAATGTATCGGCATCGAGATTTAATAGAATTTTCGAAATACATTGTACCTATACAAAAAGAATCTGAAATATGTAAATCGCTACACGTGTATACATATAGCAACGAAATTTTATTTTTCATTACTCGGCCTCTAGACGCTGCCCGCGTCTCTTTGTGTTGTATCTTTTCGTGCTAAAAATACTGCCCTAAGACGATTAAGAAGGAAGCATAATCATCCGCTCTCTTCTATAGTCTATTTTGGAGAAGCTGTCACATTCTTAATAAATTTTGTAAGGTTCCGGAACGAAAAATTCAGTTTTGATTGTATAGACCTGAGCAATAAAAAAAAACGTAGCAAAACGGAAATGATTTATTTCTGATAACTTGAAACTGTTTGAATTTTCATTGAAGTCTGTTTTACGGTATTGAAAAATATTCGATCGACGGCAAAAGTGCAGGTAAGCGGCATTCGCAATTCTCTAAAAAAAAGGTATATTGTAACTGATATTTTCATTTCAAATAGCCAATTACAATTGATATATATATATATATATATATATATATATATATATATATATATATATATATATATATATATTAGGGTGTGCGGAAAAAAATCGATACTTTTTTTTTCGGTTGCATCCACCAAAAAAAGGTGAATTAAGGTAAAAAATAAAGAATCATCGAAGGAGAGCTCAAAAAAAAATTATTTCGAATGGCGCATTGCATTTGAATATTTTCCATAAGAATAACCCAGGAAAATATTGGGATTTCTGAATGTGGTAGTGCAACTCGTCAGGAAAAAATCACACAAAGATGCCATTAACATATTCTCATGGAGAATCGAACTTCCAACAAAAAAGTTTTTACGAAAAATTAGCTCAGAACAACCGTTCAAGTGGAATCGCTGCCTGAAATTGAATTAATAGAAAAATAATAATTCGAAAGGCTGTAAAAATCGAATTTTTCGCTTTGCGAAAAAACTTTTTGGGTTTTTTTTTGTAGAGAATGTTCTGCTCTAACATACAATTTGCATGCTATCGTTCTCAAAATATTTCTCTGATACAAAAAAGAATCAAATACAACAAGAAATATAAAAGAAACGACGTCCATCGTTGATCGTGTTTCGAAAGGTTTTATTCAATTAATTTAGTTTAATAAGATAAAATAATTTGTTTTTACATTATAATGCTTGATAATCATCGTTCCTTTTCTTAAGAGACTGTTTGTTGCAATTAGGGTATTTCTGTCGATGATTTTGCACTACGCCCAATAAATATTGTAGCTGCTCTTCGTTTTTTGTTAATGAACCGTTATATGATTCTATCAAAGTGACACCACGTTCGGCTACGTTATTAACGACTTTTGGGTTAAAAAAATCTAAGCAACTCAAATAAGTGGCATTTTCCGGCCATAATTCAATATTTACTCTCGAAAAATCATGAGGTAAATTGAATTGCTGGAAAAGAAAGGCATTTCACGTCATCTCAGCCAGTAAAAAAAATCCACAAATAATTTTGAAAAATCGAGTTACTTTATTGAAAAATATTCACCGAGTGTCGACATTTTAAAAAAAATTCTGACGTTTCTTCTCGTTGATTACCATTTTTAAATATTTTTCCATTCAAATGACTGTATCTTTGGCAGGATTTGACGTATTTACATTCGTAAAAAACGAAAATGTGCGTCTTTTTCTAGCCTTCCGGAAAAAAAGTAATTTAGATTTTATTGAGCAAGTCGAACGTCCGTTTCAGGGCAAAATATGCAAAAATATTTTTTTTCTCAAGGACAGACACTCCTTATTTTATTTTAAAGAATTTCCCCAAATTGTGAATACGATAAACGTATTTTTGGTATTTTTTATATTATGGGATTCCTAAACACCGTGAAGTAACAGCTATTTTAATTAAAAAAAATTGTTTGATTAATATGCGATCGAAGAGTGTGGGGCACTCGCTGTATGTTTATCAGGTTTTTGAAATACATATGACATATATGTCATAAGTATTGGAGCCTTGGAGTGCTCCACACTCTTCAATCGAATATTAATAAAAAAATTTTTTTATAAAAATAGCTGTGCCTTCATGGTGTTTAGGAATCCCATAATATAAAAAATACCAAAAATCCGTTTTTCGTATTCACAGTTCGGGAAAATTTTAAAAATAAAATAACGAGTGCCTTTGAGAAAAAAAATATTTTTGCATATTTTACCTTGAAACGGACGTTCGACTTGCTCAATAAGATCTTAATTATTTTTTTTTTTTTCGGAGGGCTAGAAAAAGACGCACATCTTCGTTTTTTACGAATGTAAATACGTCAAATCCTGCCAAAGATACAGCCATCTGAATGGAAAAATGTTAAAAAATGGTAATCAACGAGAACAAACGTCAGAGATTTTTAAAAAATTTCGACGCTCGGTGAATATTTTTCAATAAAGTAACTCGATTTTTCAAAATTATTTGTGGATTTTTTTTACTGGCTGAAGTGACGTGAAATGCCTCATATGTAGAATATTTTCCCAAAGTTCCCCGCTCGGATTCGGAGCAGGCGTGAACTTCAAACGCGTTTTTCTCAAAACTGCATTAATAAAATTGGCGTGCAGGATTACTCAAAAACTATTGAGCCGATTGAGTTGATACTTGGTAGAAATATTGATAATATTGGTACCTTCGACTTGACGAAAATTGTTTTTGAAACATTGAAAAAAAAACTTCTTTTTTAATCCACATTTTACAGAAATGTTGCGTGAAATTTTGATTTTTTTTTGTAACTGTGTGCCATTTTCTCAAATTTGCATTTTCTTCATTTTAACTACCGTCACATAGAAAATATACATGTTCTAACTGAAAAAAAAAAGTTTAAACTTTTTTGCAAATCAAAGTCTACGGGAAGCTAGACTGCACGTCGATTCGCAACTCCCGCGGTGACCTTGCTGTAACACTCTGCCACAGCTCCGCCATTGTGATGATGAATTAATTTAAAAAGAATTGTTTCGTATACTTAGACATACTATTAAAGTAGACCCGAACTTTGATAATTGTACAATAATTATTTCTTAGTTTTTAAAATCCCTCAATATTGCTTATTTTTTTCCTGTCTAAATGTATATCCCGCCTTAAACGCGTCTTTCACGAACTGTGTTTTTTTCAAAACGATGTACACGATTTCTCGATATCTAATGAACGGATCGACTTGAAATGTGGTACCCTTATTCAGTATAATAGTAGCTTAGTATTGACCGACGTTTTTCTTCTTAACATTTTTTTTCATTAGTTATTGATAATAACAATGTCATTTATTCTCGTAAAATCGAACAAAAATCAATTTTTTTAATGATTAAAACATGCTGACGACAAAAAGCTCGGTCAAGTCTTAGCCAATAATTTCTGTTGAAAGAAAAGAAACTGTTTTTGTTTTATTTTAGATCAATCGGGTGCTCAAAATCAACCGTGAGCCCCTCACGTTCAAAGGTCCTTTGTGGGATTTTTCATAACCTATTAAATTAGGCATATTTTTAAACGAAATTTGGTACACACCTTTGTTAATATACGTACGAATAAATGTCCAAACAATTTTTCAATCATCTTATTGCGCCGAAATTAATTTTTTTTAATAGCTCTGATTTTTGGGTCGTCACAGTAGCCTAACCCCTTAAAGCTAGCATTATCTGTAATGAATAGGTTAATGTTACGCATGTATTAATGAAAAACAGGCGTTTAAATTATTATTATTTATTACTTTGGTTCCAAACAAAACGAGCCTCATCAAACGGTCAGTCTAAATTTACTTATCGGAACATGACAAACTACCATGGCATTTAGAATTACATAAACTACCCTCTGGCCCGCACAAAAATTGTCGAAGACCACATTTCGTTTTGCAATTACAACAAACAAACCCAAACTAATAACGTTCTATCGTTCTTTAAGGTTATATAAGGTTCTTTAAGGTTATATACAGTGAAAATTTTCGAAAAATCGTTTTTTTTTTAATTTTGTTTTCGTGATGTACATATTTTTAAGTAACACACACAGAAAGTTTCTTGTCAATCTGGCGAATATTCTCGAAATTACACGCACATTTGTAATGACGTGTCAGAGCGATCGAAAGTGCTTTTGAAACTTTAAGCGCGTTTTTTCTCAAAACTGTGTTTTTAAAGTCGGTGAGCAAGATTTCTTGGAAAGGGTTGAACCGATCAGTCTCAAATTTTAACACAATCTTTTTCAGTATATTTTTTTAGTAATTAATCGAATATTTTTTCTCACCGATAAATATTTTCCATTTTATAAACAATTTAAGGCGTAAATTTTTGTCAAAAATCGATTTCTTTTTTGAGAAGCCGCCATCTTATCAATAATTATTATTTTGCTTTTTCCTTCGATCAATTAGAAGATAATCCATTATATTGATGAAATATTTTTGGTTTTTTCATTTTAGATGATCCAGTCCGGAGATATCGTGCTCACCGCAAGACGCCTTTTTTAGAGGTGCTCCCGGAGATCAGCTATAGCAGCTTTCAAAATAATTATTTTTACCAATAAAAAATGTTAAAACACATTTAAATGTTACTGTAATATGTGTACAAATTTTTACGATAATAGATTTAAGGCCTTAGGCCACTCTAGAGGCCGAAAAAATGAGCTTTTTGGGGATTTCTTTCTCAGAGATACTACAAAATAAATCAAGATTTCAAAAAAGGATGTTTATCATACACATCAGTGACTGTATGCAATATTTTTTTTGAAGCGATTATTTTCAAAATGGCGGCCGTGTAGTGTTTATCTCAAAACTGCATTTTTTAAGTTGACCGGAAACATAACTCAGACAATTTCCAACTGATTCACTTAAAATGTTTAATATATCTTGAAAAATACATTGTCTATGGAAGTACGGAGGATTTTTTTTTATATTGCATAGTTCATTTGTTATTAACAATTATCTGACGATTTTTTAGGCAAATTTTCGCAAAGTGAAAAATTGGAGTGGCCAAACCCCTTAATAGTCTTCTAAAAAAAAATCTTGAAAACTCGATCTTCTTGGGCCTCCTGACTGTATATAATCCCTTAACCCATTGCGTCCGGATAAAGTTAAGATTATCCAATAACAGCTGGATGACGTCCGAAACGTGACCATTTTGTTGTCAATTTCGAACTTCATCCAGAGGCCTTTTTTCGTAGATTCCATTGTACGGGGTCTTCCCTCTTATTACATTCCCCACCACGTTCCACACCTTCAGAGTCCTTACATAATACTAATTTTATATAGATAAAGTTAGCTTTATCGATCCAACGAGCATTAACAGTACCATTTATGCTTTCTCAAATGTTTACCATTACAAATGAGCGTATTGAATTATCATCCAAAGTCTCGATTCACACAATTAAAAGAAAGAGTCGTTACAGATGTGTTCATTTTATTCATGAATAATTCTCGGAGATGAACTTCTATTTCTTTCCGAGATGTTGTTAATCGATTTTTGTCAATTGAAATTCATTTTACAACATTTAACGTTCCTTATAGTAATTATTTACGGCGCTATAATTGGCAGGCTGCTCCGTCTACGATATATGGTCAGGATTTTGAGACAAGATATTGTTAATTATACATACAATCACACGCCCATACTTTATCAGGGTTCGTTGGACCTATGTATGGAAAACATCAACAAGCCAAACATGATTTGCTGTTTTTGTACGAATTATAGTTTCGTCATCTGCACGAGGCTTGCGTTGCCGTTACTTACGTACTTGTCGGCCAGAAAAGTCACGCTTTGTGCATAGTTCGTATTCACATGCAAATACGGCGATTTTTCATCCCGGCTACATGGAGGGATCATCACAATGTAAAATGACCAAAAAGTCGATTTTTTTTTAATTATTCGATAGATTATTGATAGTAAGTAGACAATTTATATAAAAATTCCGTACTCGAACCTTTGAGAGGAGGGTAAGGGTTTGCACTTTTGAAAAATCGATTTTTTTGGTCTTTTCTTATAGTTAAACATTTCAAGAATATAATCCCAAAATTTCAAGTCAATCAGAGCAAAACTCTCGAAGTTATTGACTATTTAGCCCCGCTCCACTAACACTGTAGCTCCGGCTTCTCGAAACTTCAAACGCGTTTTTCTCGAAACCACTTTTTCAAAGTCCGTCTTCACTGCCATTTGAAAACTACATGACCGATTTATTTCAAACTTGGTACACACTTTTTACATATAAAATACCTCCCCCCAACGGTTAGTTTGAGATTTTTTTTACATTGAGGGGGTTTTCCACCCCCAAAATGGCGGAATTTTTTGTGAAAAATAGCAATTTTCAGTTTACATGACCAATAAAAATTTAGAAATGAAAAAAAAATTATGAAAGACCGTTGGGGGGAGGATTTGATGATACTTTGACGAAATTTTAATGCTACTTGATTTCAGATAACTTCTAGTTGAGATACAGTGAACACCGCAAATCGTGTTTTTCCAAAGGCGTTTTTGGAAAAGGTTTGTCACCGGCTTGTTTGTGGATATTTTCGCGTATAAATTTCACGGAATATTCTTGAAATGATAATGTACAAAAGGTTTCAATAAATTTACTCTATCCATAAAGACCAAAAAAATTCGCATAAGTGTTTTTTTTTCACGCTGAAACCCCTACCCTCCCCTTAAACGCGTTTTTCTCGAAATGTCGGTTTTCAAAACGGTGTACACTCTCAGAGGAAGAGTTTTAAAGCTATCCGTCTAGAATTTTGACACATTCTTTATCTTGCTAAGCTTTGCTTTTAATCTTCAAATTTTTTTTAACAAAAAAAACTCGAAAAAGTAGTCTAATTTCGAAGCTTTTTTTTCAAACCACCGCCATTTCGTCAATTTTGGTTTAAAAAAACCTCCATAGCGAAATAGTGGCTTTTATACTGATTAATAATCTTTTTACAAGTTTCCTTTCCGATAATATTTAAGGCCACATCCGTGTACACCGTGAGGATCCTTTTTTTTATCGAAGACATTTTCAGCCGTTCAGAAAAAAATGTAAAAACAATAAAAATAAACGTTTAAAGATTTATTTTCTATTCTTCAAGAGTGCTCTGATTTGACATAAAAAATCAGACTGATTATCGTATTTTACCCAATGAAAAAAGAATCGCGAAAATCCGCCATTTTTCGACCCGTTACACTGTGATGATCCCTTAATTCGTAAGTACATTTTCCAAACGAGTAAAAACTAAATGAAACAATTGTCGGGATTATGAGTGAGAAAGTCGCAATGAAGATGCGTGTCTTCGGGTACAGCAGGAAACGTCGAGCAATTTATGTGTGAATTACCAATCCCCCACGTTTTCACGTAGTTTAATAATTACATTATTTTTTTTTATTAATATTTACATCATCCGTACGATAACTATGCCGAATAACAAAGAAGAATTGATAAGACTCGTTTCTAGAATGTTGTGGAAAAAAACAGGTTTGCTTTATCCTCTATACCGTTTCGTACGTGATGTTACGACCTCATTGGGTCTGCATCGAGTATCGATGTAGCCCACGTGCAAATCCCTTTTTGGAGAGAATTCATTAAAATTGGCAGTTCACGTGAAACTCCAAGGAGCCGCTTGTAATTCGAGATATTCGCTATCAAAGTTACCACATTTTGTACATATTGCCTTTACAAACTGTATCGAATGCGAAGCTAGCACCATTAGTTTGATATTACCAGTAAGAGTGCCCATTTATTCTCATTTAAAAAAACAACAGAGGACTATTATTCAGACGAGGTAACGAAAAAAACAATTATTGATCAGTGTGTTTCCGAAACACGATCACGAAAAACATAATATTTGACAAAGGGGCGTGTAGACGAATTGAGTGAATTAAACTACAATTACAATGGATACGCTTTATTGTAATTGCCACTTAATTGTTCTATGTAAATTTAACGTATGTACGTAGCGACATTGTCATTGCACGGAAACCCATTCGTATAGTTTTTAATACGAGTCGAATTTTATATAAGTAATTGGCCTGGCATTTCTCTATTTCTCCACATACAAAATCACAGACAATGTTGATCTTGAAGTTTGCATCGTTGGAACGCAAAGAAAATTAATTCCTCTTCATGGGGCCGGGTTGAAATTCCGAACTTTGAATGATCAGAACGCTCAAAACTCCGAAAGAATACTACCCCGAAAAATCAAAATTCCGAAAAAATTTTACACGAAAGACCAAAACTCCGAAAATCTGAACACCGTCAAAATAATTCGGCTATGGCAGTTTTAAAAGTTTCAAAATTATCAATACTTCGACGAATTATTTCAAGACTCTTTTTAAAATTAAGAAGTGATTTTACGTCAATTTTGAAATTTGTCTAGACAATGTTATACGTTCTACATCATTAACAGTCAACTGTGTAGACTTTCGCTGGTATAATCTTGACGAACCTTGTAATTTCGGAACATTAAAATTTGGAATTTTAAACTGGCCCTCGAGGCAAGATTATGTCAGCGAAAGTATTTTTTTTTTTTTTCATTGATAAAAATTCTTGCTGGCCGACTTAGGCTATGAAAATCATTCGAACGGTTTTACGTATTTTTATTGGAGATTTACGACCTGAAGTTGCGAAAGAGGCTTTGAACACCAAAAATGAAGAGACAAAAAAAATCCTCGCTTTTCAACGATGCAAATTCCAATGCCACAGAAAATGAATGCTCGACGTTCTAGGATCGTCACTCAGGAGAATACTTTTTATGGTACGAGTATGTTGGCGCAGACTGTTCTTTTATGTGTAACGTGTTATCTGAGTACGAACTCAATCGAAATTTGAACACGCACCCTGCCACAAAACCACTCTGTATACTACAATGAGTTATGAGGGAAACTTTTTCACACCATTCTAGCACGAAAAGTACATTAAGACAACGACGATCCGAAATTTCTCGTCTTCGAAGCACAATTCATCATTTCGCATAAAACGGTCGATTGGACACATAAGTTCTTTCTTTGCTGCCGAAGGGTATACGCTGATTGTCTCTCTGCGTGGTAATTGCATCTGGCTCTGCGCTCAAAAATACGAAGACGATAACGACCCATTCAGGTTTTCTCGGGTAGCCAAAGGTTGCGATCAGTTTTTCATGCACTAATCTCCGGATAAAATGTCGATAAAGGACCAAACATGTGATTCAACGGCAAGTGCGATTTCCTGTTTACGAACGAGTGATTTGTCTCGCTTTTGCTTCGTGGTCGATCAACAATTCGAAATGTACCATTCCCAAGTTACTAATAGCATCGTGCTTGAGATTTTTCGCCCAGGCGCGACACTCCACCGCAATTATCACGTTCCCTGCGAGCAAAAGAATAATAATTGTTAATCTCCAGACGGTGAATTTTTAATTCATTAGTGCGCTGAAGTTAGGGTGTAAAAAATGATATCGTGGTCCTCCAAACAATATAATTAGGTATAAGAAGAATTTATGCCGAATTTGAGCTCCCTAACTCAAGTTTGAGAACAACCTCTGGACGGACTTTATCTCCATTTGATTTAAGCAAGAAATTCGATTTTAACTTTGATTTGAGATTTGAATAAACAACTGGTTAATGTTTTTCAAACTGATGATTTCCGGTTAAAGATGCTTAAAGTCAACTTTTACAGGTTTAAGGGCTTACACCCAGTGGACATTTTTTTAAACATCGCATTTTGGGTTCTCCACGGATTCTCAAGATATAACATTTCAATAATACTCTCTGAATATTTAAAGACGATCCGTTCAAAATTGGAGGAGTTATGGGCGTTTACACGAATCGGAAAACTTCAAAGGCCCTTTCCACAAAACGACTTTTTCAAAATCGGTGACCACGATATCTCAAAAATCACTGTACCGATCAACTTGAAGTTGTGCAAAGTTCCTCCACATATCAAAAAGCAGTGCATGAACGAAGGAATTTTTGTTCGATTCATCGTTTTTTTTTTTCATTGATGAAAATAGAGCGTTTTTTTCAGCGAATTGCTATACTGTCACTTTGGACTGAGGCTGTTTTTTCAAATATCAATATTTGGCTAAATCCTTCGTCCAAGCACTAGATAATTACATGAAAAAAGTGAAGTATCTTGTTCATACAACGATCTGCACAAATGATTGTATCTGCCACATTCATGAATACTTTTCAGTACAAAAATTGTAAAAGATACTAAAAACCATGCTCTTCAAAGGAATCCAAAAAATTCGAAAACCTACACAGGTTTTCCCGGAAAACATGTACGAAAATTCTTCTTTCGTCCACGAGCTAGGTGTGAGCTGTTGAGAAACTTTTTTTAAGGGGTCTTCTCACTTTAGACGCTAAAAAAGGCTATTTTCATGAATTTTTTTATAGGTTTATATTATAGATATTGATGTAAAAGTTGTTACACTTAATAAATACACTTTCGTTTAAAAAAATATATTTAAGTCACTATTTATAAACGAAAATGGTAGTTTAAAAATGGCCTAAAAAAATTGTAGGTTGCGCTGTTGATGAAATCTCGGAGATGGATCATCCGAAACAAAAAATCAAACGGTTTTAGATTCAGTATGCTAATGGCTATAGCGCATATCGTACGATTTTTGATATATGCAAAAGTAACGAAATGGCGGACATTTTTCGAAAAAACAAAAGACCTGTTTTTTTTACCGTTTTTGGCAAAAAAATAGTAAACATCAAAATTTTAAAAATCCTTGATATGCGCTATAGATATAGTTGTAAAGAATAGAATGTGCTTAATATTTCATAATAATCGGTTCAGTAGTTTTGAAGATTTTATGAACAAGCCGTCGAAAAACGTTATTTGGAAAAAAAAGCCTTTAAAGTTTGTTTCGATACATAATAAATTTGTTTGATTACATTTTTGTTTGAATACATAAAAACTATTTTGAATGTATATCAAAAGTGTTAACAACAAGTGTTAAGTGTATAATTAAGGGAAACAACTTTTATGTCAATATCTATAATATACACCTATCAAAAAATTCATGAAAATAGCCATTTTTTAGCGTCTAAAGTGAGAAGCCCACTTAAGGTTTTTGGGCACTCTAGAGGCCGAAAAATAGGCTTTTCGGGAATTTTTTTTCTTCAGAAAAATTATACAATAAATCGAGATTACAAAAAGGGTGTTAATCATACATATCATTGACTGTATACAATATTTTTTTTGAAGCGATAAATGCCAAAATGGCGACTTTGCATCGTTTATCTCAAAACTGTATCTTTTAAGTTGGCCGGAAACATAACTCCGACAATTTTCAACCGATTCACTTGAAATTTTCAATATATCTTGAAAAATATATTGTCTATGGAAGTACGTGCGATTTTCTTTATATTGCATAGTTAATTTGTTACTAACAATTATCTGACGATTTTCTAGGCAAGTTTTTGGAAAGTAAAAAAATATCGTGAGATAATTGTTAACAACAAATGAACTATGCAATAAAAAAAAATCCTACGTATTTCCATAGACATGCATTTTTCAAGATATATTTAGAATTTCAAGTGAATCGGTTAAAAATTGTCTGAATTATGTTTTCGGCCAACTTAAAAAATACAGTTTTGAGATAAACGCTGCACAGCCGCCATTTTGAAATTAATCGCTTAAAAAAAAATGTTGTATGTAGTCACACGATATGTATGACAAACACCCTTTTTGGGGAAAAATCCGCAAAAAGCCCATTTTTTCGGCCTCTAGAGTGGCCTAACCCCTTAAATTGCGATATCGTTCCTTCTACATAATTGGCAGCAATTTAAAAGAAACTGTTTTTATTTTTTTTTAAATAAATGCACCCTATGTTTGACCAGTCTGTAGTTTTTGTAAAAATAATAATATCGATACCGATAATTTGTGTAATCATAAAAATCTTCCGAATGTGTCTCAGGGTTAAGAATCTTCGAACGAATTTAAAAAATATCAGTTACTCGTTGACTTGTTCGAGTTTGAACGAGCGCATCTCCTGTGTAAGTTAAATGAGTAAAAAATTATCCAGCTAGTACTTGAAGAATTTAAAGAGTTCAAATTTGACGTGCATTTTTCTAAAACCTAATAATACTGATTGATGAAGTAAAGAACCGTTTTTTCATAAACTCTAGTATAAGTTACTTGAAGTAGAGAGAATGGTGTACATACTTTTGGGTCGTCGAAAGTGGACAGCAACGAGTGGGCTAAGATAACCCGGAATGTTTTCATAGGGATAATAATATCCGGGAAAACCATGGCTTTTCGGGTAATATTCTACCTCGCCGATATTCTCACGATCGAATGGAGCAGCTCCTTCGCAAGAGACCCAAACGGTATTAAGCTGCAAAAAAAACGTTTTTTTTATAATGCATTAATTATCCGTTTACTACCTGATTCTCATTTTAAGAGCAACACCACCTTGTGGGCAGAAAACATGACTTAAACAAATCTTTAGCTTAGTGGTTTAAGAATAATAATTATTTTCACTTTGTTATAAGCGAAAAATCAAGAATCGAAACTCTAATCGCATTTTTTTCGGAAAAGAGGAATGTGCTTGCACAATCGAATTTCTGTAGTGAGTAGGTTTGACTAGATTAACTTTCAAAAAATTTAGACAACATTCTTTAGGACATTTCTTAAAGAATCACCGAGAATTTTTGCGAAGTATTGAATAATCCTTTTGTAATTAACATTCTTATTAAAAAATGTTTTATCGTAGAAATTTAAAAGGTTACGTGGGTTTGAACATTTCAAAGAATCCATTAAAAAAAATTATTATCTAATTGTACAATATACCTAGAATATTCTCCCAAAGTTTTAAGTCAAGGAGAGAGAGCCTTTGGGAATTCCCCCCGTTGGGAAAGGCCAACCAGGAGCGACGCAGGTATATCCCATTTTTCTCAAAACATTATTTTTGAAGTCCGTGGACACGATTTCTCAAAAACGAATGCACCGATCTTATTGAAATTTTGCACACGTCTTCAAAATAGCATTGACTGGTGATTGAACGAAATTTTTTTTTATTACAACTAATTTTACAAGGCTTTACGTAGTGCAAATTGTACCAAAAATGAAACTATTTTGCATACAACTCTGCGAAAAAATCAAAATTCAATTTTTTAAAAATCCTTAGTTCAATCACGAGCTATACTTATCTATTAACAGAAAAAAAATGGTTTTTCAATTTCAGATAAAGCTATCATGAGTTATCCAGACCACCACGCGGACACTTTTCTCATGGGTGTCCGGAAACCAGGTCCCACCGGCTGAATTTCCCAAATTTTTGGATGTATTTTTTTTTAAATATCGCTGCAACGTTGCTCTTTTATGTGCTTAACATTTCGAATAAAATAATTTATGTATTATATTTTGTTTAAAATCGAGAAAATATGCTTTTTTTGCTTCGAAACCCACGTAACCCCTTAAGTCTTCTCGAAAATAAGGGTTTTTTGATGCCTTGGTACTTCTCCAATGTTTTATATTTACAATAAGAAACACTAAGAGGAGAATATGATTTTTTTTAAATCTTTTTAAAAGCTTACAGGTTCAATAATAATAATAATTTTAATATTTTTATAATTTTATTTTGTTATAAACGAAAACTCAGGAGCCGAAACTTCAAACGCATCTTTGTTTGAGAATGGCTTCCTCGAATGCGCTTGCACAATCGAATTTATGTAATTAAGGTACCCTCGATTAACCTGAAAAAATGCTAGACCAAATTCTTGAGCACATTTCGTAAATTATTACCAAGAATTTGTGCAAAGTATCGAAAAATCCTTTTGTTATTAACATTCGTAAAATAAATAAAAATGTTCGTAGACATTGCAGTACGTGATTTCTTCGAAAATCAACATTTTATGAATCCCTGGTACTTTTCCAATGTTTTTATTTATTTAACGTCGCCAATTTGTTGGTCATAACAAAAAAAAATAACTTGACAGTTATAATAAAGTCATGTCCAAATTTGAAAATGATCAGATTATTTTGTCCCCTCTAAAAAAAATCCCGTAAAATACCTATTTTTCATGCTCCCAAAGGGATGTCTCGCCTTAAACTACAGGTTTTCTTCAGTATAAAGAAAATATCTAGATCAGTATAGAGATGAGATTTAGAAAAAATATACAGTGTGCGGCATAAGATCGGCTGTTGAGCTGTGTTATTAAATTACTCGATTACTGACCCATGTACTGTTAAAAGTTTTGATTCGATCGCTCAACGATTTCGGCATGTTGCTCGGAAGATTCTCCGGGTCGTTGTAAAAATCCGGAACCCATCCATATATCTAAAAAAAAAAAAAAAATACGTGATTACATACACATTAGTATGCATTTTTCAAATATAATTGTACGCCCATCGCTGGAGCGAAGAAAACGATGTTTTACCCTATTAAGCTTGATGAACACACAAGGTGACGAATTATTAAATCCGTAACCTTCATCGGACGAGCAGGGACCCCATTTGTTAACATCAACAGCGCAAACGTTTCCCTCCTGCACTATCTGGTGGTCGTAGCTGCATATCTGTTGATTCCTTCCGGCGTTCGGTAATTTTGAAGAATTCAAGTAATCTGACATCGATCAAGGAAAATGGATGAGCATGGAATCTTTTTCATTTATCTCCTAAAAATATTCGTTGTTCGATGATTTTTGAATCGTTGTGTCTCCGCGAAAAATTATTTTTCCATAGTCTTGAAAAAAAAGGTTCACCCAGTTATTGAAGAACATTTTTTCATTTATTTATAACCTCTTTTGTTACGATAAACAGTGAAGATATTTGTAAAGAGTTTTCATTAAATTTGGATGTTTCCACTGAGTGAGTGAGAAATGTTTTCTTATCGAATCGAATGTGCGACTTTAAGGGACTATACCAGTGTGACACTTTCAAAAAATCGATTTTTTTGCCTTTTTCGACAGTTTATACTTTCAAGAATATCCTGCAAAAATGTCAAGGCCGTATCTCTGACCATTTTATCTTGCAAAAATCGATAGTTCAATCTTTAAACGCGTTTTTCTCGAAATGAGATTTTTCAAATTTGCTGACATTGTAACTCAAAGAGCAATTATCCGATTAACTTGAAATTTGAACTGAGTACTCTTGAATATATTTACTCTACAATGACGTAGGATATTTTTGATTAGATGAAAATTGACGATTTGGCATTGAAAAAAACGATCATTTTATAGGCAAGAAAACAGACTTTTTCTTCATAATTACGCCATTTTCTTAGATTTTGATATGTTTCGAAAATCCTACGTCATTGTACAGGAAATATCTTCCAGTTTAACGACATTTTTTCCTTTTTCGGTTTCAGCTACTCAATCAGCCGGAATCATGTCAGCAGTGGAGGAACTTTTTTTTGGCGCGCACAAGTCGCTTGGATCTCAATATTTTTCTATGAAAAATTACGTAATATACGTCAAATATAGCCAAATATATTCTTAATTTTCCAAAACATTAATTGAGTACTTTTCTTCCAAAAAATTCCCAAAAGTCACCGAAATTTTCAGCGCTCTATAGCCCCTTAATAGTCCAGACTTTTCCCTTCAGTTTGTTGTTTTTTAAATCGAATTTCTGCCTCGCAATGTTTGACCGATTTTAGCAATGAAATCAAGGCCAATCAAAGCAGCTTGAGCGATGTTACAAACTTTTATTTGCTTGGATCTCAATATTTGTCGATGAAAAATTATGTAATATAGGTCAAATATAGCCAAATATATTCTTAATTTTCCAAAACATTTAATTGAGTACTTTTCTTTAAGAAAATTCCCGAAAATCACCCAAATTTTCAGCGTTCACACTGGTATAGCCCTTTAATAGTCCAAACTTTTCCCTTCAGTTTGTTGTTTTTTTAATCAAATTTCTGCCTGACAATGTTTGATCGATTTTAGCAATCAAAGCAAGGCCAATCAAAGCAGCTTGAGCTATTTTACAAGCTTTTATTTAACTTGACTTTCTGTTAGATGCAAAACGGACAATCGATATTTCCACCACTTCCCGACTATTTGGAGCTCTGAAATATTGCATGATTCAACTTTTAAAAAAATATCCATAAATTTTTTTACTTTTCATGTACAATTAGCATTATTGTACAATCATGTACAATTAATATTTAATCAGCCATAGAAAATCTCACTGACACATTGAAACAAATTCGTAGACTGTGTTTGTATGTGAAATGTTTATATGCAGCAATTAGTCGTAAATTCAATCCCAATTACAGTCTGTTATTTTTTACAAGCATTTCATGTTCCTAACGTACAAACTCGTAAACTAGTAAACTACTAGTAACAATTAACTAGTAAAATCAATTACATAGAAATCATTTATACGCAAAAAAATATTTAACAAAAACAAGCTTTTATTTAATGTACTAAAAAGTAGAAAACAATTTTTTATCAAATAACCTATATGTCACTATAAATAAAAGCTTGGGGCGCTCAAAATTTAGACATATAATCTTGAATTTACATAACTCCGTTAACATATCAACTGTATTTAACTTACTGTAAAACAGCCTAAGATTTCTTAAATGAAAATTCTGAAACTGAGTATAAATGTGTGGCAATATTTTCTTATCTAATTACTATTGTGCCAAATAAAATACAAGTAATGAAACTGAATTGATCAAATTTAGTAAACATTTAAAAAGCTGAGCGCCCTAAGCTTTTATTTATATTCACATATAGGTTGGTAGAACAAATTATTTTCTACTTTTTAGTACATTAAATAAAAGTTTGTTTTTTTAACATTTTTTTTACATGTAAATTTTAATGCAAACTCAGAATAAATCGAAGAGCTAAGAAGAAAGGGAGGGAGCATGTAGGAGAGCAGCACTATATATCGGATAGTTATCGGGAGTACTTTCTTATTTTTAGCTTCTTTTGTTATTCCCCAAGTCTGGGAATGCATGACGATGTTTCGTATCTTATTTTTATCTTTTCTGTAACTAAAATATCTGCAGACTGCAACAAGTGGCTATAGGTGGCGCTCGTAAAAGTCATAGAACGCGTTGCCTCGAGATGTCTGGCATGACGCACTTCCGTCGGGGTTTCGCCTACCCCCACTCTCCTTTAGCTCACTTAGCTCTTTGAAATAAATTCGTACAATGAAGTAGTGCAAAACAATCGTACCCTGCTATTGGACATGTTATGTTGGCGACTTATAATGTGTGTGCATTTAAAATGGCAAGGTATGCGTATAGGTTAGTTATACTTACGCTCTAAGAAGTGATCGATATTGGAGATCCAGTCCTGGACTTGCGTCGCATTTGACGCATCATACCATATCAGAGATCTCTCCTCGGTTCTCCGAGGTAAAGGCCGGAATCCCAAACCTGTCGATTAAAATTCGGTTAGAAAACGATGACGATAGGTTGAAGAGGTTAGGGGACCCTCCATGTTTCCTAGGGTTGAAGCACGCATTCGTGATCTGAACGTTTTTTTGGTTGCAGCGAGCTATGCGTTTATGGAAGGAAGCAGCAAAATCGTTCTCATTGAAAAAAGCCCAACCCCGTCGTGTAAAAAGGGCCGACGTTTTGCCAAGTCGGCCCAAGACTTTGGCCAAACATCGGTTGCCGCCGTAACGTTTAGTCCGTAGAGTGGCTTATCCCCAAATGGATCCTTCTTAAAAATAACTACACTGAGAAAAAAAACCAATTGAGTCAAAAAAATATATTGGTTGATCCAAATAAATGTGCTGCTGCGGAGTGCCACCGATATATGAGATTGTTACAATACTATAAAATATTGGAAAATGTGATTGACTTAAATAACATATTATTTTATTTGAAAAAGCTCTCCTGTTCTTTGAATATCTACATTATCGTTCAAATAAAATTATATTCTAATGAAATCATTCTATGTACAATCCGTAGATGTATGGATGAAATAATTAAGCGGTTGCTACAATATTTTTTATTTCGTACAAAAATATAATCAATAGAATTAATTATTTCTTTACTGCATCGAAACGAATATGCCGTGGGACGTAAGTTTTTCAATTTGTTTTAAATCTTAAACAAAAAGTGAGCATTAGAATGATCATCCACAATAATAGTGGAGAGAATATCAGATATCCAATGGAATATCCATGAAGAGAATATCAGATATTCAACTGATAAGAACAGATACTACACTTTGATCTTAGCCACAGGCCAACAAACTCTTTAGAGTTTGTCCGGTGTTTAAGGGAGACTTTGTCCTTGAAATTGCAGCGGGAGATGTTAGCGGCTCAACATGAGCAGCTAGTAGAAGAGGAGGGATGCCTCTATGGACCAGGCATTGCCGATTAGCGGTAATTATAAACACATTTGTGTAAACACATTACAAAACTTTAAACGCACTTTTCTCGAAAACACGTTTTTAAAAATGGCTGACATTCTTCTGACCGCTGTAATTAATATATCGACCTGAAATTTGGAGAGCATACTCAGAAAATATGTCTTCACGGAATGACGGATCGTTTTTTCGATAGATACATTTTTGCATTTATTATTTATCTTTTTATGCGAAAAAAAACGCGAAAATTCGATTTTTTTTTAATTGCCGCCATTTTCCGAAATTTGTACTAAACGAAAAACCCATCCGTCATTCCATGACCAAAGGGTCACAGATTGATAATATGCTTTGAATTTGTGTTTCAGATCAACAAAGAGGGGGCAGTGATGTCAGCCGTTTCCCTCCCGCGATTTGAGGACCTGTTTTCGCGGAGCTGCAACGGCCGCCATTTTGGTTTTTTAAAGAAAAAAATTTTTTTAACTTAATTAATTTATTTAAGCAAGAAAAAAACCGCACTCAAAAAGCTTAACTCTTTTCCTTTAAAAAAAATAAAATGTAAACACCTGAAATATGGCACTCCAAGAACAAAGTCTCCCTTAAGTAGATTTTCGGTTCGCGCTACGCTTACGAGAAACGAGCGCGCGTGCGGCTTCTAGCGGTTATTCCGAGAACTACGGGTTTCCTCACACCTATAATTTTGGTGGCGCTCGGCCATGATTTGGTAGAATTTTTTCAACCAATTGCGCAAGAACCAAATTTTATTTTCGCATAATTTTTTAACCAATTCAGACACGCTTAATATTTTTCAATCAAAATAAAATAATAATATTTTAACGAATAATGTACTTGTAAATCAATATCGGATATGGTGAACAAAAATTAAATAACATATTTACTCAATAGAAATTTTATCTGAATCAAACGAGTGAAATTCAATTTTTCTTGTGTACTCGAATCAACAACAAAACTATATAATTTGTTCGCGATAATTTTTTAGATAGTTTCAATAATATATTGTTCTCGGCTGACAATATATCTGTTGAATGAATTTTGTTTAACTTTGTCACGTTATTAAAGTCAATAGCGTTTTGGTTCGACTAATAAATCCGACTATTTACACCAACAAGTTTACAATTGAATCAACGAAATTTCATTCAATATCACCAAGGATATTGGATCAATGATTTTTTTTCTCAGTGTACGTTGAAGAAGTTAGGGACTCTCCATGTTCCCTAGGGTTGACGCACGCATTCGTGCTTTGAACGTTTTCGTGATTGCAGCGAGCTATGTGGTTATGGAAGGAAGCAGCAAAATCGTTCTCATTGAAAAAGCCCCAACCCCATCGTGCAAAAAGGGCCGACGTTTTGCCAAGACTTTGGCCAAACTTCGGTTGCCGCCGTAACATTTAGTCCGTAGGGTGGCTTATCCCTAAATTGATCCTCTCTAAAAAGTAACTAGGAAATTACTTTTCATCCAATCTGCACAAAGTTACGAGGGCATTGCTTTTTAGGGATGATGAATTTGAGGATCATACTAGCCCACATTTTTAGCCAGTTCAATTTCGATTCGGTTTCCGGTCTGATATTCAACTCGACTTCCGGTTCGATATACGATTTTAATTCCTGCTCGCTAGCGACTCAACATTCAGTTCGATATCGATCCGACTTCCGGTTCGATGGCGATTCGGCTTTCGGTTCGATATGAGATTTTACTTTCGAGATGAGATTTTACTTTCGATATGAGATTTTACTTTCGTATCGTTTCGATAATGATTCGGCTTCCCGATTAAAGGGGTCTTCTGACTTCGATGCTAAAAAGGCTATTACTATGAATTTTTAAATAGGTTTATATTATAGATATTGATATAAAAGTTGTTACACTTAATTAATAGACGTTCGAAATACATTTAAAAAAAATTGTTATGTATTTATGGAACTCAAACAAACTTTAATCGCGTTTTTCTCGAAACAACGTTTTTCGACGGCTTGTTGATAAAATCTTCGAAACTACTGAACCGATCCCTATGAAATTTTAACCACATTTTCTTTACAACTATAGCTATAGCGCATATCAGGGATTTTTTTAAACTTTGATATTTACTATTTTTTGTGCCAAAAAACGGTGAAAAAAATACGTTTTTTTTTCCGAAAAATGGCCGCCATTTTGAATTTCTAAAAAATCGTATCATATGCGCTCTAGCCATTAACATACTGAATCTAAAACCGTTTGATTTTTTTGTTTCGGATGATGCATCTCCGAGATTTCATCAACAGCGCAGACCAAACACTTTTTTAGGACAGTTTTTTAACTCCCATTTTCGTCTATAAATAGTGACTTAACCCCTTCGCTGGCATTGCCGCAATAGTGCGTCAAATAATTCCGTGCCCTGTGTGGCATTGACGCAATAGTCCGTCAACCTTGCTTTCCCTATTTAACTTGCTCTGATTTGAAATCGGAGCCTCGATCGGGGGTTTATGGGCTCGCTGAATCCGAATTTGAAGTCAAAATTTGGAAATTCAAAATGGCGGACAAAAATCAAAAACTTTATTCGATTTAGATGAAAATTATTACTCCGGGATTTTTGAGGTCGCTTATTACGAATCTGAACTTTAAATTTGGAAATTCGCCATATTTGTTCGTCATTGTGAATTCCTGAATTTTGAATTCAGATTCGTAATCAGCACCCTCAAAAACCCCAGAGTACAAGTTTTCAGGATAAACAAATTTTCCCGCCATTTTGGGCACTTTTTGTCGAATTCTCTCTGCCGACGAAGGAGATAAATAAATAAATAAAAATGTTTGAATATATTTCGAAATAGTATTTATTGAGTGTAACAACTTTTATATCAATATCTGTAATATATATCGAAAAAATTCATGAAAATAGCCTTTTCTTTTACCCCTTAATATCGCAACGACTTCCGGTTCGGAAACTAAAAAATTTGGATTCTCGGTTTAACATCGCATCGACGTTCGATGCGACATCGAGACGACTTCCGGCTCAACATCGAACCTACTTCCGGTTCGTAAATCGAAGATTGTCATAGTGCCTCGAACTTCCGGTGTCAGAAAAGTTCCAAGTTCGCTTCATCGGCGCGGGCTGCGAAGCGTAGTTAATCTCATTAGAGGGTCAGTCTCGTGACTAATGTATGTACTTCTAAAGAGTCGAGTGTCAACTATCATTTAACCGTAGAGTCAAGAGTCTGTCATTGAAGTAGCCGAAACGAGAATTGTGTTTTATCGCCCGGTTGACTCTTAACAATGGGATCCCAGGAAAAGCTCATCGCGCGATATGGCTAAATAAAACAAACTGATGAGCCAGTGATTTTTTTCGAGGATGCATCAATCATCGTCCGGACATGTATACATGTATATGTATAAACGTTGATTTTATTCGCTATTGTGCTACGCCGGTACGAAGCGCCGCCTCATATCGCCTTTCTAACATTTTAGTGATTAAACGCGAAGGGAGCAAATTATTTCGTGATTATTCTTACCGGGATTTGTTCCTATTAAACTACTTTCTAGCGTCCATCTGGGCTTCTCCAAACTCAACGTGGCCATGAGCCCTTTGTAGCACAAGGCACAAAAAACCGCGAGAGCGCTGAAGAAAACGAGGTAGAAGAGCCCGGTAATACCTGCGAACACAAACAGTTTACATTTTTTTTAAACCGTCAACTGAACGTCGGATCACGCATTAAGTAGTACGAACCACCACTATACCAGTGTGAACGCTGAAAATTTCGATGATTTTCGGGAATTTTTTGGAAGAAAAGTACTCAGTTAAATGTTTCGGAAAATTAAGAATATATTTGGCTATATTTTACGTATATTACATAATTTTTTCATAGAAAAATATTGAGATCAAAGCGACTTATGCGCTGCCTTCAGAGGCGCCAAAAAAAGTTCCTCCACTGCTGACATTATTCCGGCCGATTGAGTAGCTGAAACCGAAAAAGGAAAAAATGTCGTTAAACTGGAAGGTATTTCCTGTACAATGACGTAGGATTTTCGAAAAATATCAAAATCTAACAAAATGGCGTAGTTATGAAAAAAAGTCTGTTTTCATGCCTATAAAATGGTCGTTTTTTTCAATGCCAAATCGTGAATTTTCATCCAATCAAAAATATCCTACGTCATTGTAGAGTAAATATATTCAAGAGTATTCAGTTCAAATTTCAAGTCAATCGGATAATTGCTCTTTGAGTTACAATGTCAGCAAATTTGAAAAATCTCATTTCGAGAAAAACGCGTTTAAAGATTTAACTATCGATTTTTGCAAGATGAAATTATTAGAGATACGGCCTTGAAATGTTTACAGGATATTCTTGAAAGTATAAACTGTCGAAAAAGGCAAAGAAAATCTATTTTTTTAAATTGTCACACTGATAAAGCCCCTTAATGTGCACAAAAATAAATGTCCTAACGATTTTTCAATCATCTTACTTATTCCTTGGGTATAACTTTTTTAATAACCCTTATTTTCGTGTTGCACCATAACCTAACCCCTTAAGGCCATGTGTCACACCGACCGAGCGGTCATGATTGCGAGAGAGACAGCTGATTCGCAGATTCCCAGTGTTTTCCTAAATGGTTGATTATTTGGAAAAAAGCAAAGGAACATCTTCCACTCTGTTGAACGACGAACAACGTCTTTCTCTTCGTTTGCCCGAAATGTTATCCGTCTGAGAGAGAACTTGGCAGTAGGATTTTTACCGACCGGACATGTGAGCCATGTCCTTAGACGAATTATTCTAACGGTTTTCGCTTGTATGCGTCGATAACACCGGAACTACGAGTTCGCTTGGAAAAGCTTCCGCGAGATGGCAAGAGCGTCGCACATAGCCAAGCGACGCGTCTACTTAGGAATATAATGTCCACGCATGTTCGAGACTCGTGTACCTGAAATACGCGCTAAGCCTGGCGGCGTGCCAGTGAAAGAGTGTATGCTAAATTTAACCATCGTAAATATTTCTCGTATACGAAATTCAATGAACGCGCGCGCGCGTAGGACGAGATTTTCGGCTGAAATCGAGGAGAATTAATGCTCAAGTATTTCCCTGATGAATTGTAAATATAGGCTGAAGACCCTCGAAATTTGGAGCATGCGTACACATACGTCTGACGTTACAGCGTCATGGACATATACACGTGCCTTGTCGAACAAAAATATTCGGACTATGTTGCTTCACGCTCTTTCTCTTTTCTTACTCAATTATCCACGCGACATTCACGGAATCGGAAGAAATTGGTTCATAAAACCTCTTCATTGCTTCATTCACGAGTTTTCACTACGATATAACGCTGCCCCTGCAGCACATAACTCAAAAAGAGATATAAAAAAACAAATTTTGTAAAATGACTTCTTGGGCTGTGAAAAAAATATCTATAAGATAACTATTTTAAAGCGGGAGCCTGAATTACAAGTTCCAAAAAAGCGTTTTTTCGGGCATTTTTTTAGAAGGGAAAATAACAGGCGAGCCCAGTAAAAATTGAGGTATCTTTTCATGTATGTTTGAACTGTATAAAAAAAAATGTATCAACATGCAACAATAAATGAGTGCAGATTTATCAGCCTATTCCATGTGCGTCTTGCCACTTCAGTCCCCAATCGGCGGGAAAGATGCAGCTCTTAATGTTTGACTGTACCAAATGAACCAATAAAATGTTCCATTGCCACATATTTTTCTTCTGGTCGAATTAATAAAAAGCTAAAAAAATCGTGAAATTATAATTTTTCTCAAGTTTGAAAAAAAGGTGTTTAAAAAAACACTTTAAGGTGCTGTGAAAATAATTTTAAAAAACTTCCGACTTTTTAAATTCAATCAAAAGAGATTTTCATACTGAAGATAATTAACTTTGGTTTGATTCAATAGTTCGTTTAGTTTTTTTTGCTATCACGCCCGCCGATTTGGAAAAATCGTGAAAATGACAACTGGAGAAAACACGCTTTAAAGTTTCCAATAGGAGGAAATATCAAATATCAAATATCAATCGCTTCTCTGCTTTTAGCCTTGTAGCTTCGAAAATATTTACAATTGGCCTCTGTAACTGTGTAAATATATTCATGAATAGTTTATCTATCGATTTAAGCAATAAGAAAATTTTTCGGACCTTCTAATTCAGGCTTCCGCCTTAAGGGGGGACATACATTTACATCCTCAACATTTTTTATTTTTTCGGCCACCTCTGTAGTGGAACTCTCGAAGAATCTATTCCTGAAGTTGTATCACACATAAATAAATAAATATTTAGATACATAATAATGACCAACAGAAGTAACATAAATAAAATTAAAAATATAGTGTAGCATCTAGAAGTCGTCATTTTCTATATGAACTTTAAAACTAACGTAACAAGATTATGAATATATGCATGAAAGTGATGAAAGTTCCAGTGGCCTGTAAATGACGAAGTAATCCGAAGAAAACGTATATTCAAATAATTCGATATAAAGACTTAATGAAAACATGGACAGTAGGGTGGCCCAAATTTGGGCTCTACTTTTTTTTCTATTTCTCGCCATCCAATTATCTTCTTAAAAAAAAAAATTGTCGCGAAATCCGTGAGCGGTCGAAAAATATTTAGAGGTTGCTCAGGCCTCCCAAAAATTCAAGTTTTCATTTAAAAAGCAATTTTTTGTCCACTTCTCACCCATGAATTTTACGTTTTATAATGTTTTAATTAAGCTCGCGAAAGCTCTAGCCGGCCAATGAATGTTCAGTGATCGCTCAAAAGCTTCGGAATTTCCAATTGTCGTGATTTTTTTCTCTTCTCACTCGTCAATGTAACACTTTGCAAAATTTTCAAAACAATTAATTCTTTTTTTCTTTAGAAACGGATTTTTTTAATTTACCTCACACTTTTCACCCGACAAAACGGCGGACCTATAATTTTATTTCCGGACAAAGCTCTAAAGAATTATTTTATTAGAACAAACATTATAATTCTTGGGTTAGTAGTGTGAGGTAACTTTGAAAAATCTGTTTCCAAAGAAAAATGATTAATTGTTTTGAAAATTTTACAAAGCGTCAAATTTATGAGTGATATGAGTAAAAAAAATTGGCGAAAATTGGGAATTTCGAAGCTCTTGAGAGACCACTAAATATTCATTGACCGGCTGGAGCTTTCGCGAGGTTAATTAAAAAATTGTAAACCGCAAAATTCATAGATGCGAAGTGAGTGGAAAAAATCGGTTTTTTAAATGAATATTTGAATTTTTGGGAGGCTTAAGCGACCTCTAAATATTTTTTGACCGCTTGCAGATTTTGCGACAATTTTTTTTTCTTTAAAGAAGATAATTGGATGGTGAGAAAAGGAAACAAAAAATAGAGCTCAAATTTGGGCCACGGTAATGGACAGTGACATCAGAATACGATTTAAATAGTAGCTATAAAAAAGCCTTCATTTCATCAACTCAAAATCTCATAAATTCAGTTCATCAAAGAAATATCTTCTAATCGACATCTTATCGATACCACAGTACTAATATCTTTTAAACCTTTTAAATGAATTTTTTAAGTATCTACTTTTGGCGGTCTTCCGTAGGTGGCGCAAAAGAGACCATTCCGACAGTGTTGAAGTTTGCATCGTTGAAATGCATAGAAAATTCCACTTAGTTCTTTCATTTCTTTAGTTTCATTATAATATAAAATATTTTTTCCACTTTTTGGTTACAAATTTTCAATGAGGATTCTCAAAAATGTTGCGGTGACTTCCCCAGCCTATATGCGCTAAAAAAAATACGGCATACGAACAAAAATACATTTTCGTTGCATTTCAACGATGCAAACTTCAATGCCATCCATTCCGAACGCTTTGCGTTTCCGTTTAGCGTCGTTTAGGATCTCCAAATCTTAACCGAGATAACATTTGGAACTCTTTATGGCATTTTGCACGCTAGGTTCGATTTAAGGGGCTATACCAGTGTGATACTTTCAAAAAATCGATTTTTTTGTTGCCTTTTTTGACAGTTTACACTTTCAAGAATATCATTATCATTTATATCAATATCTTGCAAAAATCGATAGTTGAATCGTTAAACGCGTTTTTCTCGAAATGAGATTTTTCAAATTTGCTGAAATTGTAACTCAAAGAGCAATTATTCGATTGACTTGAAATTTGAACTGAGTACTCTTGAATATATTTACTTTACAATGACGTAGGATATCTTTAATTGGATGAAAATTGACGATTTGACATTGAAAAAACGACCATTTTATAGGCAAGGAAACAGACTTTTTTCATATTTACGCCATTTTGTTAGATTTTGATATTTTTCGAAAATCCTACGTCATTGTACAGGAAATACCTTCCAGTTTAGTGACATTTTTTCCTTTTTCGGTTTCAGCTACTCAATCGGCCGGAATCATGTCAGCAGTGGAGGAACTTTTCTTTCTGGCGCCTGCGAAGGCAGCGCATAAGTCGCATGGATCTCAATATTTGTCGATGAAAAAATTATGCAATATAAGTCAAATATAGCCAATATATTCTTAATTTTCCGAAACATTTAATTGAGTACTTTTCTTCCAAAAAGTTCCCGACAATCACCCAAATTTTCAGCGTTCAATCTTTTGCAAGCCTTTGCAAACTTTCGAATCCTTTGCAAAGTCATATTTTGCTCGGTACAATTTGAATAAATCACAACTTTCTGTCGAGTTTGCATCAGTTTTTCGTGTGTACGATAATCCGCAATAAAGTACGATAAATCTTTTTGAAATACCATTTGGGAGACTACGTCGTCGACTACTACTTTACATCTAGCGTGTTCGCGATTGATATTCATTTAAGGGGTTACACCCACTTGCGATTTTGAAAAAATCAATTGTTTTTTATCGCATTTTTTTGAAGTATAAGTATCTGAGAATATGTCCTGAAAATGTCAAGTCGATCCGAACAAAATTGACTGAGATATGAGCGTTGAAAGAGAACAATCCCTTGTGTAAACGACCGGAAATTGAAACTTTAAACGCGTTTTTCTCAAAATGGCATTTCTGAAGTCGGTGACCAAGATTACTCGACACTAATGAACCGATCTTCTTGAAATTTTGCAGGCTTATTTAATACATAAAAATGTAGTCTTTAATCGTTCGATTTTTTTTTTTCGAAAAAAATGGCCGTTTTATAGCCAAAAAACGGCCGTTTTTTTTCGTTAAAATCGAACCATTAACTTTGACTGTCCGCCATTTTGTGAAAAATGAATATTTTTTAAAATCCTTCGATTAAAGACTAGTTTATACTTATATTTGATTAAATCCATCCGCATTTTTCTTCCAGATGATCCACTTCGCCGCAATATTGGTCACCGCAAACCGTGTATATAAAAACATTATTTCATTGACGGCCATTTGCCACTAAACAATGTAATATTTATCAATGAAAAAAATTACTGAAAGTTCTTCTAGATGTGTTCTTTAAGATGGTATATTGATCGATTACAAAAGTTTTGTAGTTTTCTTTTAAAAAATTCATGAAAAAGGCCTTTTTGCGCTACAAGTGGAGGTAACGCCTTAAACGAAGTCTGGACGAATCTTCGGAGGGCTCGGCAATATGAATAAGTTGGGAAAACAAGCTGAAGACTCGGCAGTTTCGTAATAACAACATATTCGCTATAAAAACAGATATCTCTCTTTTTCAGAAATCGGCACTACAATCTCTTTCTTTCCGTCTGTCCGTTTTCCCGTTTCTTACACATCAGTTACCAATTCGTCGGCATGGTTAAAACTATTTCGAACGCCTGAACGCGAATGCGGCATCTTGCAGTAGGCGATTCGTTTCGGGCCTCGAGGCAATCTAGCGGACGATCAAAACGTCTCGAAACAAAATAGAAGAAATAAAACACTCAAAACACCAGTTGCGCGTTAAACGGGCGAATGGTGAAAAGATTTGTTTACCTTATCCCAGCATGTGATTCGAAACTATCAAATGAGGCTGCACGTGCCTCTCGCGTCAACTTCATAATTGGAAATATCCACCAGACCGAGACCGAGGAAAAATGGGACAAACGCTATGGAAAAAAACGACAGAGTGTCAAACCGGGAGAATTAACTGTTCGCGACGCAATCAATCTTGTCAGTTTGATTTATCGTTGTGCGAGAAAACATGGTGGTTTCAAAAAAAAAGAATTAAATTGATTGAATATGTACGATTGGTTCTTCGAAATATACCCGACAAAAGAGGCCAATCAAAAATGTTGAGAATTTTTTTAATGCAAAATCGCGGCACCCTGGCGGTCTGTCGGACGCCATGTTTTTTTATGAACCCCTCCACGGTGGAATTGGTCCATTTTATAGGACTGAACCAGGAGCAAAATATCGAAGTGTTCCTTAAGGCCTTAGGCCACTCTAGAGGCTGAAAAAATAGGCTTTATGGGGATTTTTTCCGAAAAACTACTAAATAAATCGAGATTACAAAAAAGGCACACTAAATTTAATTTACAGCACTTTGTTCAAGTAATAATAATTTCATATTTTATCGATCATTTTCAACAAAAAAACTCAAACATAGTAGGAATATGTATTAATTATCCGTAAAACCACGATCTCATAATTAAAATACTCTCACTAAAAACAAATTAAAAACCGATTTCATTTTGCCGGAGATGTCTGAAAAAACGTCTGCCCATAATTTACGCGGATCCGCTAATCTCGCAAGGCCATTCTTTCCCCGCTTCAGTGACTTCTCTCACACGCGTTACTCGCAAAACCGAAATTACTCTCACGACACTAAACTACGAACGCAAGGACGAGCCTTGTTGCTTTTTTTTCTAACTTTACGTATTTATCCGCGGACTCGTTTCATTTATCTCGTGGTTTAATAAAGCGGTTAGCGGTTTGATCCCGAGACCGAATATACATGCGTATATGAACACAGTCCATTTGTGTACTTACACCTAACGAGGTTATACGATGCTTTTATGAGCAGTAAATCGTCGCATCGATCGGCGCACATACGTTTCACAATCCATCAGGATTACTATATATCGATTGCCATATCTCTCTCTCTCTCTCTCTCTCTACATACGCCTCTTCATGTGTGTGGGCGCGTGTTTTTCGTTGTATGATGTATAACATACGAGGCGCGAACGCGGCAAGAAAACCCCTGAACGTAGATGCGCGCAGTGCTTCGATAAAATTAATTTGTTCTGGCTGCGTTGTTATACGAGAATGTCTTACACCCTGCACCCCTTGGAACTCGTCGTTTTCGTTCTAATTTGTGTGTGTGTGTGTGTGTGTGTGTGCACATGCGCGTGTGCGATTAGATAAATAAATATGTATGTATTATGAACGCTTGTATGTATGGAGAGTGCGTGATGTTTACAGGCCTTGCCCACGTTCCGTAAGTAATTGCTACACGCGGAGAGAGTCAGAAAGACACTAATGTGGCTCTATCGAATCACCTTGAACCGGTAAAACGAAGTCCAAGATAGAAGCGTGTTTTTTTCACATTCTGACAATGATCGCTAGACCCGAGATCGAAGGGAAGAGTATGTTGAGGCGGGATATACATTTACAACGATCAAAAAATCTATTTCTTTGTTTTTCTTTCTTTTAGGGGCTAAAATTTGGGTGATGTTCGGGAATTTTTTGGAGGAAAAGTACTCAATTAAATGTTTCGGAAAATTAATAATATATTTGGCTATATTTGACGTATATTACATAATTTTTTCATAGCAAAATATTGAGATCCAAGCAACTTATGCGCTGCCTTCAGAGGCGCCAAAAAAAAAGTTCCTCCAGTGCTGACATGATTGCGGTCGATTGAGTAGCTGAAACCGAAAAAAACCGAAAAAAAAATGACGTAGGATTTTCGAAAAATATCAAAATTTAACAAAATGGCGTAGTTATGAAAAAAGTCTGTTTTCTTGCCTAAAAAGTGGTCGTTTTGTTCAATGCCAAATCGTTAATTTTCGTTCAATCAAAAATGTCCTACGTCATTGTAGAGTAAATATATTCAAGAGTACCAAGTTCAAATTTCAAGTCAATCGGATAATTGCTCTTTAAGTTACAAGGTCAGCAAATTTGAAAAATCTCATTTCGAGAAAAGCGTCTTTAAAGATCTATCTATCGATTCTTGCTAGATAAAATGATATTGATATAAATGATAATGATATTCTTGAAAGTATAAACAGTCGAAAAAGGCAACAACAAAAAATCGATTTTTTGAAAATGTCACACTGGTATAGCCCCTTAAACGATAGAACTATATATGTAGAATATTTTCCAAAAGTTTCAAAGCGAAATTCGAAAAACTTCAAACGTTACAGCTCGTCAACGCTGTGCCTCACCGCTCGGATTCGGAGTGGGCGTGAACTTCAAACGAGTTTTTCTCGAAGCTGCATTATCGAAATTGACGTGCAGGATTACTCAAAAACTATTAAGGGGTACGGCCACAGTAAAATTTTCAAAAAATCGATTATTTTTTTTCTCGCCAAAACGGTGCTTTATCATCATAAGAATAAGTTATTATTCGATTTATAGCAAGACGTTTTTTTTTCACCGTCTTTGTGCGTGTAACGTAAGGCCACCTCTGGCACGGCCATAGAGTATCTAAAACTTTAAACACGTTTTTCTCGAAACAGCTTTTTCCAATTGGCATGACAAATGTAATAACTTCAACAATTGTCACTCGATTTACTTAATATTTAAAAGTTATGTTCCTAATTGCATTTCGCAGAGAAGTACGTACGGAATTTCTGATTAATCGAAAACTTTTCATTTTATGAGCAGTTTTATACGAAATTTTTCACTGAAAATTCATTCAAATATCTACAACTTTTGGATAAAACAATATTCTTTAAATTCCGTGGGTAATTCTCTAGGTATTCTAATGTAGATTGACGAGAATTTTTGTTTTTTGTTCTAGGTAAAAAATTGTGGATGCTAAATGTCACGCCGCGGAGCGCCTAAAAAAGATAACAAAAGAAATTATTAGTAGTCGGCCATTTTGTACATTGAAATATATATATATATATATATATATTTTTCTAACAGCTTCATATTCATACTAAATAGATGTGCAATTAATTTTAGGAGTGAATCACTTTTTCATACGAAATTTTTTGTTAAATTCGCACATGATTTTATAACCGTTACTGCGGCCTAACCCCTTAAGCCGATTGAGTTGAAACTTGGTAGAAATATTGGTACCTTCTACTTGACCAAAATGACGGAGCTGTGGCAATCTGCCACAGCTCCGTCATTTTGGTGAAGAATTAATTTAAAAACATTGTTTTGTATACTTAAATATACTATTAAAGTATACCTAAAGTTTGATCATTGTAGAATAATTATTTCTAAATTTAAAAAATTCCTCAATATTGCTCATTTTTTTCCTGTCTAAATGTATATCCCGCTCTAAGCGTGTGTAAAATTCCAACCGCGCTACGCCAATATTCTCATCAGAAAAAAATATTGAAAATCGACCTTTTCATTGGACTCCAAATTTATGCAGACTCGTTAATGGGCTTTCGAGTAGGAAAAACGACATTGACTCAAAATTCATGCTTATAGTAACGCTATAGGATCAAGGCTCGAATTTAATCTCACGATCACGATCTTCCGAGTTCGAGAGAACGTCGTCAACACGTGTCCACATTTATTGTGTCATACCTTCCGGCAACGTGGTAAACATTTTTATCTAGTCTCCAAAATTGTACCGTTTCGATCGGGGGTGACAAGAAATAAAGGCGCGGGCGTACGATGGAAAAGGAAAATGTCGAAACGGGCGCACGCACATTGGACAAAGCAAACACGCGAGATTAGCCCCGATTATCTTACCGATATGAAAACGCCGCTCTCCGATCGATTGGGCTTTTTTCGATACTATTATTCCTTTCGGGAGCGCTTCCATTCGACGAAAATTAGTTCCGGTAAAGAAATATTTTCGTGCAGTCCTATTTCTAATTATGGGTGATAAAAAATCTTCGCGTACCTTGAACGTATTCAAATTTACTGATATTGCGCATTTTTGCGTAGCTTCATTCGTACCGCCCCTTCTGCTGACTCACTTCCGCCTGAATTATCGTCCGATCGTTATATCGCCTGAGCCCAACCACTCTCTTGAATTCTCATAAACAAAGTGGTCTAAAGATAACGAGTCGGAAAAAGAGGAGTTTCAAGCAATAGTGAAAAATAATCAGAAATCAGAAATATAATCAGAAAATAATCAGATTTTCTTTTTTTTGTTTAGGGGCTGTCCATATATTACGTCATCGATTTTTGCTGATTTTCGACCCCCCCCCCCCTGCAATCATCCTATCGTCATTTCCTAATGACCCCCCCTCTCGCAAAATTGACGTCATTACCAGTTTGGCAAAATTAAAACATTTGCGGATTTGAGAAAAATTGGGTAACATTAAAACATTTTGTTATAGAATCATCTTTTATTATTTTGTACTTTGGCAATGTTTATTAATATAATAATATTATTCTTCCCTATTCTTTAGTTTTCTTTGGATAGCTCCCACATTTTGTTATAGAATCATCTTTTATTATTTTGTACTTTGGCAATTTTCATTAATATAATAATATTATTCTTCCCTATTCTTTAGTTTTCTTTGGATAGCTCCCACGGAGTTTTCACCCATTCTTGCAAATCCTGGACCACGGGTAATATCTCCGTATCCTCCCCATATTCATTTTGACTCGATCGAACTATTTTCATAGGTACGCTGTTATTTGAAGTTCTCGAATATAATGTAGACAAACCTTATGTAATAAATAAATAAATAATGAGTTCAATAATTAATACCATTAGGTACTTGCAAAATATTTTTCATCACTCATGCGGGGAAACCACTCTAGTTGTACAATATACTATTGTACATTTTGAAGTAACTGGTATCACAAGAATGACGTCAATTTCGAAACGCCCCCCCCCCCCCCCCTCATCCATCATTTACCGTCATCCGCAGACGAACCTCCCCCCCCCCCCAAATTTAGAATGACGTAATATATGGACGGCCCCTTACGGGGCGTACGCAATTTGCCCCCCTCCCCCCCCCCAATCTAATTGGGGGTTGCGTTACGTAACGATTTTAGAACTGCCAGAAATAGCAAAAATTTTGCATGTTGAAGTTTTGAATTTTAAATTTGCTCGCAATTTTACCGCTGAAAGTTGACAGCTTTCGATACGAAATGTCAGTTAAGGCAGTTTTGTAGTTTTGGTCAAATCTTAGGAATTGGCTGAAATCTAAGTACGGTGTAGACATAACCTTCAAGAACTGATGCCCAAAAATTCAAATCGATTCACCGTTTAGCTCATGAGATAATTGCAATTGAATATGGGTATTTTTGTACGCGATCCCTATACCTAAGACGTAAGCCGATAGGAGTTTGCTCGCATTTCTCCATATAGGTTCTAAACGGATCTTAAGATTAAAAAATAAAAACACACGTGAACGCAGTACTATTGTAGGATTGATTTTTTTTAAATGACAAACTTTGACCGTTTAGTTTCGGAAATATCGACTTGTAAAAAGGGGTAATTTTATTTCACACGGAACTCGGGCCCAATCATCTGTAACGGAATGGCAACAGTGTACGCTGCATCCAGCTGATCGGTGCGTGGTCTGGGAACTCGAAGTGTGTTTTTCCCCGAGTTCTAGTAATTCTGAGACGGATGTGAAATAAATTTATTCTGCAAACAAATTTAATTTGTTCAATTTATGCATGTATTTATGCATGTATTTGCCTTTGTTACAGCGAATACAATTTAAACTGTCGGCAAGATGTTGTAAATCCACGATCCGACGTCCTTCGACAGCGAATTTTTGTTGCTGATCGTTGAGGTTATGGTTATTCTTATCGCGTTTAGCCGCATTTGCTTGACACATGGCTGCCACAGCTTCCAGTCTTTTAGCAAGCGCCTTTTTCTTATAAACTTTCCTTTGTATCGAATTTGGGTTGACATTTTCACGCTTTTTTTATTTATATAAAATATTTTGCGAAAGACGGATCGTAGGAAGTTCAACGCTATGACTGCAGGAAAATCGCGCTGTTGCCACGATTACAGCGCCGCTCTCTATACGAGTATGAGACCTATCTATGCATGAGATGCGAATGTGTGGGACATATAGAGGGTACAAGCTCTGTCAAAAATATACAACCAACAGCATCGTATAGGCATTGGATGTTACTATACGCTTCGACCGAAACTTTTGGCTCCTACGTGTACTTACAGAACTACCTTAAGGGGAGAAGTCACTGTGCAAGAACTTGCACAGTAGCTTACCCCCTTTCCCACATTACCCAAGCAAAATTTGAAGAAAAAAAATTGTTTTTCATAATTCTTCAAAGTACATATATTCAAAAATATGTAGGCCACATTTTTGGTCACAAGTCCGAAAATGGACGGAGTTACAGTCACTTTAGTGAGAACAGGTAGCGCGACCGGTTAGTGCCCTCAGTCCCTACAGGTGTGGCATCGTTCACAATAGATGAAGTGCAGGCTCTTAGTACTTTGTGAAATATAATGAAGATAAAGAACCGCAATATCGCCCGGGACTACATACTTTAATGTAAGTATCAATATTCTAGAAAAAAAACAACTTTATATCAAGAAAAACGGAAAGACAACTTTGAACGCGTTCTTCTCGAAAGTACCTTTTGCGACCTTGTCCCAGCGGATACTCAAAAACTTATCAAACGATTAAAAAAAAATATATTTACATTTTTGTAATCGCAGTAACTAAGGTTGTACGTGGCGGATCTTCAAAATTTTGGTAATTCCTTTTTTCAAACTGCTTGAATACAAAAAGAGCCTTGAAAATTTAAAAAAATATCCAAGCCATCGGCATTTTGTAAAAAAAAACAAAATTAAAAAACGGCCAAGCATATACGATAGCTACATTTGTATAGATATCAATTAATATTTGACTTTTCATTTACAGATAAGCTTTCATAAAGATATCGATGGGACAATGAAGAGGAATATTTTTTTCGTCGTCAAATCAAGGCATATATCTCGGTTAGTTTAAAAGATTTTTTCATAAAAATTTGTATAAAACTAGATGAATCGTACACATATTGCGTACAATATACTTAATAAAATGAGTATAAACCTGATCCTGTCATAATTAGTTATTTCTATGAAAGAAAATCGTAATTATTGAAGACAAAGCACCCGTTACGTAACGGAATAGAGGCGGAGGGGTCCGCCGTCCGTTACGGTCCTGGTCGTGAGGAGGGGGAGGGGGGTCAAAAATTTATGGGCGGGAGGGAGAATTTGACGTTACGTAATTTGTGTACGACCCCTTACTTGCCCAACCTTCCAAAGACGTTACAATTATGCAAATTGCGAGGGACAGCACAATTATTCACCATAGGATATTCTTCCGCATGAAAACCTCTGAAAAATCGTGATTACCGATTTATCGAACGAAGGATTTCATTCACCGTCAAATTTTGGACTGTTGTTTCCCTACTTCCGGTATGCTTATACCCAAAACCGAGGGTAGAATTG
This sequence comes from Ophion obscuratus, assembly GCA_964007375.1. Taxonomy (NCBI): domain Eukaryota; kingdom Metazoa; phylum Arthropoda; class Insecta; order Hymenoptera; family Ichneumonidae; genus Ophion; species Ophion obscuratus. The sequence goes on along the minus strand of OZ023320.1, from coordinate 24,060,999 downwards.
TGCGGAGCTATTCACAGGGAATGCAAAACCCACGAGTCTCGTTTTCCTTTTCACTATGTGGGAAAAGGTGGCAAAATATTGGAATTGAAGTAATTTTGTTTAATTCAACAGATAATTGGTTAATTAGGGTCGTGACGTTATTTTTCACGTTTCCCGCAACTATCAGCGTATAGAGTTATATTCGCGTGAGAAGAAAAATTGTCCAGGATCAACTGCGAATCCGTAATTACGTTTCTCTCCCATTCTCGTATTTGCATAACACTCGTCTCCCTTTTTTTTGTACCTTGCCATAACTTTTTGTACCTTCTCATAATTTCGCTCCATTCTTTATCGAGTTCGATTTTAACGAAAAAAACGGCCGTTTTTCGGCTATAAAACGGCCATTTTTTTCGAAAAAAAAATCGAACGATTAAAGACTACATTTTTGTGTATTAAATAAGCCTGCAAAATTTCAAGAAGATCGGTTCATTAGTGTTCGAGTAATCTTGGTCACCGACTTCAGAAATGCCATTTTGAGACAAACGCGTTTAAAGTTTCAATTTCCGGTCGTTTACACAACGGATTCTTTTCTTTCAACGCTCATATCTCAGTCAATTTTGTTCGGATCGACTTGAAATTTTCAGGACATATTCTCAGATACTTATACTTAAAAAAAAATTCAATAAAAAAATCGATTTTTTCAAAATCGCAAATGGGGGTAACCCCTTAATGAAATTGGCTTGACGTTCCTCAACTTTTTGCATTCGGTATTCGACATAGAGACTCAGAACAATATTTTACGGTCCGTAAAAGTTGACCATGTGTTGCGAGGATAACTTTTTCATACTATTGTAACATGAGAACTACCTTAAGGGGTTAGACTACTGTGAAAATGACGAACGATCGTTTGTCGCTCGAGGCAACTCAAATTGCTAGTAAAACTTTGAACACGTTTTTCTCGAAACGATGTTTTTCAAAACGGTGTACGAGATGTCTCGACATCCAATGAACGGATTGTCTTGAAATTTGGTACACTTATTCAGTATCATAGTAGTTTAGTCTTGACCGACGTTTTTTTATCTAAACGTTTTTTTCTTCCAGTTATAAACTATGTAACTTTAAAAAACTAATTAAAAATCTAAAACGGATTCAAAATTTCGTTTTTAATGACTGAAACACGATAACGAAAAAAGCACGGTCAAGTCTTAGCCAATAGTATATATTTCAAGAAAAACCGCGTTATTTTGCTTCAGATTAACCGGGTGATCAAAATGTAGTACACCGTTAAGCACCACACATTGAAAGGTCCTTTACGAGACTGTTTATAACTTCTTCAATTATTGATACTATTAAATGAAATTTGGTACACAATTCCGTTAAGACCTTATATACGCGAAAAATTTCAAAAATTTTCATTTTTTAATTATTTTTCATTCCATTAGCTTCAACGATTAGGAATATTTTAAGCTTTACAGAATTGAAAAATTCCAAAAATAAGGTAAGATTGCATTTATAATAGATATCGCGCGGCGCACCCGACCGCCAACTTCAAAGCCGTTTTTCCACGATTCACTTTTTTGAACCTTGTGAAAGTTCTAACTCTTCGACGAAGGTTCATATCGCTTTGAAATTTTTACAACATATTCTTAGTTTTATCACTTATCATGTGATCCACCGGAATTTTTTTTTCAATGACACAAAAAAAAATCAAATACTGACAGAAAATTGAGTAAAAAATGTTAAGCTTCGAATTTTTATTATAATAATTTTTAAATAATATTGTTGGTTCACACTGAAGATACATTCATTACGCAATTATAAATATGTTCATTTTTTCAGACACCCACATCGATGCCGAGAACCTTCATCATCAACGGGCACGCAAAAATTTGCGCGCTTTGCTTTGCTTTATTATGTTACATCTCCGCCATTTGTTAATATTTCTGATTTTTTTTACATATACTTAACCATGTGCATAAATGATCTGTAAAAAAATGTTGTCAATATACGCGTCATTTTTTTTAACCGCGTCTAGAAAAGAACCTTCGAAAATCAGCAAAATCGCGTATATAAGGCCTTAATGTACATAGAAATAAATGTCCAGACGATTTTTCAATCATCTTACTTATTCCTTCAGAACTGATTATTTTTAATAACGCTGATTTTCGAGTCCCTCTCAACTATAAGCACTGATTTATGGACTGAAAATACAATTCCCACGAAAGCCCTCAATTATTTATTGTTCACTCATAACACATATATATTTTTTTTTATTCGTTTTGTTCCAGCCATATAGGGTCTTCCCCTTTTTACGAACCCCAATTCTGCCTCAACTTCGTTTAACCTCCGATTCCACATCGCCCTCTACCTCCATTCCACTACCCTCTATATATCCCCTCCACAGCCGACTTCCCTCTCTGTATCGTATTTTCACCATGACATATCTGCCATGGGCATAGGGAAACTGCGGAAAACCTATAACCGAATTCAGCTAGTCCCAAAGTTCGCCTCCCAGTCACGGAACTAGTCGTTTTTCGCCGAGAAATGTCGAAGAAAAAAATTTCACGACGAAAGTGCCGCGACTGGGATTCGAACCCGGGACCTCGCGACCCGCTGGCCAGCACGCTAACCACTAGACCAACGCCTAGACCACTTGTTCACTCATAGTATTGACTCAAACATTCTTTCAGGAATCGTTTTCTCGTGCTCAATTTTTGTCCTCATCGCGGCATCATAGATAATCAGAACAGTTGCGTTAAGGCAAGAAAAAAATCGTCCTAGCCTTGTTTTCTTGCTAAACATAATATGGCGAGCGTAAATATTGTGTACACGGCGTCACCGAAACATAATGCGCATTGCCGTTAATCATTCTTTCGTCGAGAAGTGTAGTGTACGGTCGGATGTCAGCTGTAACCGGAGAATCTCTATAAACTTTCTTTGAAGAATGCGTATTGCATCGCGGTCAAGTTATAAGTTCATTGTCCAACAATAGGCATACCCGGACATGAAGAGCTAGATTGGTGTATATGTCTGCTTTTTTACGAGAAAAATGCACTGTTATTAACTCCCAAAAAATGCTGCGTACGTTGGAAATAAAATGAATTCTTTATGTCCGTTCCAAACGACTCCATTTATTCATCCCTTTTCATGTACGTGTGTAGGTCTTCAATAAAATTGTTATGTAGGCAAATAATTAAGTATTTGAATCAATTGATATTTTTTGTACTTTTTTGTTTACTTTGAAGCGTATATCGTACAGTCGTGCTGTCGCTGAAAAACCGCGTAAACGGAAAAAATTAGAAGACCTAAAACGGAAGAATTAGAAGAAAATTAGAAAATTAGAAGAAGTTTGCCTAAAAATCAGGGTGCAGGTTTTTTTTTAAGGGATGAAGGAGGATGAGAGTGGATTGATCAGAACTACACCGCCTACGAGGTCGGCGCGTGAGAGAAAATATTCAGAAAAATCCGGTCTTAAGTTTTGTCCACAGCGCCGAAGACGTGAAAGTTCATTTCGGGGGTGAAAAGTAGGGTGAAGTTATGAAAAATCAGTTTTTATTCAATAATTCTTTAGGAAAAATTCCTACACTTTTTATTTAAATGAGAACGTTGTAGCCCTTGAAAAAACGCGTCGATCGAGTATTTGATCATCGCTGACCGATAATATCTTCAGCCCCCAAAAAATGTTAAAATACCAAACAAAATTGTTCATTGAATAACTCAAAAACAATCGATTTTTTTGGGATGGCTTAAATATACGAAATCTACAGAATACTTTTCTTTATCTTTTCGTTTCTATGAACCACCCTTTTTTGCTTTTTCCACTACCTCTTAGGGATTGAAAATTCGGTAAATATTTACATGTGGAGCTCCAGCCCTAATCGGCTCCAAATTTTTATTCACGCGAACGTGAATAAAAAACGTTTATTCTGCAGTATGAAAATATGTTTTTTTATGATGGGGGAGGGGTATTTTATTAAGAAAACAAAAATATTTCCGGAAAATATTCGATTTTTAAATACGTTTGTTTGGGTTGTTTGAGTTGTTTGTTTGGGTTTGATTAGGTTTGATTGGTGACATCATGTGAGTCAAATGACAAACTCATGTCATTTGACCCACTTGATGTCAGCAAACCCGTTTCCTACATACCTTTAAAAAGGTAAAAAAAAAAAGCGTTTCGGGGTTGAAATAAGAGTTGAAATTGTCGTCTTCCGACTTAAATATTATAAACAATGTGCCCTGAAACACATCGACTCGGAACAAAAATTCTAAACCCCTGTTCTAGCTGGAGTCCCACTTGTAAAAAATTACCGAAAATTTAGAATTAAATTCTGGGAAAATTCTATTCTATTGACCGCACGAATTCACCGCCGTAGAAGAATTTGTAGCTCGAACCCTCAGCTACACTTTTATCCTCAGCGCCAAACTCGTGTCTCTTTATTTTCGGTAAATAGTTTTCCCAGAATTTCATTCCGAATTTTCAATCCCCGAGAGGTGTTGGAAAAAGCAAAATTTAAGGGTGGTCGATACAAACGAAAATATAGAGCAAATTATTCTCCACGTTTCGTACATTTAAACCATACCGAAAAAAAGATGGTTTTTGAGTTATAAAGCAAACATTTTTTTGTTGATATTTCAACAATTTTTTCGGGCGTGAAAATATTATCGGAGAGGGGTGATCAAATACTCGATCGACGCGTCTTTTCAAGGGCTACACGTTTCCATTTTAACAAAAATTGTATGAATTCTTCCTGAAGAGTTATCGAATTAAAACTGATTTTTCAAAATTTCACCTCACTTCACACTCTTTAATCGAATATTAATTTTAAAAAATTTAATAAAATCAGTTGTTACTTCACGGTGTTTAGGAATCCCATAATATAAAAAATACCAAAAATCCGTTTTTCGTATTCACAATTCGGGGAAATTTAAAAAAATAAAATAACGAGTGTCTTTCCTTGAGAAAAAAAAATAATTTTGCATATTTTGCCTTGAAACCGACGTTCGACTTGGTTAATAAAATTTAAATTATTTTTTTTCTGGACTAAAAACGTCAAATTCTGCCAAAGATACAGCCATTAGAATGGAAAAATGTTAAAAAATGGTAATCAACGAGAAAAAACGTCAGAAATTTTTAAAAAATGTCGACACTCGGTGAATATTTTTCAATCAAGTCACTCGATTTTTCAAAGTTATTTGTGGATTTTTTTTACTGGCTGAAGTGACGTGGAATGCCTCATATACGAACGTATGCAAGTAGCTCTTCGTTACATAACAACGTGTGTTCCAAAAGGAAGGAATTCACCAAGCCGCGTTTATCTGACATCCGTACGTGATTAATCTCGGAATTGATTGATACTTTTTCTGTGAACATATAGCTGCGTTACTTTTTTACCCTCAAAATTAGTCGAGCGTTTCACCGATGAATGTTGAAAGATACGGATTTTTATTAGAAGTGAATAATTTTGGAATTTTCTGTGCAGTTTTTTTGTTAATTTTCTTAATTTCCAAGATTAACCGAAATTTTTTCTTCTAAATTTAGGCAATAAATCTCCAATAAGGAATCTGAACATTACTGAGAAGATTTACAGGATCTTTGTTAAAGATCTACAGTCTAATTTTTCGGGAAAAGATTTTGGTTAATCGTAAAAGTGAAGAAATAAAAAAATAAAGATAATTTATGTTGCATTTTGAGGATGCAAACGTCAACATCGTATACGTAGATGCAGACAATACAGGTTTAACCTCAAAATTTCCGCAGGATCCACTACATTACTTTCGAGACAAAAATTTAATCTATATAATTCAGTACAGCTTTTTTTCTAAAAGATTACGAATTGAGTTGTATTTTTGTTGTCAATGAGTGCAGCTCGTGTGTCAGCAAGTGATATCAACTGCGGTGATATTAACGATTTTTCATGAGGAATGGTGCTAAAATGCTTAGATTTCTTTTTCTTTCGGAAAACGATGTAGCAGGACTCTAGAAAAACCGAAGTTGACCTGTTAGAAGACGTATCAACGTTTAATACAAAAAGGTATCCTTTAAGGTTGTTGCATAAAAATATTGGGGTGAATAGACATTAATGAAAGTTTTACTACTCGTTGTGGTATATTTTCCGAATATACTGGCAAAAGGAGAACGGAGCTTCCCGCGCTCGTTTATTAAATATTAAATTTCAAAGTTTACGTCAATCTCAGCTTGATCGCGTTGGTTTTATGGGGTAACGTTATTGTGATTTCAGTTTCTCGCATATAGGGATCTGTCAAGTGGCGATACGACATCTGGTGGCGGAAACCAAAGTGCTTTTGGGGCAAAGCCTTCATAGCAATTATACGTAGCCGTGCAATAAAAGTATTTAATTTAAATTAAAAACATAAAATCGGTGAAAATGGAATGCGCGGAGATTTCTCCGCGCAAAAACGACCGAAAGAACATTAAATATGCTGTGAAAGGTCGCGAAAGCACTTCGAGTAAGGAATTGGAAGCCCGTTTCCACAAGTTTCCCATTGCAGAGAAACGCTTCGTGTACGTGAAAAATAATTTCGGAAATATACAAAAAACCGATCAATTAGAGGCTTGTTTGAGGGCCTTGAAAATTAAAAAGTGAATTCAGACATGAAAGTGGCGCTCACTGCAGTGTGTGACACTACCAAACATTTGGTAGTGATCCGAGATATTTCTATCCGATTTTCATCGATACTGACCTTGAATGACCTTGGACGACTTTGACCCCCAAATGTTTTTTATGCGGCTGGAAGTGTTCCACAAGATGGTTGAAAAAAATGTACCCTTTCATTTAAAAAAGTGGAGGTGACCTTCACTGTGCGTCAGTGCCACGGCCGAAATAAAAAAAAAATGGTCGAATTTGATGGCCTCCTTCACACCGTACAACTTTTGTTGGGAACATTTTTTTGTGACGTCAATAATTACCGAGTTATTTCGGGTGGCAGAGATAAGAGTATGCAACACTGTATACAACACGTCGGACGCGATCTATACCAGCACCGCTTGAGTAGAATTACGAAGTTTCGACGTGAAATGTGGGACATCCCATAAAATATTCCTCTCATGAACCCGAATATTGAACAATTAATAGATTTTTTTCTATAATCAAATAAAAAGGCATCCCAGTATCAAGGGCATCGCCAAGGAGGGGTAGGGCGTCCCCTCCCCGCCTTGAGATTCGTAAAAATGTATATGAGGGAGTAAAATGTGTAAAATTCATATTTCCGCCACCCTCCTTTTCCCATGTTTTTCCCCTCCTTTTTCCATGCCCAGTATACTGGTAAAATTTCAAGCCAAGTTATCGAACTTTTAACGAAAAATGATGGCTCTGGGAATCGTCTCATTTATACGGCACTTTATAGAGATGCCACGCTGGCCACATTTCTATTAAAAAATGTATACACTAAATAACTCTGGATGCCTGATATAAACTGCTAACGCGTGTGAAAAATTCTAAAAATTCCGTAACGTCAATAAAAACAGGGAGTCACCGAATGTTTAACGAAAATATTACTGATAAAGCTTAGTAAAACGCGTTTAGCAGAATTTTCGTAGCCGCGACTTTTTGAAGTAAATGTAAAAATGTCCAAATCTACTAAATCTGCGCAAAATGTTTTATTTCAATTTATCGTTGGGTATAATAATTAATAGTGACTTATTTTTTCAGACTCAGAAGAGTCCTCCTTAAGGTAAATGTCCCAATTATTGAACAGGTCCCAATTATTGAACACTATCTTGTATTTTTTATATTTCTCATTCACCTGCATGCAATTACTTATTTATACAAAAATCATTACATTTATGGAACTTTTAGCTATCGAAATGTTACCTTACTTGTGCAAAAAAAGCTTTAATTAATAGAGAAAAAAATGATTTAATCAGCAACGGTGACCCGATTTGACGTCTCGTGGTAACTGCTCATCGTTTTTGCTAAGACGCGCCGCTTCATGCGTAAGGGCATAAAAAATTCATAAACTGTCGCATCACAAAAAGTAGAGGCGTTTCAGATTCCTCAGAAAATTTCTTACAAATAACAATTCAAACATTTTTTAAAAATTAATTGTTTGATTAAAAAAACGGTGTTCGATCATTGGGACATAGAAAATGCAGTGTGTCCCAATTATTGAACACTCGAATTTTCCAAGATGGCGTCATTAAACCCATCAAAACATCAAGACAGTTGAAGTATGACAGATCGTGTGAATCGGATTTATTCAAACAAAAACTGTAAGTTTTTGTTTGAATAAATCCGTTGAATAAATCCGAATGAAAATTTTGTTTGTTAATAAGTCTAAGATCGTCAAATATATTTTTATTTGTATTTTCGTGCAATAAACATAAAAAGAAAACTAAAAAGAGAATATAACCTAAATGTAACCTAAAAATACGAATGTAATGTTCAATATTTTTTGCTCTCCGATATTTCCGGGAGCCAAGCTGCGACAAAATCAAACAAAAACAGAGCATAAAAGCGAGGAAGCTGAAAATAAAAATAAAATAAAGTTCGAGTTGAAAAGCGAAAATAAACCAAATGCGAATGAACCAAAAACCTGTCAAAAGAGACTAAATATATATTTTTGTATTTTTACATGATTAATAAAAGATTATTTAAGTGTTTGATTTTGCTTTTATTTCTCAATATTGCACCCAAAATAATATTTTCAGAATGGAAAAAGACTTTTCGAGAGTGTTCAATAACTGGGACATGCCTGTTCAATATTAGGGACATAGGCTCTTCCAGTGTTCAATAATAGGGACATTTGCATGCTTCACATTGTTACTCTTTTTTTTTCATTTGAAATCATTTAAAAATAATTTAAAGGGTGATTTTTCGAAAGTAAAAATATCAAAGTATCATTTGAAAATGAAAGCGATGGTTTTTTCTTGATTTTATATTTTTTTCTCACCGAATTCAATCCCCCAGATCCTTAGCTGTTCAATAATTGGGACATTTACCTTATGCCCCCACAAAAAACGGCCCTCCGCGAAAGGAATAGCTTAAGGCCATGTGTCACACCGAGCGAGCGGCCATGAGTGCGAGAAAGATAGCTGATTTGCAGATTCCCAGTGGTCTTCGAGACGGCTGATATTTCGAAAAAAAAAAAGACATGAAACATCTTCAGCTCTGCTGAACAAGGCCTTTCTCTTAGACTGTCCGACATGTGATCCGTCTAGGAGAACATTTGGATTCAAGGACATGTGAGCCATGTCCTTGAAACGTTGCTACGAATAATGCTTAAGGAGGCTGCTCAGGGTCGTTGCGGGGCAGGCGGCAAGCGGGGAACGCATATGCTTAAACACGATCGCCTGTAACGGCTGCCAACCTCGGATAATCAAATTTTCGAATACTTAAAATAAATAAATTCCAGCTAACAAATATGTCGAATGCATATAACTGACTGTTTAGAAATGTTATTAATCTTTTTTTGTTTATTTACATCGCGAATAAGTTATTAACCAAGTCGAAATGTGGCAAACGCGCAAATTAGTTCCCAGTAACTGGTATCACTGACCTCAGATACGAACGCCACAACGTGAGCGCGTAGCAGTCAAACATCCTTCGCGAATTTCGTTTTTTTTTGTTCGGCGAAAATGAAAAGATGAAAGGGAAAAATGCAAACCGAAAAACAGTACAACCGACGGTTGGAGCAAGTACAACCTGGAGAGCGGCGGAAAAAAGTAGTTGAGCCGGAAAATGAATGCGCAGTCGAGGGACGACGCGTCATTGATTTGAAGGTTATGTCGAAACACATGCACCGCAGCTTCTGTAACGAATGACTCAAAATATTTAAATACTCTTTATGAAACCGCGGTAAGAAATTTATAGCAAGGAAGCAATAGTTTGTGCGTTTTAAATTTTGGCGCCTATTCAAAATGGCCGACTTGACAGCAGCGTTGCCACGTGCCGTAGGGCGCTTTATCGTTTTACGCGAATCAGCTGAAATTTCCTGTTTTATCTCACGAATATCTCGATAACGAGACAGACAAAACGTTGTACTCTTCGTTGAAATTATTCATAAAAATCTCAAGAATTTTTTCCGCCTATTTCCATTAAATTCTTACTATTTTTATTATGTTGCGACAGTCGTATTAGTCGTTCTCATGAAGCTGTTGCTATGTCGCCCGTGTATACACTGAAAAAAAATCGTTCATCCATCCAAAATTCAGTTCGTTTAACAAAATTGTATCTTTAAATACGTTCAACTTGATTTTTGATTGGCATATCAAAACAGTATAGTTAGGCAGTAACCAAAGATACATTTAAACTATCTGCTTATTTAGCATTTCTGAGCAACTGTTGAAAAAACAACATTTCGAGACAACAAAATGCATTTTGCACATTCAACGATTCCTTTTTCTCAGTGTAAGAGCCTAACTTCAATTATTAATTGCTCAACAATTACGCAGAAGAAATACTTGAAATTTTACACGGAGTCGTAACACCTGTTCGAAAATATCCTCAATAAATTTTATCAATTTCTTACTATTCCGCGATAGCTGAGCAACCTCCTTAAGGGGCTATACCAGTGTAACACTTTCAAAAATCGATTTTTTTTGTCTTTTTCGACAGTTTATACTTTCAAGAATATCCTGTAAAAATTTCAAGGCCGTATCCCTAATTATTTTATCTTGCAAAAATCGATAGGTAAATCTTTTAACGTGTTTTTCTCGAGATGAGATTTTTCAAATTTGCCGACATTGTAACTCAAAGAGCAAATAATCCGATTGCCTTTAAATTTGATCTGAGTACTCTTGAATATATTTACTTTACAGTGACGTAGGATATTTTTGATTGGATGAAAATTGACGATTTGGCATTGAAGAAAACGAACATTTTATAGGCAAGAAAAGAGACTTTTCTTTCATAACTACGCCATTTTGTTAGAATTTGATATTTTTCGAAAATCCTACGTCATTGCACAGGAAATACCTTCCAGGTTAACGACATTTTTTTCTTTTTCGGTTTCAGCTACTCAATCGGCCGGAATCATGTCAGGGGTGGAGGAACTTTTTTTTTGGCACTTCCGAAGGCAGCGCATAAGTCGTTTGGATCTCAATATTTTCTCTATGAAAAAATTACATAATATAGGTCAAATATAGCCAAATATATTTTTAATTTTCCGAAACATTTAATTGAGTACTTTTCTTCCAAAAAATTGCCGATACACACCAAAATTTTCAGCGCTCACACTGGTATAGCCCCTTAATCCATTTCGTAGAGATCGTCCGAGCAATTCGTCGGAGTTTATCTGTACGCTCGACAGGAAAACATTGCTTCTTCATCGACCACTCGCTGCTATCTTGGGAGGACACGTGACGAACTTCAGGAGCTTATGTTACGGTGGCGCAGCGATAATTATCGAACCTGGCGACTAAATCAGCCGCGAGCTCACGAGTGGGCGTGACTCAATAAAATAGGGTCGGAAAAAAAGTAATCAATTTTTTCTATGTATATATGTACGTCACGTCGATACGATAAACGACGGGAATGTACGATAAAAGAAAAATTTTCGCGACATATGTGTGGGGTCGATAAGAAAAGTCACTATATAAATAAGGGAGCATGGGAGACAATATTTTTATTCTTCTTTTTTAGGAGCATACAGAACTCCGGAAAAGATAAGATTAAATAACAAATGTCAGTTGCCTGAAATCGATGTTGGGTTCACTCGTCGCGTGGTATTTTACTACGTTAAATCAAAGCGTTACGAGACTAAAATCAAAATTGTTGTAGACGATTGAGATTTATATCACCGAGAGATTAATTCACGATGCGTCACCTGTCTAACAATTAAGCCGTCACACGACATAGTTTCTGATGTTTTTAATGTTCATGTTGAACCAAAATCCACATGGCACCTCGTAAAGACTTGTTATCGGGATGTTGGGGTCAAAATAATACTTCGATGTAAATTCAAAAACTGAGTAGACTGTAATTATAGTGTTGGGAATGTCGTGTCAAAAACTTAAGCGGTTTCTCGAACTTGTTCATTGATGATACTCGAAAAAATTAACGTAAACAATCTTTTGAAAACAAGCTTTCATTCATATTGAGTTAAAAAGTTAAAAATAATATTTAGTGTATGAAGTTAAGTAATAAAGCTACAGAAGAACCCCATCCTTTATCACTGATCAAAGGCGGAGGCAGTACATATTTAATAAAACTTACAAAAACATAGAACTTTTTTTAAAAATCATATTTTCTTAAGGCTCTTCTCACTTTAGACGCTAAAATAATGCTATTTTCATGAATTTTTTGATTGGTTTATATTATATATGAAGAATTCCACGTCACTTCAGCCAGTAAAAAAAAATCACAATTAATTTTGAAATATCGAGTTACTTTATTGAAAAATATTAACGGAGTGTCGACATTTTTTTTAAATTTCTGACGTTTTTTTTCGTTGATTACCATTTTTTAATATTTTTCCATTCAAATGGCGGTATCTTTGGCAGGATTTGACGTATTTACATTTGTAAAAAACGAAAATGTGCGTCTTTTTTTAGCCTTCCAGAAAAAAATTAATTTATATTTTATTGAACAAGTCGAACGTCCGTTTCAAGGCAAAATATGCAAAAATATTTTTTTTCCCAAGGAAAAAGACTCGTTATTTTATTTTTAAGAATTTTTTCGAAGTCTGAATACGAAAAACAGATTTTTGGTATTTTTTATATTATGGGATTCCTAAACACCGTGAAGTAACAGCTATTTTTTTTTTTTTTTTCATTTTTTTATTAATTTTCGATTGAAGAGTGCAATGTCAATATCTGTAATATAAACCTATCAAAAAAATCATGAAAATAGCCTTTTTGAGCGTCTAAAGTAAAAAGACCCCTTAAATGCTTGAGGCTTTATTTCGAGTGTAATGACGTTTCACGCCTCAAGTTTTTAAGAAAATGTTAAAATTTTCTAAACTTCTATGTTTCTGTAAGCAGTCAGTCGTGCCAATGGCAGAAACGGCCGCTATTGCCAAGTCTATCGGTTATTTTGTCTTAACCCTCTGCGGTCACCCGAGTTTAAAATTACCCCAAGCGCAACTATAAGTCAAAATCTGACTAGGATCAGACGTGCAGCTATTTTTTCCGCGGGCCTTTCAATACGGCGAAAAAATCAGTTTAGTGCGTCTCATTACCGTAAACAGTTATTTCTCCTCCAAGTGATTATTACGATGAAATAACTTTCCTGTCTGAAACTTGCTCAATAAGGGTGCGAATTCCTCACCACTGAAATGCGCCTATGTTTTTCAGTAACTGGGACATATGTTGTCCCAGCCGTAATTGCAAAATCCATGATTTTTTTTCCCACTTCGTCATATGGTCCTTTGTAATTGAGAATTTTTTAAGAAAAATCTGTATGAAAGTTTCAACGTTATTACATGAAATGTGAAAATTTCCACCGTTTCCCATAAGAACACGTGTAACATCGTGCAATCTTTGATTGCCAATATCTCTAATACAGAACGGTGAATCGTTTCGGAATTTTGCAGGTAATCACTTAATAGTGTCTTGAACGTGTTCTCAAAATAAATGAAAAATCTATAGAAAAACGCCTTGGCGAGACTACTACCTCAAGGAAATAAAAAATTGTATGATCTCGTTAAAAATAGGAAAGGCTGCCGCGAGATCTTGTAAACGCGGTGATAAAGAGAAATGTTGATATCCCCATCGATTTCCCCCTCGAAACTGTCAATCGTTCGTAGACAAAGCTTTTTCATGCTTTATTTTCCCGATTTATTTGGATTGTGCAATTAAGGGATTTTACTACTTTGGAAAGTACAACAAAAAAATCGTTCGTCGCTTGCGGCAACTCAAATTGAAGATGAAGGGCCAACATATGGTGCAGGAGTCGCAGATTGGAGGCAAACTCATGATTACAACGATATAACTGCTAGTGTAATAGTAGATTAGTCTTGACAGACGTTTTTCTTCTTAACACTTCTTTTCATTAGTCATTAACAATAATGATGTCATTTTTGCTCGAAAAATCGCAAAAAATGCAAAAATACTTTTTTTGACGATTGAAACACGATAACAAAAAAAAAAGCTGGGTAAAATCTTAGCCAATATTATCTATTTTAAGAGAAAAATCGTTTTCATTGTTTCCGATCAACCGGGTGTCCAAAATCAAGTACACAGTTGAACCTCCCCCCCCCCACGTTCAAAGGTCCTTCACAAAATTGTTCATAACTACTTTAATTATTATTTTCTAATAGAATTTGGTACACAATATTGTACATACAAATTAATGTCCAAACGATTTTTTAAATCATCTTACTTATATCTCAAAATTATTTTCTTCAAATAATCCTGATTTTCGGATCGTCATCGTAGCCCAACTCCTTAAGGCCTTAGGCCACAGTAACGGGTATAAAATCATGCGCGAATTTAACAATTTTTTTCGTATGAATAAATGATTCTCTCATAAAATGAATTTTTGTTTTTTGTTCTACGTAAAAAATTGTGGATGCTAACATCCACAAAGAAAAAAAGATAACAAAAGAAAATATTAGTAGTTGGCCATTTTGTACATCAAAAAATATATATATATTTTCTAACAGCTTGATATTCATAATAAATAAATGTGTAATTAATAAACCGATGTGTTGGTCTAGTGGTAGAGTGCTTGCCTCTGAAATCAACACATCGGGAGGTCGCGGGTTCGAATCACCCCGTCTCGTAGTTTCGTCGAGAAATAAAAACACAGGCGTGACGTAGCTCCAGTTGTACACAGATGTCGCGGCACACGGACCGGTACGTGTGTGTGTCGGATGGGTATGACTGTAGCCTGTGAGCTATTTCTCGACGAAACGCGACTAGTTCCGAGGCTGGGAAGCGAACTCGTGACCGGCTGTATTGGTATAGGTTTTCCGCAGTTTCCCTATACCCATGACAGAAATGTCATGATGAATATAATACAGAGGGGGAAGTCGGCTGCGGCCGCAATGGGGAGGGCGGATGATGGACAGAAAGAACAAGTGTAGAGCGGTGGACATATAAGTGGAGCCTTGTAAAAAGCCGAAAAGGCTGTGCAAGTAAAACTCGAAATAAAAAAAAATATATATATAAATGTGTAATTAATTTTCTGAGTGAATCACTTTTTCATACGAAAAAATTGTTAAATTCGCACATGATTTTAATACCCGTTACTGTGGCCTAAGGCCTTAATATAGAACACGCTGTATGTTTGCTGTATTTATATATACCCACGTGTGTATGTATCCATACATACATACATACATACATACATACATACATACATACATACAAACAAACACACACACACACACACACACACACACACACACACACACACACACACACACACACACACACACACACACACATACACACACACGAACATGTTTTATCGTTCAGACAGATGGTGTAACACTGAATCTAAAAAAAAAGAATATAATGCGTACCACACGAGGGTCAGCCATTTCCATGCCGAACGGCGTGTCGTGTCGTAAGATTTCGAAACTCAAACTCTTGAGACAAGTTTCTCGCAAACGTTGAAATTCGTGATTTTTTCTTCCGGGCTTAGCGGTCTGCACAAGCTCGAAATTTATGAAATATGATTTTGATTGCATAATTTTAAAGCCTAGGATGTTAACTTTAATTTGTAACAATGTTTTTATAAAAATTTAAAAACCTGATCGATTTACGACGAGTTTTGTGAGCCGCTCTGCAACCTTCGCTACCTTGTTTTCTTTTGCGTTTTTCTTGAAACCATGTTTTATGGAACGATCTAAATCGCATTTAAAGATCTATTCGTGCGATTCACTTCAAATTCGGACACAGTTGAAATCATAGTTTTTAACATTTTCTATCGTAAGACCGGATGATTTTTCCATATGATTATCCATTTTTTAATAACAAATGAATAAAATTGTTTTTTCGTTCGAAAATCGACGTTTTTCTGAACCTTGCCGTTTTTGTAATCTTCACATTATTCAACAAAGCATCCGGTCATACGAAAGTTTTATTATTGTACTAAAAGTACTTTTTTCATCTCGAGTGTCCATACAGCGACGGCAGTATTTTTATTAAAAAAATAATAACTTTATGGTTTATCAACTTTTTTCAATAGAAAAAACAACTCAAACATGGCCAGACTATGTACTGAGTACTTTCGATACTGTTCCTTGGCTGCAAGAGTGGGGATCAAAATACAAGAAGTTTTTCGCAGACTGTAAACATTTTTCGAATGAAATTGCAAGTGAAAAAATATTACTATTGGGAAAATTCTGACTCAAAATGTCGTTGAAAAATAATTATAAGCCTGGAAATGATATGAAAAGGTACGATTTTTGCAATTACACATATATATGTTGCAATTTTATTTTCGTTTAAACCGATAGTCTTGCCTTTTTTATGACGTTGTAGTGTGCATCGTTGGAATGCAACGATTTTTTCTTACTGACTCATTTTTATTACTATTCGGAGCATTTTGTGCTACTTGAGGTTGTAAATCAGTTATAAAAATACGTTCGAATGATTTTCATAACCTAAATCGGCCGAAAAGAGATCTTATCAACGAACGTGTTATCACAAATTGTTGTGATAACAAATTTTTGTTAACACAAATGTTATCATTGAATCAAGAAATATTATCAATGAAGAAGAATTAATTTTCCTTGCGTTCCAATGATGCAAACTTCAAGGCCATCCGTTTTTGCCGTTCGTACGACTGACTATCGCTAAAGCGTCGTCGGCTCCAGATTATATACACGGTGAAAAACGTAAAACGTTCACCGTTTTATAAAGAGTTTTTGATTCGACAAAGTTGAGAAAGCGTTAAAAATTTCGAGTGGACGAATAAATACATTTTATTATAAAGTTCAAAAGCTGTAATACTATGGAACGTTTAAAACACGCGCGGTTTCAAAATGCCCGCCAGTTGATGCTCGACTGTGAGTGGCTCAGTCGACAGAATCAGTTAACGCTGTGTTGCCACGTTTAACCTACAAGTTTCGTTAAGGGATCATCACAGTGTAAAATTATCAAAAAATTGATTTCTTTGCATTATCCGATAGTATAGACGGTTATAAGCATGCTGTTCATATACTTACATAAACGTAACTAGAGATAATTTATATAAAAATTCCGCACTCGAAACTTTAAACGCGTTTTTCTTTAAATGAGCTTTCAAGCTATACATCTCGAACTTTGACGCAACATTCTTCACGCCATTATTTATCTGGCTATGGAAGCATTATGTTTGTTTGGAATCTTCATATTTATGCTAACGAAAAACTTTCGAAAAAAATCGGCTGAATTCGATACTTCTTTTACAATCCGCCGCCATTTTGTCAATTTTGATTTAAAAAAACTTTCATAGTCAGATAGCGGCTTTCATACTGATTCCAATCTTTTTACAAATTTTGTTTCAGATAATATTTATGGCCACAACCGTCTACACCGTGAGGACTGTTTTTTTTCAAAGCCATTTTCGTTAAAAAAACTGTAAAAAGTGTAAAAATGTAAAACCATTAAAAAATGTAAAAAGAAATAAAAATAAACGTTTAAAAATTTATTTTATGTTATTCATGAGTGCTTTGATTTGACATACAAAAATCAGACTAGCGTATTTTAACCATCGAAAAAACATCGCGAAAATCGGCTATTTTTCGACTCTTTACGCTGTGATGATCCCTGAATGTCCTAAAACAAACTGTTGGAGCTCAAAATTCACATCTTTTTTCGAGCGTTATTAATGAACAAAGTAGAAAAGAACACTTCATTATTTCACACGACATTCCCAGCACTATAATCACGGGTCGTTCGGTTTTTCAAATCTAAATCTCGGTATTATTTTTATCCCTACAGCCCTAAAGCGATTCTTTACGAGGTGTCACGTGTATTACCAAATGGATAAAGGTTCAACTTGAACATTAAACATCTGCGAAACGATGTTATGGAACTGCCCAAATGGACACGTGTAGCACATATTGGTATCATATGTAGATCTGCTATGAGGCATAAAAAATCACACAGCTACGTGTCCCTTATGAGTGCTTCCCTTCAAGTCATATTTGCATCACATGTAGCTTCACAATAACACATCCAATTGAAGCAAAGTTGTTCTCACGCGAGTATGCATGCAGTGTATTAATCAGCACTAGCAAAAATCGACTCACGAACATCCAACAATAAGTGAGTTTGTTTGGGGCTCGTATGGGTGTCACGTCATGAATTAATTGTAGTGCTCCTATGGAGTTCATATTGGCGACATGGCGTGACGTAACTATGTTGTACTCATATGGAGCTCATACGGATCGTACGCCGTGAAAAATCTGGTAGTATTTTTGTTTCCATATGCTTTATTTATGTTCCTGCCTATATGATAATTGGATTAAAACGTATCCTGCCTCGTTAAAGTGTTTAACCTACCCTCGGGATTTGAACATACGTATTCTAATTCATGAGCTGAGCGCGCTAGCTACTTAGCCATTCTAACACTTGTGTAAACTTTTTTCGTTTCTTTGTCCATTTTTATCATTCTTGATTTTTATCAATATGCATATCGCCGTCATATTGCGCTCATCGCATGTATCAATTAGAAACATGAATATCGCCGTCATAAGTTGTATCACTGAGAAATATGCATATCGCCGTCATATCACTTGCATGGCATGTCCACTACCAGTGCTAACCCAGTGAACTCGCCAACAAAAGTCATTGGATGGTTTCCATATGACGTCAATTTTCAAATATTCATTGTAAAATTCAAATTTGCCGTCTTATGAGTTCATCTCGTAGTCAACGGAAGATGCATTTTGAAACGACAAATTCAAGTCACGGTGTATCTCAAATTTACGATAATGAATGAGCTCATGAAATCTCTTCATCAACGTAAATGAAATTGCGTTCATGTTAAGTACAATTCATGAGAGCAATTAATGCTATCATAGTGAATACACGCAAAAATATCTACACGTGACTTCTATATTACGTAAAATTTGAGGATATTAATTGCGGAAACGCGAGCACAGCGATATGAGTTCGGTGTGCTCTAAACGTACGATGCATTTGTAAAAGACAGATTGAGATCAACATGTTTTGTAGATTCATGATACTAAATGAGTTCATGGCTTTACATAACGACATGTAGTCAATATGCTGTAAAGTTTGCTTCATCAATTGTATGCACGGCGTGACAATGATGACTGTCTATCTGGGTGGTTGGTTATTGGATATTAAATGCATCCTAAATTAATCCCTCAGTGATATAAATTTCAATCGTCCACAATCATTTCGATTTTAGTCTCGAAGCTCCTTAAAATGGCGTGTAACGTCTCGATTTCGTCATCCCGGAACTCTCATAGGTAAAAAAATACTAAAAATCGACCTGTATTTTGGGCCCCAAGCATATGGAGACACCTTAAGAAGTTTCGACACCAAAATCGGAATGCTTGCAGGAGATTCATCTAGGATGCATTAACTATCCAAAAATTAATCCGTTTCACTACATAGTTTCGGAGATTGTTAAGGTTTAAGTTGAACCTTCATCCATTTGGTTCACACGTGGCACTTCGTAAACACTAGTTATAGGGCTGTAGAGGTTAAAATAATGCTTCGATTTAGATTATAAAAACTGAACAAACTGCGGTTAGAGTTAGGACCGTCGTGTTGAGAAATTGAGCGGTTTCTCCACTTGGTTAAGGGGAGAGTAGGGGTTTCAGCGTGAAAAAAAAAACACTTTTTTGCGAATTTTGTTCATCTATATGGATAGAGTAAATTTATTGAAACCTTTTGTACATTGTTAAGTGTCATTTCAAGAACATTCCGTGAAATTTGTACGCGAAAATATCCGCAAACAAGCCGGTGACAAAGCTTTTCCAAGAACGCCTTTGGAGGAACACGATTTGCGGTGTTCACTGTACCTCAGCTAGAAATTATCTGAAATCAAGTACCGTTCAAATTTAACCAAATTATCGTCAAATCCTCCCCCCAACGGTCTTCGATAATTTTTTTTTCATTTCTAAATTTTTGGTGGTCATGTAAAGTTAAAAGTGCTATTTTTCACGAAAAATTCCGCCATTTTGAGGGTGGAAAACCCCCTCAATGTGAAAAAATCTCAAACTCACCGTTGGGGGGAGGTATTTTATATATAGAAAGTGTGTACCAAGTTTGAAATAAATCGGTCATGTAGTTTTCAAATGGCAGTGAACACGGATTTTGAAAAAGTGGTTTCGAGAAAAACGCGGCACCGGCTTGTTTGTGGATATTTTCGCGTACAAATTTAACGGAATGATCTTGAAATGACACTTAACAATGTACAAAAGGTTTCGATAAATTTACTCTATCCATATAGATGAAAAAAATCGCAAAAAAGTGTTTTTTTTTCACGCTGAAACTCCTACCCTACCCTTAAAGCAATCCTGTTGCCAGGCTTCAATTCATAAGATTTTTTCATTTTTTTTCTCCACTAAATATATTAATAATCGTCTCTGTAAAATTTCAGGGTCGGTTGTCGACCTAATTACGGAGAAAAAAAAATAAAATTGCGCATTTTTGTGAAGGAATTCCGAGACGACACGCAAAAACCCAATATCCGGTCGCTCCAAAAGTGGGAATCCGTCAGATTCATAAAAATAACCCGATTTACATACTTAACACTTGTCGTAATCCAATAATCTTAGAAAAACTTACGCTTATTGACCTAATTTTTATGTAATTTCAAGTTTATTTTGAACTTTCGGTATTGGATTTGTTACCACTTGCTACGATAACGAGACGTGACAGCAAGACAACAGCTGAGTGTAGTCCTAACCTTATCTCACATATTCAAATTTCCACACATATTTCATTTTTAACCGACATATTTCGCCGACATAAATTTTCCACGCTTTTACCAGTCGTGGTCCGAATGTAATACTCTATATTTTGTTTTGACAGATCGATGTTGAAAACTATGGAGGTTAAACTCGCCTGGTTGATTAAAAAGGGACGGAGATAGAACCAATGTTGCCAAATATCAAACCTAGAAATACTGCGCGAATCGTTGGAATAACTATTTTTTTCATTTTCCTAATTAAATGTGAATATTCATTGAACAATTTACAAGTGGAAAATTTTAGTTATTACAAATTATTTTTTGTGCATATGTTAAAAATATGAATTGTACAAGCCTCAAGTATGGTCAGTGGTATGACTAGTGTGAAGCGATAGGATTACCTCAATGAGTAATACTCGAACAGAGATGTGAATTTTGAGCTCGAGCGGTTTTTTCCGGACATTAACGAAACTTGTAGGTTAAACGTGACAACACTGCGTTAACTGACTCTGTCGACTGAGCCACTCACAGTCGGGCATCAACTGGCGGGTATTTTGAAATCGCTGCGTGTTTTAAACGTCCATAGTATTACAGCATTTGAAATGTACAATAAAATGTATTTATTCGTCCGCTCGACATTTTTAACGTTTTCTCGACTCTCGTAGAATCAATAACTCTTTATAAAATGTTGAACGTTCAATCAGTCATTGAGTCAGTCTTGCCAACGGCAGATTCGGCCGCTATTCCAAGTCGTTCGGTTATCGATTCTTCAATAAAATTGCAACATAGTTATGTTTAATTGCAAAAATGATAACTATTAATATCATTTCTCGGCTCGGAAAGATTTTTAACCAATATCATGAGTTGGGAAATGCCCAATTGTAGTTTATTTTCAAATGAAATTTTATTCACAAGAGGTTGACAGCGTGCTGACAACCCATTGAGTTTTTATCCCCACTCTTGCGGCTGAGAAATACTATCGAAACGCCTTTTCCCGAGGTGACAATAATGTGCCGTACATTTTCTCATTGTCAAGTCGGTACGATTACGAGGCGTCGTGGCGCTCTGAGCGCGTGCATATATTTGCTCGTAAGCGCAAATATAAGTATACGCATATCAAACACTTTGACGACACACTCATATCTAATTTGTCATGTGTACTTGTATCTTATTCACAAACTCTTCTCTCTTGTTATGCAATAAACTCGCACTGTACGCGAACAAGAAAATACAAATCACTCGCGCAAACTCCACTGAGCCGCAACTTTTTGTCCCTAACATCATCCTCCACACCAAGTACGAACACAACGGATAGATATTTTCCCAAAATGGACACAAACATTGGCTACAACCACATCCGACAAAATCGCAGAAGAAAACGCTCCGCTGAACTTCAGCGTGACGACATTATCGCAAAAAAAACACGTTTAGATATTTGCTGTACTGAAGTTTTACAATTACCCCATTGCTTGCTGGTTTTGCCTAAAACCGTGCCTTCTTCAGGATTGTAGAGTCCATCTTTGACGGTTTGCCAGCGAGTTTTGTAAACGGGCACCCGCATATAATCGTCGCACGTGTAATTTCCATTTGGCGCTTCGTTGCTCTTAGCTGCGCTCATCGTAACTCGCAAACGAACCCTTGTTTTTCCTAAATTACTTTTTTTATCGCCACTTTGCTTCGACGTCAAATCGCGCGACGACTTCAACCTCACTCAACTTCGTGACGAACATAGATCAGCGCACACTTCTCGAAGCGTCGAACGATGCTTTCTTCGAAAACTCGATCCCGCGGTGATTGCCGACCAGCGGCAAATTCCGTAGAACAAAAATAACGTGACTGAAATGACGTCGATTGTGACGGAGCGCGGGAGCTCGCGAACTTAAGAAAATGGCGCTCTATATGTATATATAGACGCGGAAACTCTAATCGCGCGTATATCGTATTTGAGCTGAAATAAAAGAAATAATAAGGACAATGTGTGCTTGTGGAGTTGTTGAACCGAGAGCTGAAGGCACGTTTTGTGCGGGACGCAAGTTCGCGATGTCCGCGATCTATCGGCGACTGATGCCGAAAGCACACTGGTTCACGTCCCCATCGCTACGTACGCGTACGTCTTTCGTGCGTAAGAGTTACGGTATCGCTCCTCTCTCTCTCTCTCTCTCTCTCTCTCTCTCTCTCTCTCTCTCTCTCTCTCTCTCCCCTCTCTCTCGCTACCTTCGCTGCCACCCCATCGACATCAAAGATGCGAAGTCTCTATCTTTCTGACAGCAGAAACTAAACCTATTCATTTTTCCAACATTTCTCGTTTCTGACATTCTCATTGTTGCCGTACTGACGCCTGTAGTGTTATCAACGTGCCCTCGGGTCCGTGTGCCTTCGCAATTTTTGTTTTCGAACGTCATTCTCGAGTAAACGAGCGAAGTTTCCGAGACCGTGGAAAGAAACTCTGTTCAATGACGAGCACAACACCCCGCCCTCGAAAAGTCACCGAAAAAACAACAACAAAAACGTGAAACGACTTTGTACAAGGCGAAACCGGTTTTTCGAACGGTTTCGTGTCGGCTTTTCATATATATATATATAAAATAGTTTCATGCGATTGCGAAGCTCCATGGCTCGTCGTGAATCCGGTTTGGACGTGTAAATCTATCTTTATGGGGGATTAGCATCGATCAGTATGGCATCGATCAACGAACTCACTTATACAGATAGGGACGCCATTTTATTCGATAGCAGGGCAATTTTGTACTGAAACAATAATGAGGTTGTTCGAGTGGTTGGTATACAATCATTCTCTCTTTTTGTTTATGGCGGTAGATACCTTTAGGCGAGGAAAGAATGGCTGATTTTCATGATTTTTTTTAACGAAAAGATTTTTTCAACGTTTTTTAGGCTTAGGATACGTTTTGTTAATACTTTTGGCTGTTGCATGGTATTCGTTAAAATTAATCTTAAAAAATTGCGAAGATATGGCATTGTTTTCTAAGCGTTCTAACCCAACAAACTCACTGCGGGAAAATAATCAACGCGTGAACATAACCTGTAAAATGTATTTGAGCCGAACAAATTTGTTGCTACGATTTCACGATCGAATAAGACGTTTTGTTCTCGCACAATGTCTTAGCATGATTAACTCTTTCGCACCAAGCTTAAAAAAATATAACTTCCATCGACTTTTTTTTAAACATAATATAGGGTGTCCCAAAATTACCTAACATTTTCATTTATTAATAAAACGTATTATGTATTTGAAAAGTACGAATACTTTTATTTTAATATAAAGTACAAACATGGAGGTTATGTGCGACACACAATATCCAATAAATAGCCTCCTCCTCCATGTTCGCAAACGTTCACTCTTATGACGAAATTTTCAATAACATTTTGGCATAATTGCGGACTAATTTCATCAAGCCCCGGTTCCACAACTCTCAGTCAACCGAGTTAACCGAAGTTTAAGGGCGACTGGACCAATCAGAACCACGCTGAGCTGGCTAAACTCCGGTTAACTCGGCTAACCGAGAGTTGTGGAACCGGGCCTAAGATGTGAGATGCAGTCAGAATTTTCAAAAAATCGATTTATTTTTATTCACTTTTTCTTGAAGTATGTTGTTTCGAAAATATTCCCTGAAAATTTCAAGTCAGTCTGGAATAACTATGCAGTAACGATACAGCAAATAACAATCTCTATGCGTTGCTCAGTCGTAAAATTCTCCATGACTAAACCTCAATACTTCCTGATGCCAGTTGTCAGAGATGAGTACTCCATGTACGCGACAAAAAAAATGGCGCGCAATTTAAAATGTCAGGTCATTTTGAGACACCGTTTATAATATAATTCCAACAAACGAAATGTTATTAGTTATGTTTCAAGGTGTCATATTCCCGGAAGCAATGATCTATGCAAAACATGACGTTGCATTCTTTACACTCATATTTGTATATTTCCTTTCATGTTCTTTTCTCACGCTTTTGCTATACACAATGCTACACACAATTCCTAACCTTCAAGCTCGAGTTGTATATAATTAATCAATTTCTCTATCCGATTTATTCCCCGACGATAGTTCTTCATTGTTTAAGGGGTAAGGCCACTGTAACGGCCCAAAAAAAAAGGTTTTTTCACTACTTTTTTGCTCCCGAAATTGAAGGTATTTGAAAAAAAACTTTTAATGGTGTTATCGGCCATACATTAAACTTTATTATAAAATTTTTTTACAGTAAAAAAAAAACAAAATGGCGGTTCCACAGCTATCTTCCCGGGACATGTTTTGCTTCCAGGGCTCCGCGGCACGCAGCACCACTGGTGCACTTTTGAATCTAGAACAAAAAAAAACCATTAATCTAGAGGGCTATAGCTAGAGAATGTCGATCGGATTTTAAAAAGTATCAATTTTTGTGGATTTGGCGTGCGTTTGAAAAAAAAAATTGATTTTTGACGAAAAAAACGGCAAGTTTTTTGTTAATAAAAAATCAATAAATAAAGTTCTTGAAAATTCCGATCGACATTCTCAAGATAATGTAAATGTTCACATCTGGTTAAAATTTCAAGTAAAAAAAATGAAAATTGTTCGAGTTATGCTGCGTGCCATTTTGAAAAACCATGTTTCGAGAAAAACGCGTTTAAAGTTTTGCGAATAGTTTGTTTGGGTTTGTTTGGGTTTGTTTGGGTCGCACAGGACCTTTTTTTTCTTATTCTAGAGGGTTTAAACTATTTTTTAAGCCAATAAAAAAAAATCGATTTTTCAAAAAATTTACAGTGGCCTTACCCCTTAAGTACAGAAGACCAATGCGTTCTTCTAATTCTTTGTCAGAGTTCATTTTCTAACTCTATTAGGATTTTACCCAGAATTTCAGCCAACAAAATTGTTGTTTTTGGCCTACTAGACGCTCGTTAACGTAGAACGGTAGAATATTGTTTTAAATATTCACGAGCTAAGATTTCGTTATTTCACGCCAAACGAAATGGTCAACAAATCGACGAGATCGTGTTCGTAGAGTTACTATATTGGTTCGGCGCGATTCGTGTGCTTACAGTTATTAGGGGTTGTTCACGCGTGAGTGACAAATACAGAATATGTTTAGCGTCACCCATCGCTATAGAATTGTCATCGCAACATTTGGTAATCGCTAGTTTTTCCAATATCGCTTCATTCCTCAAAGTCTAGGCCATGGTACGCTTTTTTTCCCTATATTTATCTGTTTGCGAGGTACGAATAAAAGTGAACAAGTGTTGATGTTGATGTTTTCATGATTGCAATGCAATAAGATTAATTCTTTTTACATAATACAATTTTCTTGGCCTTTTTAGAACGTGAAAATCTCTCACATGTTTTTACGTATTCTCATTCGAGATTTACGATCTCAATTTGCAAAATGAAGGCTTTGGATAGAGATAAACATAAAGAAATGAAAAAAGTCGTTGCATTCCAACGATGCAAACTTCAACGTCATAATAAGCGAACGCTCGTGACGGCTTTTTTCATGAGAAACCACACAAATGTTACGCATTGAAACGATTAAGGTAGTACTAGCGGATTGACTAGTCGACAGAAAATCTATAAATTATTGAATCTGAAAAAAGCAAAATATAATGTATTTGGGTATAGTAATAAACATGATACAGAAAATAATTATTTGAGAAGTGCATGTAATAACTGTATGTGTTATAGTTTGGTAAGTGAAGTAAAATCGCAATCAGATTTGACTTGAGTTGTCACAGGCCGCCATTTCATAATTCTGGCAATATCCGGGGCAACGCTGTATTCAGGTGCTTTCGATACATGTCAAGCATGTGTTTGTTTACCGTATGTGTAATCGTGTGTTGTAGTGTATGTGTAATGCGGTAAGCGAACGCAAAAATGAGTCGATTGAATCGATGATATCTGCTCGAAATGTCCCGTAACCTATATTTATTATGGAGCATACGTGACCGCGACAATTTTCGTGTTATTCGTCGCTTTTCGCATAGCTCTGATCTGACCGGCAAATATTATTATTTCCGTTCCAAAGTTCGATCCGCACGGATTCCCTATATGGTGCGGGTTAAATGCGTTGATTTCGTGAATTAATTTCTATTGTATTTAGCCGGTAAGGCCTGCAGAGTTTTCGCGGATGTCATTTTTTATGTTTCTACTACAGCATAAAAAAAAATCAACTTTTTTTCTAATGAGGAGGTTCGCGCACGTACTACCTTAATGAGTCCATAATTACTGGAAGACAGTCAATTCATTTTGAATCCAAAATTGCATTCTATTTGAGAAACTTATGTAGATTGGAAGATAAAAGCCTCCCCTCGCCCGACCTCGCCTTCTCCTGCGTTCACTCGCGCCTTCTCTCACTTCCCCTCGCCCTACCTCGCCTTCTCAAGCCTTCTTTCGCGTCCTCTCACGTTCTCTCGCGTCTTCTCGCCTTCCCTGACAACCTCTCGCTTCCCCTCGTCCTACCTCGCCTTCTCTCACCTTCCCTCGCGACCTCTCGCCTTCGTTCGCGTTCTCTCGCGACCACTCGCCTTCCTTCGCAACCTCTCGCCTCCCCTCGTAACCTCTCGCCTTCTTTCGCGGCCTCTCGCCTTCTCTCGCGTCGTCTCGCCTTCCCTCGCAACCTCTCGCCTTCCCTCGCGACCTCTCGCCTTCCCTCGTGACCTCTCACCTTCCCTCGTGACCTCTCGCCTCCTCTCGCGTCCCCTCGCCTTCGCTCGCAACCTCTCGTCTTCCCTCGCGACCTCTCGTAACCTCTCGCCTTCTTTCGCGTCCTCTCGCCTTCTTTCGCGTCCTCTCGCCTTCTCTCGCCTTCCCTCGCAACCTCTCGTCTTCCCTCGCGACCCCTCGCCTTCCCACGCCTTCCCTGGCGACCTCTCGCCTTCCCTCGTGACCTCTCGCCTTCACTCGCGACCTCTCGCCTTCTCTGGCGACCTCTCGCCTTCTCTCGCCTCCCCTCGTCCTACCTCGCCTTCTCTCGCCTCCCCTCGTGACCTCTCGCCTTCTCTCGTCTTTCCTCGTTCTTCCGCGTCATCCCCCGTTATCCTGAGAGACTACGCCAGGGAGGGCCACAGAAGGGGCTACAAAACCTAACTTACGGCGTTTCAATAATAATCACCCCTCGCGTTTTCGATCCCTAGATTTTTTAGGGACTTTTTCTTATAGAAACTATTGAATTGTCGTCATGAATCCGAAGCTATTTTGTAAGTCTGCAAAAATTCTTTTGATAAACTCCTTCGAAGCTCTAAATCGATTGTTCGAGACTGGGTTGTGGCAGACCGAGAAAAACAAAAAATCGCCGAAAAAAAAATTGAATTTGCATATGTTAATGAGGTTGCAATTATCGAAGTATATATTTCTCCGTTTGTTATTTATTGGTTCTGTTCGAATGTTGTCCATCTCAGCCACAATTCACAAACTGAATGACCCTTAAGATGGTCCTGGTATTTATCTATTCAAAAATGATGCCGGACCTGTACTATTCCATATACATGACGCATCAAAAACTACTTATGATTCTCCTTTTATGATATACATAGATAATATTAATGTGTACACGAATGACTAATGTAACTCTGTGTATACTTTTCCCCTGAAACGTATACATAAACGTAAACGCTCTTTGATAAGTGTCGAAAAAGGTATTCCAAGAAATACCAATTTTGTGAATATCGAAGCTGAATTCATAAATATACAAATCCATCGACCTCGGGCTGACCTATCAATATCTTAAAACGCGTCAGAAGAGCAGACGAGTCGGCAGTATGGGATAAATAGAAAGAAACTTAATGCCGTATTCTAATTCAAACATCCATTTTCAAGGTGATCTTATGAGAATTAAATATAAACTGTTAAACCTACAGTGTTAGTATTTCACAGTTATATTTATACATGTTTGAAGTAACATCTTAAATTTTTTTAAAGCAATTTTTACGTAATTGTCATGACATTTGATATTGCGCAGATCGTGTCGCGAAAAAATTTTGTCGTCGGGCGTTGTGATTGCGGCCTTCCTTGTCATCTAAAGAAAAAAAACGATTAAATAAAATCTATTCATTACGAATGTGGCTATCGTCCAGCCCTCCACCTTTTTGATTGCTTAATAATTACTATTTTTCCGGGCGGCGAGAAGTGAAAATTGCATTGTAAAAATCAGAATACTCGTTTTCAAAAGCCGAAATTTTGTAAATTTTTGCTAAAATTTCGTATTAGAGGCTCGAATGACAACCACATTCGTAGAGAATAGAATTTCAAAAAAATTGTTTGTTTCAGACGACAAGGACGGCCGCAATCACAACGCCCGACGACAAAAGAAAACTTGCGACATGAACTGCGGAACACATCAAATATCATCTACAATGTCGAATAAAATGCTTTGAAAAAATGTAACATGTTACTTCAAACATTTATAAATATAACTGTGGAATACTAACACGGTAGATTTAAGAGGTCTTGTCACTTTAGACGCAAAAAAGGCTATTTTCATGATTTTTTTGATAGGTTTATATTATAGATATTGATATAAAAGTTGTTACACTCAATAAATACACTTTCGAAATATATTTTTTTTAAATTCTTTATTTATTTAAGTCACTATTTGTAGACGAAAATGATAGTTAAAAAAATATCAAAAAAATTGTAGGTCTGCGCTGTTGATGAAATCTCGGAGATGGATCATCCGAAACAAAAAAATCAAACTTCGATTCAGTATGTTAATGGCTATAGCGCATATCATACGATTTTCGATATATCCAAAAATAACAAAGTGGCGGACATTTTCCGAAAAAAAAAAACAAAACAAAAATCATAAGGAAAGTTTCATAAGGATCGGTTCAGTACTTTCGAAGATTTTATCAACAAGCCGTCGAAAAACGTTGTTTCGAGAAAAAAAACGCGTTTAAAGTTTGTTTTGGTTACATAAACGGATTAAAAAAATTTCAATGTATTTCGAACGTGTATTTATTAAGTGAAACAACTTTTATATCAATATCTATAATATAAACCTATAAAGAAATCATGAAAATGGGCTTTTTTAGCGTCTAAAGTGAGAAGCCCCCTTAACATGTCCGAGAGTAGCAAACGCAGTTGCGAGAAAGTACTCGTCAATTGCTGGAAAGACGTCCCACTCGAAGTTTAGCACAGAACTACTGGCTTCCTGCTCTTCCTCTCGGATGAAGAACAGAAAAAAACGGAACCTATCAACGATGACATTTCGGCGTTGATTGCAGATGAGATGTAAATCTCAGAGAAATTTTTCTTCCGCGTATCCGAGTTACCGAAATAATCATACGATAAAATAAAACGCTTGTCAGTTGCAATCGTTTCGTCACCTGAACAGCTTGAAGCCAAACTTACGAAAAATATATTCGTAGTTTATACTTTTTTTTAAAACCACATTCGGCAAATTTATTTATTTTTTCGTCGAAAAACATGCGCGACGAAAAATGTTATTGAAAGGATATAGCAAGGATAATAAAAGAAGAACGATTGAAAAAAGTGATCGAGGTCAGTGAAAAGAAATCGCATTACATGCACTCGTAATCCCAGTCGAACGACAGACGACTCGGAGCCCGGTTTAAATACAAATAATAACGAGGAGAGCTTGAAGGCGGTTTCTGACGTCGTCGGTGTTCAATACCGATATTTGTGCCACAAGGTTTTTCCATCCGTCGTATCCGTGGTAATTTCATCTTTCTTGGTGCGGTTACTCAAGAGATACACACGCGTTGCGCAATTCGCTTCGACGACACATCACGAGACGAATTCATTACGATATTCCTCGAGTCCAAACAATCGAGGTTACCTATAGATATGCTTGCGATACCGACGAATGTAAGAATTTGAAAATGAACAGCTTCACATGCTACATGCTCAAAGGAACTTTTTTCTTTCTTGAACCTAGAAGTAAAATACATTGGGAATGTTGTGACCATTACATATTTAATATGCCAGATAAAATTAGGGAAAACGAGCAATTGCTTTATTGATACAAACAGTAATATTATTTATTTTACCTCTTATTAAAATTATATATCGTTAAATCAAATTCTACACGCTTTCGATCAATTTATGTTTTGATTATTTAATATTATTTTATTTCACTTGATTAGGGTCCCACGCAATGGAATTTCAATTTATTACAATTAGTCAATTGCCTGCAACTAGAGATTTTTCATTCTATTCAAACGACTCTATTTTTTTTTGTTTGGAATGAACTAATTGATTAAGTAATGAACTTGAATAAGTTTGTTTTTGCAAAATATCGTGTCAAATTTAAATTCTATGATTTTTCGTGGAAATTAACACTTTATTTATAATCGAATAATATATGTAATTTGAAACGAATGATAAAGTGATCATTCCACTCAAAAATGGATTCAGGCCTTGGGCCATTCTACACTGACAGAAAAATTCTACTGATATGAACTAATCGCGTCTATTTGATTTTTGTTCATTTGAATTAACTAGATTTTTCGTGGAATCAAATTTTTCCTATTGCATTCCATTATTCAAATTATTTACTTTAAATACATTTATTTATTCAAATCAAAATATATTCAAAATCGTCCAATAACTAAATATTTTATTTAATCCTAATAAATCTGTGATTCGGTTTCATCTGCTCAAAAAACAATTTAATTGAATCCACTAAATGGATCTATGTGATTTTTTTTTTAATTTAAATTAAATCGAATTTTCGTAGAGTCAACCATTTTTCTATTTGATTGAATGGTCTGTCTGTATTGCACACATATCAATGAGGTGTGGGGGTAGAAAGGGTGGAGGGAGAGGAATTATATATAAATATATATATATATATATAGGTTATGTTAGAAAAATATATAGCATGTTGATCGATAAAACTCTCTAATTATCACAATGACATTAACTAATTGATATAGTTTATGTGGTACAGCAAATAATTATAGGAATTCATTTGGTCGCTTAGCCATATCTGCGACTAAGATGATACAAGCACTCGGTAGCATAGGGGCAGCGTGCGTAGCTATGAGTAGGTAGGTTCTAGGTTCGTTTTCTCATATAGGTGAAATATTTTCTTCGATAGAAATCATCTTAAAAGGCCCGGGAATGACGATTTACGATACATAATCGTTGTGGTAAAACTCTCAATTAAGTATTTCATTTTATTTTGGATTTATGAAATATTTTATGCATATAGTACACTTAGATTTACAGTGTACATTGTAAGCAAATAGAGATTTAGTTGCATCGAATCTTTATTTATTCAATTCAAATATATGCAATATTTAAAAAGAATAGCTGAAACAAATAAAAAAATATCTTTGAAACAAATAAGATCGTAGTAGGCCGTGAGCCAAGGAAAAAACCTATTTGATTTAAATAAATCCTATTTAAATTGAATAATTTTTTTTGGCAGTGTAGAGGCAGAAAAAATAGGCTTTTTGGGGATTTTTTTTTTCAGCAAAACTACAATATAAATCAAGATTACAAAAAAGGGTGTTCATCATACATATCAGTGACTGTATACAATAATTTTTTAAAGCGATTATTTTCAAAATGGCGGCTGTGCAGCGTTTATCTTAAAACAGTATTTTTTAAGTTGGCCGGAAACAACTCAAACAATTTTCGACCGATTCACTTGAAATGTTGAATATATCTTGAAAAATACATTGTCTATGGAAGTACGTAGGATTTTTTTTATATTGCATAGTTCATTTGTTATTAACAATTATCTGACGAAATTTTTCACTTTCCAAAAATTTGCCTAAAAATAGTCAGATAATTGTTAATAACAAATGAGCTATGCAATATAAAAAACGAATCCTACGTACTTCCATAAACAATGTATTTTTCAAGATATATTCAACATTTCAAGTGAATCGGTTGAAAATTGTCAGAGTTATGTTTCCGGCCAACTTCAAAAATTCAGTTTTGAGATAAACGCTGCACAGCCGCCATTTTGAAATTAATCGCTTCAAAAAAAGTTATTGCATACAGTCACTGATGTGTATGATAAACACCCTTTTTTGTAATCTCGATTTATTTTGTAGTTTTTCGGAAAAATAAAATCCCCCAAAAGCCTTTTTTTTCGGCCTCTAGAGTGACCTAACCCCTTAATAATTACAGAATGGAGAGAATATAAGAGGAAATTAAATAATGAAATAAATAATTTCTATTATGACAAAATAAAATATCAAGTTGTTAAAATTGGAAATTATTCTTGAAATAAATCTCATAATTCAACTACTTGCATATTCAGATGAAAAATGAATACAAATCCTCCTCCTATATATTTTACGATTGTCGTAGTTTTTATTTTTCAATACATCGTGTACTCAAATCTTTGGAGTCCCAATAGCTGCACTTTTTTCCAAGATTATTATTAAATATTTGTAATTGTGTGTTCTTTTGTCAAAGATGATCGAATCTTGCTTGCCTTCTTCGAACACACGCAAGAAAATATAATAATTATACTCGCACACATGAAGTATACTTGAACTAATTGGCCGCACTCATACGAGATATTAACATTATCAGCAGATCTCAACGTGATCCCAAATCCAACACGCTCGTACAGATAACGTTTTATTGAACTTGATTTTATTGCTCACCAATGAGACGAAAAAGTCCGAGAACTTTGGATTATTTTCGTAACACTGTGGGGGAGCGTAATCTCGTGGCAAACTCGCATCGTGGTACTCGTGAGTCTGTAACGAGTAACAGAAAGAGGAATATATTACACGCTATGGTGCATTTGTACGCCTCGAGAGTCTCGTACACCCACGTGTTTATTTCATAATAGAAATAAATTAATTTTTTTACAATAAAAACGAAACGAAATTCCGTCACTACTCTAAGTACAAGGTTGACTTGACGAGAGGAAAAATGGAATATGGAATGGAAATAGGAAAATTGCCGATTCCTATATCGATGAAGGCAGAAGTCTATTGGCTGAACAAAAATCAATAATTGCCCTACGTTCGATTCAACCATTTTGATTTTAGTATTGCACCGAAGATGTAGCTCCATTTGAATTTAAGGTTGTTACGGGGTCAACATATGTCACCAGCGAGCTGAAATTTTTTCTGGACCTTTGTAACCTCTTTGCTGATCATCCTGTGCAGTTTGAATACGATCCACAATACTGATTTATAGAGAAAAAAAAATTGGCAACTCGACGTATTTCGTGGGCCAATTACATTACGCTAATAGAAAACTCCGAATCATTTTTCAGTACATTATTAATATGTGCTAATTGAATGTTACCACGGAGCTGAAAAAATAAGTAGGGTTCGACTAATTATCGGGCTAATCCTTGGTACCGTGAAAATGAGGATTCACAGTACCGTTATAAAATTATTAAGGGGTTATACCAGTGTGAACGCTGAAAATTTGGGTGATTTTCGGGAATTTTTTGGAAGCAAAGTACTCAATTAAATGTTTCGGAAAATTAAGAATATATTTGGCTATATTTGACCTATATTACATATTTTTTTCATAGAAAAATATTAAGATCCAAGCGACTTATGCGCTGCCTTCGGAGGCGCCAAAAAAAAGTTCCTCCACTGCTGACATGATTCCGGCCGATTGAGTAGCTGAAACCGAAAAAGGAAAAAAACGTCGTTAAACTGGAAGGTATTTCCTGTATAATGACGTAGGATTTTCGAAAAATATCAAAATCTAACAAAATGGCGTAGTTATGAAAAAAAACGTCTGTTTTCTTGCCTATAAAATGGTCGTTTTTTTCAATGCCAAATCGTCAATTTTCATCCAATCAAAAATATCCTACGTCATTGTAGAGTAAATATATTCAAGAGTACTCAGTTCAAATTTCAAGTCAATCGGATAATTGCTCTTTGAGTTACAATGTCAGTAAATTTGAAAAAAGAGATCTCGAGAAAAACGCGTTTAAAGATTTAAGGGGGGAAATCACAGTAGCACACAAAAAAATAGGCATATTTTTGGGAATTAATGTTGGCTGAATAAAAGTATCAATCGAAAATCTGTAAAGTAGGTTTTATAGCAATACTAAAAAAGTACAAAATGTAATTTTTTCAATAAAAAATATTTAAAAATGACGGCTGCGCCGCATATGCCCCAAGGCGCCTTTTTTGAGCTCGCCGAAGACATAACTCGAGCAAATTTTTCCCGATCGACTTGAAACTTTGACAGTAGCTTCGAAACATCTTTCTCCACGGAGCTACGTAGGATTTTTTCGATATATTGATTTTTCGCAAATGGTGCATGTTTGAAAATAAAATTAAATTTTTAACAAAAAAAAACGCCATAAAATCGTCGATAAAAAAAAAGTAAGCCATATAAAATAAAAAATCCTACGTAGCTCCGTGGAGAAAGATGTTTCGAAGCTACTGTCAAAATTTCAAGTTGATCGGTAAAAATTTGCTCGAGTTATGTCTTCGGCGAGCTCAAAAAAAGGCGCCTTGGGGCATATGCTGCGCAGCCGCCATTTAAAAATATTTTTTATTGAAGAAATTACATTTTGTACTTTTTTAGTATTGCCATAAAACCTACTTTACAGATTTTCGATCGATACTTTTATTCAGCCAAAATTAATTCCCGAAAATATGCCTATTTTTTGTGTGCTACTGTGATTTCCCCCCTTAACTATCGATTTTTGCAAGATAAAATGATTAGAGATACGGCCTTGAAATTTTTACAGGATATTCTTGAAAGTATGAACTGTAGAAAAAGGCAAAAAAATCGATTTTTTGAAAGTGTCTCACTGGTATCCCCTTAATGTGTTTGATTTGTGCGGAAATCAAGCAGACAAAATATTAGACTGTGCAATCCTGGCAACGTCGAAGTCGGCACAAATGCTACCTATCTTATCGGTATTCGGTAATTATGCCCGGGAACCTCAAACTACTCAGTCAGGATAATTAACAACGAATATTATTGGCACTTATTCTCTTGATTAGTAATAATTACTTAATATTAATTTGATAACTATGTTCAGAAATTATACATTTCTCGACATTTCTAGGCAAACACAAAATAACGCGGATTTTTTTTTCATACATACATTTTTTTTTCTAGAATATCGGAAAATTATTAATTTTTTTATTTCTTCGAGATTATAGACAGCTTTACTACACACGTTTTCTTTCCAGTGGAATTGTTTTTACTCGGACCGATATTCATTTTTAACAGATCCTTGGGCCGATATTGAGGTTACGAGCATATGTCTCGAACTTCGCGACACTTCTGCCAACTTGAGCATCATGATATACCACGATTTACGACGTTGCCAATTCGTTTCGCGTTAATTGAGCGAGAAAAAGTTATAGAAAATAATTATACAAAGTAATGAAAACACTTAATGCACTGAGAAAAAAAACAATTGAATCAAAAAAATATATTGGTTGATCCAAATAAATGTGCTGCTGCGGAGTGCCACCGATGTATGAGATTGTTACAATACGATAAAATATTGGAAAATGTGATTGATTTAAATAACATATTATTTGATTTAAAAACGCTCTTCTGTTCTCTGAATATCTACATTATCCTTCAAATGAAATTATATTCTATTGAAATCATTCTATATACAATACGTAGATGTATGGATGAAATAATTAAGCGGGTGCTACAACATTTTTTTTTGTACGAAAATATAATCAATAGAATTAATTATTTCTATACTGAATCGAAACGAATATGCCATGGGACGTAAGTTTTTCAATTTGTTTTAAATCTTAAATAAAAAGTGAGCATTGGAATGATCATCCACGATAATAGTGGAGAGAATATCAGATATCCAATGGAATATCCATGGAGAGAATATCAGATATTCAACTGATAAGAACAGATACTACACTTTGATCTTAGCCACAGGCCAAGATGCGATACTCTTTAGAGTTTCTCCGGCGTTTAAGTAGATTTTCGGTTCGCGCTACGCTCACGAGAAACGAGGGCGCGTGCGGCTTCTAGCGGTTACTCCGAGAACTACGAGTTTCCTCCCTCCTATAATTTCGGTGGCGCTCGGCCATGATTTGATTGAATTTTTCAACCAAATGCGCAAGAAACACATTGTATTATCGCATAATTTTTTAACCTATTCAGACATTTGCTTAATATTATTCAATCGAAATAAAATGTTAATATTTTAACGAATAATGTACTTGGAAATCAATATCCGATATGGTGAAAAAATAAAATAACATACGTACTCAATAGAAATTTTATCTGAATCAAACGAGCGAAATTCAATTTTTCTTGTTTACTCGAATCAACAATAATTATTATATGAATTGAAACGCTTTTTTTTCTCGTTGCAGAAAATGCATTCAAAACTATATAATTTGTTCGCGATAATTTTTTAGATACTTTCAATAATATATTGTTCTCGGCTAACAATATATCTTTGAAATATATATATATTTTTAAATTTTATCATGTTATTAAAGGGAATAGCATTTTGTTTGGACTAATAAATCCGATTATTTACACCAACAATTTTGCAATTGAATCAACGAAATTTCATTCAATAAAACCAATGATATTGGATGAATGATTTTTTTTCTCAGCGTGTAATCACCGATTATTTGTAAGCTAACAGTTGGTAGCAGTCGATCGGCTCCGTGCATAAGCATAGAGCGCGTACTTTACCCTCGACGGCTAAACCCCATAACAACCTTAAAGAGAATGGAGCGGCTTGATTCAGATATTTTAATAAATTTGTGTAAAGATGTACACTGCCAGCCAAAAGTTTCCGAAAACTTCAGATAATTGCAAAACTTTTCATCACTGGATAATTGCCAAATAATGTTATAATAATATAGTTAATTTCATGTATTATTTTACCAAGATATTATACAGCTCTCTATAATTAATAATATTATTCTAATATAATTTTGCAAATGTCCAAAGTGATCGAAAGTGTTGCAGTTATCTGAAGTGTCCGGAAACTTTTGGTCGGTAGTGTATATACTTGTTTAGAGATATCACTATCAATGTGTAATGACATACTTGTGTAGACTAAAGACAACTGAGAGCCGTACGTTTTACGAACTGCCAATCATTATCTGAAAGTCCAAGCAATAACGATGATGGTGCCCAATGTTTTGCGCCCAGACTGTACATTCCACAGTGATAAGTCTGTTGGCTGAAACAAAGGAATAATCACGTTTCCGGAAGTCGTCGGCGTGGGGTTTTTCTGGGGGGCTGGGAGGAGGGGGGGGGGCGACTGAACAAAAAAGTGGTTTATTTCACAATTATTTCTTTTCATAAATAAAATTCACGCAATAGTCGATGATTGCGTAACACACGTTAAATATGAAGCTGTAATTACACGATCATGTTAACATTAATATCAAACTCTTGCAATACCGTCAAAAATAATCAACTAATTTTTCATTATTTGTTAATCCAGTTACTAGTCTTCGAACTGTACTTTCAGTGGGTATTCAATTAAATAAGTTTCAGCTCTTTATTTGTTTTTTCTGCAAATCGGCCCAACACTTTTTTAGTCGGAATTTTTTTTCAACACTGCGGCTTGGAAAAGTTTATACAAGTTAGAGCAGTACTCTTTTTTAAAATGCTTTCTTAAATTTCCACCGTATATTACGTCATTTTTAAATGAAAGTATGTTTTAGATATCGCTTCACTTTCTAAGGCTGATGTATCAATTATTTAAATTGTT
Source organism: Ophion obscuratus (assembly GCA_964007375.1). Classification (NCBI taxonomy): domain Eukaryota; kingdom Metazoa; phylum Arthropoda; class Insecta; order Hymenoptera; family Ichneumonidae; genus Ophion; species Ophion obscuratus. The sequence goes on along the minus strand of OZ023320.1, from coordinate 24,022,612 downwards.
TAAATAATTATTGATGAACTCTCCGTTCTTTATATTCGATGTGGAAAACGCGCCAACAGCATGAACTGACCGATTCTCAAATTGGCGTTTTAGATTTACAATGATATCTATTATTTGATAGTAAGTGTTGATCTTCCAGTATTCTTCTGGTTGTGTATCGGCCGGCAAATCTAATATGTTGCTTTTGCCCACAGTTAAGGGGTTGGGCCACAAATACGTAACGGCTATAAAATAATGTGCAAATTTAACAATTTTTCTTCGCAAGAAAAATTGATTCACTCACAAAATTAATTACATATCTATTTAGTATAAATATCAAGCTGTTAGAAAAAATATTTTTTTTTTTTCGATGTACAGAACAGCCGACTACTAATATTTCATTTTTTTAATCTTTTTTTTAGGTGCTCCGCGGCGTGACATTTAGCATCCACAATTTTTTACCTCGAAAAAAAAAAAAAAAAATTCTCGTCAATCTACACTAGAATACTCAGAGAAGTACGTACGGAATTTGAAAAAATATTGTTTTATTCCAAATTTTTAGATATTTGAATTGAGTTGTAGGTAATCGAATGAATTTTCAGTGAAAAACTTCATATAAAACTGCTCATAAAATGAAAAGTTTTCGATTAATCAGAAATTCCGTACGTACTTCTCTGCGAAATAAAATTAGGAACATAACTTTTAAATTTGAAGTAAATCGAGTGAAAGGTGTTGAAGTTATTTGTCACGCCAATGGGGAAAGAAGCTGTTTCGAGAAAAACTAGTTTAGAGTTTTAGGTACTCTATGGCCGTGCCAGAGATGGGCTTACGTCAGATAGACTCAAAGTCAGTGAAAAAAAAATTCCCGCTATAAATCGAATAGTAACTTATTCTTATGATGATAAAGCACCGTTTAAGCAAAAAAATCGATTTTTTGAAAATTCTACTGTGGCTTTACCCCTTAAGGGAGACTTTGTCCTTGAAATTTTCAAAAAGATGTTAGCGGCTCAACCTGAGCAGCTAGAAGAAGAGGAGGGATGCCTCTATGGACCAAGCATTGCCGATTAGCGGTAATTATAAACACATTTATGTAAACACATTACAAAACTTTAAACGCGTTTTTCTCGAAAACACGTTTTTTAAAATGGCTGACATTCTCCTGACCGCTGTAATTAACATATCGACCTGAAATTTGGAGAGCATACTCAGAAAATATGTCTTCACGGAATGATGGATCGTTTTTTTGATAGATACATTTTTGCATTTATTATTTATCTTTTTATGCGAAAAAACGCGGAAATTCGATTTTTTTAAATTGCCGCCATTTTCTGAAATTTGTACTAAACGAAAAACCCATCCGTCATTCCATGACCAAAGGGTCACAGATTGATAATATGCTTTGAATTTGCGTTTCAGATCAACAAAGAGGGGGCAGTGATGTCAGCCATTTACCTCCCGCGATTTGAGGACCTGTTTTCGCGGAGCTGCAACGGCCGCCATTTTGGTTTTTTTTTTCAAACAAAATTTTTTTTAACGTTCTGTATATCATGAATAAAAGCAAGAAAAAAAACCGCACTCAAAAAGCTTTACTCGTTTCCTTTAAAAAAAATAAAATGTAAACACCTGAAATATGGCACTCCAAGGACAAAGTCTCCCTTAACTTCATTGTGAAGTTTGAATATCTACTTGAGGCGGTCATTCCATGTGACAGATTAAAAAAATGTGTCGCACAAATTGCAAAAAATATGTACGTGTTATATGGACCCGGCATAGCAGACTAATGGTGAGTCAACATTCTCTTTGTGTAAATCGTACTTGAACCTTTAAACGCGTTCTTCTCAGAACTATATTTTTCAAATTGGCTTCCAAATTGGCTTCCAGGAAAACCATTGAACGGATTTGGCTCAAATGTTTACGGTATAGTCAGCGCATCTATAGTTTTCACCCGAACTAGAATATTTCTGATATCCGCCATAGTTTTTTAAGCTGAAAAAGTCGAAACAAACGACGATACGTGGAACTTAATTTTTTAAACCGTGTCAAAAATTCAATTTTCCATAGGTCTACAAATTAAAATGCCGTTTGATGTTTTTAATCTCACATGAGCGAAACCTCCGGAAGCATGGCAGCCGTCAACCAACTTTTTTTACACATGAGTGTCTTCCGAACGAGTAAAGTATAGTGTATGAGTAAAGCATGAGTAAAGATTGTAAAGTCGATTTAACTCGTTATTTTTGTTTGATAAACACTGAGGGACTGTAAAAGTGTTAATAAATGTGTGGTAAAAAATCCAAGATAGAGTGTTTTGATGGTTTACGAAAAAAAAATCCCAAAAGAAGCGAAAAAAATAGCTGTCACATGGGATGCCCCCCCCCCCTCCCCCGGCAACGCCAGTGGGGAGAGCGTCTCGTCCCGGAGTATCTTCGCATTTTCTATTTTTCCTATCAGCGATGGATTACCTGTAGGATTTTTGAAAACGAGACCAACAACGGGTGCCAAGTATTCCGGTTGTCCCATGAACGGAAAGAATTCCACTGGGAATCCAGGGGCCGGATAATACTCGATCTCACCGAGATGCTCTTTGTCGACATTGGAAGCTCCGGCACACGACAGCCATATACGAAACTGTAATTCACGGTTGCTCGTCGCGTCTGTACTCGTTAATGATAAACGCTCACGCGCGAAAAATGAGTCAGGGCTTTGGTCGGACCCAGATTTATTTCCTCTAACTATATTGGGGCTCACATTTTTTTCATCAACTCTTCAAGACTCCACAAATTAGTCCTATTGTTGAAGTATCGAGGCCTTAGGCCACAGTAACGGGTATAAAATCATGTGCGAATTTAACAATTTTTTTTTCGTATGAAAAAGTGATTCACTCGTAAAATTAATTACACATCTATTTAGTACGAATATCAAGCTGTCAGAAAATATATATATATTTTTTTTCGATGTACAAAATGGTCGAATACTTGAAACTTCTCGAAACAGCTTTTTTCCAATTGGCGTGACAAATAACTTCAACAATTTTCACTCGATTTACTTCAAATTTAGAAGTTATGTTCCTAATTGCATTTCGCAGAGAAGTACGTACGGAATTTCTGATTAATCGAAAACTTTTCATTTCATGAGCAGTTTATGAGCAGTTATAACGAAATTTTTCACTGAAAATTCATTTCTTAAGGGGTTATCCCCACTTGCGATTTTGAAAAAAATCGATTTTTTTTTATTGCATTTTTTTGAAGTATAAGTATCTGAGAATATGTCCTGAAAATTTTAAGTCGATCCGAACAAAATTGACTGAGATATGAGCGTTGAAAGAGAAGAATCCGTTGTGTAAACGACCGGCTAATTGAAACTTTAAACGCGTTTTTCTCAAAATAGCATTTCTGAAGTCGGTGACCGAGATTACTCGAACACTAATGAACCGATCTTCTTGAAATTTTGCAGGCTTATTTAATACATAAAAATGTAGTCTTTAATCGTTCGATTTTTTTTTTGAAAAATGGCCGTTTTATAGCCAAAAAACGGCCGTTTTTTTCGTTAAAATCGAACCATTAACTTTGACTGTCCGCCATTTTGTGAAAAATGAATCTTTTTTAAAATCCTTCGATTAAAGACTAATTTATACTTATATTTGACTAAATACATCCGCATTTTTTTTTTCAGATTATCTACTTCGCCGCAATGTTGATCACCGCAAACCGTGTATATAAAAAAAAAAAATTTCATTGACGGCTATTTGCCACTAAACAATGTAATATTTTTCAATAAAAAAATTACTGAAAGTTCTTCAAGATATGTTCTTTAAGATGGTATATTGATCGATTAAAAAAGTTTTGTAGTTTTCTTTAAAAAAAATTCATGAAAAAGGCCTTTTTTTGCGCTACGAGTGGGGGTAAGGCCTTAAGCTCAAATACCTACAACTTTTCAATAAAACAATATTTTTTAAATTCCGTACGTAATTTTCTAGGTATTCTAATCTAGGTTGACGAGAATTTTTGTTTTTTGTTCTAGGTCAAAAATTGTGGATGCTAAATGTCACGCCGCGGAGCGCCTAAAAAAAGATAATAAAAGAAAATATTAGTAGTCGGCCATTTTGTACGTCGAAAAAAAAATACATATATTTTCTAACAGCTTGATATTCATAATAAATAAATGTGTAATTAATTTTATGAGTGAATCACTTTTTCATACGGAAAAAAATTGTTAAATTCGCACATGATTTTATACCCGTTACTGTGGCCTAGGGCCTTCAGAGGTAACACTAGTCCAGAGAATCGGAAACAAGCAATTTTTGTTAGCTTCAAGGGGTCTGCATAAGTTCGAAGAAAAAAACGATTCTTTCTATCGCATTCATAGCCTAGAGCCTTGACTTTAATTTGCAACGAAGATTTTGGGAAAAATTCTAAAGTTAACCGAGTTATGACGATTTTTGTGAAGGGGCAGATCGCTCACTGCCCCACGAAAAACTGCCCCGCTTCGATTTACCCTTTTTTTTGCATTTTTCTTGAAACTATTTTTTTTTAAGTGAAAGCCGTATCTCAAAATATAAATGTATTCTTCCGATTTTCTTCAAATTTTAGCAGCGGATAGTTTATAATATTTTCTATCTTCTGGTGGAAGGATTTTTGGATATTTTCAGTCATTGCCTCATTATAAATTTGAACGTTGTTTCTTTAGCATTTTAGCATTGAACATGCTTTTAAAACTATATATTTGTTGAGTTAAGTTGAATATAGGGGTCTGAGTTAGCTGGATGTCACACGAGACTAACTAACTAACGCTACCCCCACTCTGTGTTGCAGTAGAGTGGGGGGAGCTGCGACATGCTGAATGCCTGTGATTCGTTGAAAGACGCCCTCTACCCACCCAATTCTAATACTGCCATCAATTTAAAAATTATATTACAGCTTATATTACAAAAATTATATAACAATTATTATACAAACAAACCAAAACACACCCAAACAAACCAAAAACAAATCCAAACTAACCCAAAACAAATCCCAATAAATCCAATTATACACCTCAATGTATTAATATATTTTTTTAAACAATAAAAACCGACTCGTATTGTTTATATGTGCCTGTTTTTTATTACCCGAAAAATCTGATTACATTTTCAATGCCATGAAATAGTTGCACTTTGTGTGATATCTGTAGATTTTTTATTTGAAAATCGAACGTCTTTTTCTACAGCATGCCATTTCCATAATCAGCAAATATTCAAAAAAGTCTCCGGTCACACCAAAGTTCTATTATTATATTAAAGCCGTATTTCAGTGTATCTGGTCAAAGAAGACTAAAGGTAAATTACCGAAATCAGTGAATATCCACCCGATAGCTGCTCGAGAAACTTTTAACGCGTTTTTCTCAAAACAACTTTTTCCAAGTCGGGCGTGCCCGATTTGGAAAGCCCTTTTCAGCCCGATTTCAGCCCTTTTTCCTCTCGGAAACTACTGGGCTGATCGAATTGCAATTTTGCACACATCTAAAGTACACGTCGGGCTATCGTTCGGCTCTCCATCTTTTTTATTGCTTCATAATTACGATTTTTCGGGGCCGCGAGAAGTGAAAATTTCATTGCAAAAATCAGAGTACTCTTTTTCAACGCCGCCATTTAGTAAATTTTTCATAAAATTTTTTATTTGAGGATGAACGATAACTACATTTGTAAAGAATAAAATTTCAAAAAATCGTTCGCTTCAGATGACCGGGACGGCCGCAATGGCAACGCCCACCGATAAAAAAATTTCGCGACATGACCTGCGCATCATCAATATCATGTAGAATTTCGAATATGGGGCCGTACATATATTACGTAATCGATTTTTGCTGATTTTTGACACCCCCCCCCCTGAAATCATCCTATCCTTCCTGTCATCATAATGCAATTATCGCTACCGTCATCCAACAACCGGACCCCCCTTCCCTATTTCAAAATGACGTAATTTATGGACGGCCCCTATGATGCTTTGAAAAAATTGAAGATGTTACTTCAAATATGCATAAATATAAATGTGAAATACTAACATTGTAAATTTAACCGTTCCTGTAAATTCAATTCCCAAAAAATCACCGTGAAAAAGGGTGTCGACACTAGACTACGGCCTTAAAACTAGATTTTTAATTTTTTTAAATTTCAGATCACCTTCGTTGCTAGAACCACCTATACGCCATGCGACAACGGGGGAACTCTGTTCAAATAATAATAACGTAATTTTTTATCGATGTTTTTTAATTTAAAAAAAACCTTAAACTTGGCAGGATTAAGTACTACTACTAGTGTCTAAAATCCTGACCGCGCCATCCCAAAATTCTTCTCACAAAAAATATTGCAAACGACGTATTTTTTTAGCCCCAAGATTATGCAGACCCATTAAGGCAACCACTATTTACGCTCTCATAGATCCCCAATTTCCGTGAAGTTGCCCTGACAATTTTTCGCACGGACGCCTGTCGAATTTTCTCTTTCGCATATTCCGAATTTCTTACCTGCTGCGATGCTCTTACGGCCGTGCGCAAATCGAATGGCATACTTTCCGGCAATTCCGATGACTGATTGTAATAAACCGGCACCCAGTCGAATCTCTGTCAACAACATTTTTTTAAAAATTTCGTTCAATGATCAACCCTGTCCGAACTTTACTCACAAGGAACATCACTTAAATGTCCGCTGTCGATTTTATTGAAACTCATACATGTGATGAAGCATTGAAAACCATTAGACACGTATTTTTTTTATCTGCGTTAAAACGGTTTTAAGGGGGGGACCGCCTCTCAAAGAAAGGCGTGTCGAGGGGTGGTTTGCAGTTTCACCCAGAAGCAGTTCGCGGATAGGAATGAAACGGAAAGCAAAATTCTTCTAATGTAAAGCGATGAAAAATCCACTATAAAATAATTGAAAAAATGAAATTAAGGGGTGACACGTTTTTCTTTAAGGGGTCGTTTCCCCCGTAAAATTTTTTTCCTGCAGATTTCAAAAAATACGTGTTCAATAGTTTTCAACGATTTATCACATATATGAGTTTCAACAAAGTCGGAGGCGGACACTCAAGGCTTTAGGTCACAGTAACGGGTATAAAATCATGTACGAATTTAACAATTTTTTTCGTATGAAAAAGTCATTCACTCATAAAATTAATTACACATCTATTTAGTATGAATATCAAGCTGTTAGAAAATATATTTTTTATTTTCGATGTACAAAATGGCCGACTACTAATATTTTAGCATCCACAATTTTTTAACTAGAACAAAAAACAAAAATCCTCGTCAATCTACATTAGAATACCTAGAGAAGTACGTACGGAATTAAAAAGATATTGTTTTATTCAAAAGTTGTAGGTATTTGAACTTAAGAAATGAATTTTCAGTGAAAAAATTCGTTTTAACTGCTCATAAAATGAAAAGTTTTCGATTGATCAAAAGTTCCGTACGTACTTCTCTGCGAAATGCAATTAGGAACATAACTTTTAAATTTGAAGTAAATCGAGTGAAAATTGTTGAAGTTATTTGTCACGCCAATTGGAAAAAAGCTGTTTCGAGAAGTTTCGAGTAGTCCATTTTGTACATCGAAAAAATATATATATATATTTTTCTAACAGCTTGATATTCATACTAAATAGATGTGTAATTAATTTTGAGAATGAATCACTTTTTCATACGAAAAAAAATTGTTAAATTCGCACATGATTTCATACCCGTTACTGTGGCCTAAGGCCTCAAGTGATGTTCCTTGTCAGCCCAACGCTTCTATTTCTGAGAGTACTTTGTTGAACTTCAAGAGCACGCAAGGACGATACGGCGATACGTATCCGTAGGGAGCAACCGAACAAGGCCCGAGTTCATCGATATTGAAGAAACACGGTTTTCTGCCAACGTTCGAACGCAATTTTCCCTCCGAACAATTCGTGTCATACCGGGACTCGTTTCTTTTGTATCCTGCAAAGCAGGGTCAAATCAACACGCACGAGATGCTCAATCAGACACTCATGGACACTACAATCGAAGAATATTCGGTGAATACGTTGCTTTGGGCCCCTATTCCAAAATGAGTGGAATATTTGATTTCTTACCCACACGGAAATAAAATATATTTCAGATATATATTATCCATCTTAGATATAGATTAGATATATGCAATATATACGGGAAATGCATTAAAAATATATTCGCGATATCAAAGTTTTCGGCCAAAATAGATCTTCAGAATGTATATCAAAATATATATGTTGGATAGGCGGTTACGTATATTTAAACTATATTGAAAATATACTTACAATGTACTCAAGTTACCCTCAAAATATACTACAAATGTATTTGAACTGTATTCGACTTATAATTGAAATATACTTTAAATGTATTTAAACTACATCTAAAATATACACGATATATGTTCATACTCCGTTTAAAATATACTTGAAATATGTTCATACTACATTTCAAATATTATTGAAATATATTCAACGTGTATTTGCGATATACTTGAAATATATATATATATTTTTTTTTTATTGGTTTTTTCCTTAGGTACAACCTAAGGACTAATACAAGGAAGAAAAACATTTCACGGCGAAATTGTACGCGACCGGGATTCGAACCCGGGACCTCCCGGTCCGCTGGTTTAGTGGCGAGCACGCTAACCACTAGACCATCGCACCGGTATGATATACTTGAAATATATTTAAACTATACTTGAAATATTCTTAAAAATTTTGTTATGACGTTATTTACATCATTGCACCCTTTTACGATATTTTTCCTTGTCATTAATTACGATTGTGGTGTTTGTAGTTCAAATATATTAATGGTACAAATTTAAATTATATCAGACGCTTACACACGCCGTAAGGTGGTTTCGAACCCGGGACCTCTGAGCGATGAGCTGGGACGTTCCCCACTGAGCTAGTTCTACTTGTTAAATTAACTTTCGTATCGTCTGCATATCGTACAATACACAATGTTAGTTTATTGAGAAAAGTGTGGATTTACAAGAGTAACTAACATTATCGGATCAATTACTTAATTGCGTTCGCATAGATCAGCGATAATCGAATAGAATTACATAACCTTCAATTTTTTTGTCCGATCATTTATTCCGGCTAGTGCGGCTAGGTCTTCGCGAGATACCGACTTGAAGATGTTTTGCATTTGCAACGTCATCTGTTACTCAAGTTGCTTAACCAACCATATTTAAAATATATAAAACATACATTCAGTTTGTATGTTTGATATATTTAAGATGTATCTTAAATGGATTTATATTTATATATCGTATAGGTTACCTCTTACCCAATTTATATATCGTATAGGTTACCTCTTACCCAAAAATATAATTGGCATATCCAACTTTTCGAACCAATTATATTTAATACATGTTTTATATATTTTACGATATATTTTTTATATATTTTATTTTCATGCGGGTGTCACTTAAAAATGTATGTAAAATATAGAAATGAGAAGAAAATATTTACTCATCGCTTCAAAATAAATATAAACGTATCGCCTGAAAATGTATAACGTCACCGAAAAATGACATAACAATATATTTTATGGAGGAAGTAGTAGTAGTAGTATGAACATTTTCGTACTTTTCAAATATTAGGACTTGGAATTAATTCGTAGCGTTTTTTTTAATGAAAAAATATATATATTTCAAATGAAAATAAAAAAATACATTAATGAAAGTATTGCCCTTCGCTCTCTACTACTTTTGACCATCTTTCGGGCAGGGTACGTATACCGTGTCGTAAGAACGCCTCGTCTTTAGATGCAATCCACGAATCGACACATTTTTGACAATCTTCGTAAGAAGTGAACTTCTGCTCAGACAGGCTACGACAGTCGGTAGCAATTCCCAGTTATGGTTTCATTCGGTTTCAGCAGTTCATAATAAATCACACCCCTCCGATCCCACCAAATACAGAGCAGGAGTTTAGACCCATGGATATTTGGCTTAGCCACTGATGTTGATGGTTGCCCGGGCCTAACCCACGACTTTCTGCGCTTCGGATTATCGTAATGGATCCATTTTTCATCACCAGTGACAATTCGATGCAAAAAACCGGGACATAAGGGGGAAGTAAAACTCCCCGGAAAACACTTTATGCGGCACAAATGTTGACATATTCAATAAATTATAAAGTCTTGTTATTTACGATTGGAAAGAGGTTATGTACAGCAAATGGTATTTCAATGATAGCTGTTTCACGATGAACACATTACTGTCGGTAACAACGAAATACTGTATTACTTACGCCATCTCTTGTAAAACGCTACGAATTAATTCCAAGACCTCAAAAATAATACGTTTTATCAATAAATAAAAATGACAGGTCATTTTGAGACAGCTTTTATTACTTCCATCAGGCACAGTCTTCGTTTAAGGAGAGATATACACCTAGATGGTTGACGTCGAGGATTTAGAAGCTATGAACATTCCGTCGACCGTAGAAGACCTACACTATGGGCCTGGTATCGATGATTCCATACAAGTTGACAAATTTCATGATTTATTCATTCCCAAATTTTCAAACGTGTTTTTCTCAAAACCACGTTTTTCAAATCGGTACCCAAAATTTCTCGAAAACCAATGAACCGATTGCCTTGAGGTTTTTTGTGGTCATTCTATACACCATTATCTAGTACTTGTCATAGGATTTTTTTTCCGTTACTTATTTTTTTGTTTTATAGGCAAAATAATATCTAATTTTTGGTCCAATAATCACTATTTATGTTCAAACGTTCGCCATTTTGTCATAAATCGATATTTTCAAAATCGGCTATGACAAGTACTAGATTATAGTATCTAATTTATTAATCTTTTTGGTTTTTTTTTCAGATGATTTTTTGAAGAAACGCCAGTGGGTACCGTATATGCAGATTTTTTTACGACGCTCCAAGGATCATACAATATCCTTGTATATTTTTGATATTTTGAAATAAAGAAAATGAAACGTATTTTTGAATGTGTATACTTTTAGATAATTAAAACCCCAATCCGAAATTTCAAATAGTTTTCTTTGAAAAAATCACAAAAACGACCTTTTTTCCGGTTCCTAGGTGTATATCCCCTTAAGACTACTATTTCTTGCACGCTTGAAGACATTCCCCCCATGTCGCGTTTATGACTTCGTTAATTTTTCTCGTAAGGATTTTAGTGCTCTTTTCAATGATGTTTCCTGCAGAGAATCATATCTGCAAATATTTCTACCCCTTGACTATGTCCAGCTCGTTACCTTTATATTTCCATTTAGACGAACGAGTTTCCGAACACCGTCGAACGGTTTGTTTTTTTCCCTCTAAATTATGAACTCGTTTATAAACGTATTTCATAAGGGTAGGTAGTTTAATGTTAATCTCACCATCGAGAAAACGCCGAATGGCTCGAATGTATTGTTTCGGCTCCGACTTCGCATGCGTGGCGCTGACCCACACTATGGGCGATGTTTCAGGACACAAAATATTTGGTACGAACCCTAAACCTAGAAAAATATTTGTGCATTAAGGGCGGGGTAAAGTATTTAATTTTTTTTTTCATTTTTAAAATTTTTTTTAAATGAATGGATAATATATCAAGAATATTGTGTTAAAATTTCAAGTCGATCGGAGTAAAATTGACGAAGTTATGAGTATTTGAGCGTCTATTGCTCCATGCCGTTCTCTTCTCTTCTGCGTTTTTCAAACCGTTTTTCTGAGACTTGTCATATTTGAAGTCCGTGTGCACGATAACTCAAAATCTACTGGACCAATCGCTTTGAAATTTTGCACAGTACTTCTTCACATAATTCACCAGGTATTGTCGAGAGCTTTTTTGTTTTTTTTAAAATAATTACTAATTTTTCAACAACAAATTAGACGATTTTTTTTAGCGAAAATCGGGTTTTTGGCTCCCAAGTGCTACGAAAAATCGAAAAATCGAAAAAAAAAATCCTCCCGTCATTACCTCGAGAAACATCTCCTTTAACAAATGCATTTCGATTTTTTTGTTTCAAATGATTCTGTTGCGAGTTATGGTGCACACCGCAAACCAACTTTTTTTCGAGGCGCCTCCGGGGTTTAATTTTCACTCGCTCAATTTTGAATATTTTGCAATGCAAATTTAGGAGAATGTTGTTCAAATGTTACTTTATTATATGTAAATTTTTCAATAAACGAACACTATTCGTTACGCCAAAAAAAATCTTAAAAACATGCCTTTTTTTCGCCGAATTAACTTTACCCCGCCGTTAAGGGGTCTGTATAAGCTTGACTTTTCTAAACTACCATTTTTTTCACCGTATCGCCTTCTAGCAGCCTAGGTTTTAATCTTCAATTTGAAACACAGATTTTGTAAGAATTCCAAAAACTGACTAGATTATGAGTATTTTTTCTTTTGCGTTTTTCTCGTAATGTTTTATGAAACGGTACAAGTCGCATCTCAAAATCTATTCGTCTGATTTACTTCAAATTCGGACAGAGCACAGCTGATAACATTTTCTATCGTATAACCGGATTATTTTTCAAATATGGTTATCCATTTGTTAATAACGAATAATTAAACCGATTTTTTTCGTCGGGAGTCAAATTTTTTTCGACAGCTTGCCACTTTCGCAATTTTCAAAATAAAAAAAAGTATCCGGTCATACGAAAATCCCATTATCATATTGAAAGTACATCTTCTTAGCTTTCATTCCAGATCAGCCTAGTTGTCCGCATCACCTACGTCGAGCGGTGTATTAGGGGGGGAGATACCTCGAGGCGAGGAAAAAATTTGATGATTTTCATGATTTTTTAAACGATTTTTTAACGATTTTTTAACGATTGATTTTTTTAAAGATTCCGTCACCGTGTTTGAAACTTAGGGTATGTTTTATTACTACTTTTGGCTGCTACATGATATTTTAAAAAATAATCTTCAAAAGTGGCGGAGTTTTGCCACGATTTTCTAAACTGCAATTTCAAAGCTGGCGTGACGCATAGCTAGAAAACTCATCGGCCGATTCTGATTAAATTTGGTATAAATCTTTCTAACCTCATTGCCTAAAACATGACCCTAAATGTTTGGGAAAAATACGTATTGTTTTATTGCATAATGTAGCCAATTGTTTTCGGAAAATCCAATCTTTTTGTTTCAAAGCGTACTATTTAACCGATTTTCAACATTTCCCACTTTTTCTTGGTTAAGATTCGGCGTATGAGGGTGAGGCCTTAGGTCACAGTAACGGGTAGAAAATCATGTACGAATTTAACAATTTTTTTTCGTATGAAAAAGTGATTCGCTCATAAAATTAATGACACATCTATTTAGTATGAATATGAAGCTGTTGGAAAATATATATATTTTTTTTCGATGTAAAAAATGGCCGACTACTAATATTTTCTTTTGTTATATTTTTTTAGGCGCTCCGCGGCGTGACATTTAGCATCCACAATTTTTTACCCAGAAGAAAAAACAGAAATTCTGGTCAATCTACATTAGAAGAGCTAGAGAAGTGCGTACGGAATTTAAAAAATATTGTTTTATTCAAAAGTTGTAGGTATTTGAACTTGAGAAGGTTGGAGCGATTCAGTTGAGTCAAATGACGATTTATTCATTTTTTTTCAACGAACCTCAAAAAAATGCATACGAGGTACAGATTTATTCTGTATATGCTAATTTTTTAAATTTATAATTAAAGGGCAAAATCATACATTTTAATATTTTCATTACGCAAAGTAGAAAAACTTTTGTGTTACTACCAACTTGAAAAAGTATAACATTATCGATGATTATTATGAAAAAACTACGACAACGAATGTTTTATACAATTCCCAATGATAATTTGAGTAATTTATAATTATGCCTATTTATATTTACGTCACGAGATTATTGGCCCATGATTTACGATGGGCAAGATGAGCATTTTTTTCTTCTAAATGTTTACAAAGGTTCAGTTTGCGTTAATCCGTTGTTAGAAATGGTTTATCCTGGTGCTAAATAACAAAAAAAAATTACATAACCTTTTGTGTGAAAGTCTTGCCCATCTAACTGCACGTTAAATTACATACATTAAACTATTTTTTATCTCTGGCGTTTGGTGGCGGAAAAAGTTTAAAAAAATCGTAGACTCAGTGCAGTCTAAACAATAACATGTATTTTTTTATTAAATTTAACCTTGGATTGTGGCTAACGCTCCAACCTCCTTAGAAAATGAATTTTCAGTGAAAAATTTCGTATATAACTGCTCATAAACTGCTCGTAAGATGAAAAGTTTTCGATTAATCAGAAATTCCGTACGTACTTCTCTACGAAATGCAATTAGGAACATAACTTTTAAATTTGAAGTAAATCGAGTGAAAATTGTTGGTTATTTGTCACGCTAATTGGAAAAAACTGTTTCGAAAAGTTTCGAGTAGTCGGCCATTTTGTACATCGAAAAAAATATATATATATTTTTTCTACTAGCTTGATATGCACACTAAATAGATGCGCAATTAATTTTATGAGTGAATCACTTTTTCATACGAAAACAAATTATTGAATTCGCACATGAATTTATATCCGTTACTGTGGCCTAAGACCTTAATGAAAGAAAAATCTTTGTTTTTTTTTTCAAAGTAATCCCGCCGATGCTACGTGTTACGCCATCTGACAACATCCGCCGCAACCCGTTTAGAAGACCATGCCATACCCCGCCATTTTTAAAAATTAATAAAAAAAATACCATGTATCAGCCAAAAGTAGTAATAAAACATACCCTAAGTCGAAAAAATAGTGAAGAAATATGTCGTTTAAAAAAACCACGAAAATCAGCTTTTTTTTCCTCGCCTAAAGGTATCTCTTAAACGGTAACACTTTAGTTAAATAATAAAGCTGCATCGTTTGTGAATATTGGTCAATAAAAAAAAATTAAGCTCGACAAAGGGGGTTTTCTGACTTTAGACGCTAAAAAGGCTATTTTCATGAATTGTTTCGATAGGTTCATATTATAGATATTGATATAAAAGTTCTTACACCTAATAAGTACACTTTCCAAATACATGTTTAAAAAAATATTTATTCAAGTCACTATTTATACACAAAAATAGTAGTTAAAAAAATGTCCTAAAAAAATTGTAGGTCTGCGCTGTTGATGAAATCTCGGAGATGGATCATCCGAAACAAAAAAAATCAAACGGTTTCAGATTCAGTATGTTTATGGCTATAGCGCATATCATACGATTTTTGCTATATGCATAAATAACAAAATGGCGGACATTTTTCGAAAAAACACAAAAAACGTGTTTTTTCACCTTTTTTGGCAAAAAAACAGTTGATATCAAATTTTTTTTAAATTCTTGATATCCGCTATAGCTATAGTTGTAAAGAATATGTGGTTAAAATTTCATAAGGATCGGTGCAGTAGTTTTAACCATTTTATCAACAAGCCGTCGAAAAACGTTGTTTTGAGAAAAACGCATTTAAATTTTGTTTGGGTAACTACATCAAATTATACATATTTATTATATATACTTATTTTACAATTATACTACATAAAAATAACTACATAATTTGAAAAAAATATATTTCGAAAGTGTATTTATTAATAGGTAAGGCCACAGGAACGGGTATACAATTATGTGCGAATTTAACAATTTTTTTCGTATGAAAATCTGATTCACTCACAAAATTAATTACACATCTATTTAGTATGAATATCAAGCTGTTAGAAAATATATATATTTTTTCTCGATGTACAAAATGGCCTACTACTCGAAATTTCTCGAAACAGCTTTTTTCCAATTGGCGTGACAAATAACTTCAACAATTTTCACTCGATTTACTTCAAATTCAAAAGTTATGTTCCTAATTGCATTTTGCAGAGAAGTCCGTACGGAATTTCTGATTACTCGAAAACTTTCCATTTTATGAGCAGTTTATGAGCAGTTATAACGAAATTTTTCCCTGAAAATTCATTTCTTAAGTTCAAATACCTACAACTTTTGAATAAAACAATATTTTTTAAATTCCGTACCTACTTCTCTAGGTATTTAAATGTACATTGACGAGAATTTTTGTTTTTTGTTCTTGGTAAAAAATTCCGGATGACAAATGTCACGCCGCGGAGCGCCTAAAAAAAAGATAACGAAAGAAAATATTACTAGTCAGCCATTTTGTACATCGAAAAAAAAAAACATTTTCTAACAGCTTCATATTCATACTAAATTGATGTGTAATTAATTTTACGAGTAAATCACCTTTCCATACGAAAAAAATTGTTAAATTCGCACATGATTTTATACCCGTTACTGTGGCCTAAGGCCTTAAGGCCTTAAGGGGTTACCCCACTTGCGATTTCGAAAAAATCGATTTTTTTATTGCTTTTTTTTGAAGTATAAGTATCTGAGAATATGTCCTAAAAATTTCAAGTCGATCCGAACAAAATTGACCGAGATATGAGCGTTGAAAGAGAAGAATCCGTTGTGTAAACGACCGGAAATTGAAACTTTAAACGCGTTTTTCTCAAAATGGCATTTCTGAAGTCGGTGACCAAGATTACTCGAACACTAATGAATCGATCTTCTTGAAATTTTGCAGGCTTATTTAATACATAAAAATGTAGTCTTTAATCGTTCGATTTTTTTTTTCGAAAAAAATGGCCGTTTTATAGCCAAAAAACGGCCGTTTTTTTCGTTAAAATCGAACCATTAACTTTGACTGTCAGCCATTTTGTGAAAAATGAATATCTTTCAAAATCCTTCTATTAAAGACTAGTTTATACTTATATTTGACTAAATCCATCCGCATTTTTTCTTCAGATGATCCACTTCGCTGCAATGTTGGTCACCGCAAACCGTGTATATAAAAACATTATTTCATTGACGGCCATTTGCCACTGAACAATGTAATATTTTTCAATAAAAAAATTACTGAAATTTCTTCAAGATGTGTTCTTTAAGATGGTATATTGATCGATTAAAAAAGTTTTGTAGTTTTCTTTAAAAAAATTCATGAAAAAGGCCTTTTTTTGCGCTACAAGTGGGGGTAACGCCTTAAGTCTGATCCAGAAATTTGACAAAATCGATGTTTTTCATTTTATTATTCCTTGGACCTTTCTTAATACGCTCGTGAAAGCCGTTTATTGATATTTCAAAAATTAGCAGAGTAATAGAAATTATAAGCAAGTCGCGCGCAAACCTCATCTAACGGTATCAAAACTTTGAACGCGTTTATCTCAGAACTATGTTTTTCAAATCGGCGCCCACGATATCTCGATAACTAATTTACCGATCGAACTCAAATTTTGCACATACCTTCCGTAGCCTCTTTTTGAGGACTGCTAGCAGAATTGAGTCGAACAATAATTTTGTCCACATTTTATAACTCGTCGAATACCCGAAAATATATGAAATATCGTTAAAGTTGAACAGGCCGCCATTTTGTAACAAAATTTTTTTAAGTACTAATTCTGCTACCGGTGCTCAGAATACTCATACAGATTGACAATATATATATATATTTTTTTTCAGATGCATACAACATCACCCAGAGTGGGCACCGATTGAGGCGGTTTTCGGCGGACCATGTTGTAAAAAAATAAAAAACTACATGAAAATATTTAAAATAATATTTTTTTTTTAATGTAGATACATTCTCAAAGGAACAATAAATACCTATGTAAAATTGTATCAAGACAACTTCAACGGTTTAAAAGTTATTCCAACCCAAAAATGACGTCAAAAATCTCGCTCTGGACCAGACTACTGCCTTGAGTGTAAAAACTTTTATATCAATATCAATAATATCAACCTGTCAAAAAAATTCATGAAAATAGCCTTTTTAGAGTCTAAAGTGAGAAGACCCCTTAATTGTGTGTAAAATTGAGGCCACGTCCTCTCAATATTCTCTTCAGAAAGAAAATTGTGAATCGACCTGTTTCTTGGACTCCGAGTAGATTACAATGCTTTACCTGGATTATCGAAGCTAGCAATAGGCGTAAGCATAAACGACCTGACACTAGTCTCGTAGACTGTCCTAGCGAAAATTTTGCTGCTGTGCTGCATATAGGGCTTGTCAAGTTTTCCCACGAATCCGAGAGCGATCCACATCTGTAAGGCGAACAGGGAAAAGAGTACGCCGAAGAAGCACAGATAGAAGAGACCCAAAACAGCTGCAAAAAAAACAATAATAACTGAATGCGCGTAAACAGCGTGAACATTTTTTAACAGTCCGAGCATTTTGGAAATTTCATATGAAACCAAAATTACCCCAATCCCTCGCCGTACGATCGAGAAAAGCTTTTCTCTCGTCGTCCCAAATGAATCGTAGAAAATTGTTTACGGGCCCAAGATCCTTGATAGGAACTCGACTCTCGTAATAGGCGCTGTCGTGCATGGTCGTCG
This sequence comes from Ophion obscuratus, assembly GCA_964007375.1. Lineage (NCBI taxonomy): Eukaryota > Metazoa > Arthropoda > Insecta > Hymenoptera > Ichneumonidae > Ophion > Ophion obscuratus. The sequence continues at coordinate 24,004,282 of OZ023320.1, read as the reverse complement.
TAGTTGCTTATGCTCTTTCGACCTTCTCCAAATTCTTCTCAACTCGAAGTTGTTGAATAACTCGCGTTAAATGACAATGCGAAGGTATAACCTGCGCGGGTGTCAAATTTTTTGAATTTTGAAGATAAGCTTTCATTTGTATGGGAACCGTCGGTAACGTCGGTAACTGCTATACCGACAACGCCCAGAGCGTCTGGAAGTTTCCACGAGTAACACTCTCAGTTGAGTCCTACGTCCACGACAAAAGGAGGCCAATGAATATTCGAATTAATATATATTTTTGTTGTTTCTTATGTAGTAGGTGTTAGTAAAATAAAGTATAGACTTATGTATGCTTATCCTCTGCAATCGTTTGTTATCGTGCAAAAGTAACGGTACCAGACCGCTACATTTGCAAAGCCAAGAACGCCATCTGGTGATCGTTTTTCCTGTTGGATTTAGATTTACTTTTGCAGAATCAACAACAAAGATGCTGTTTTTCAAAGATACTGCGGATATATTTGTATCAATTTCTGTGAAGAGATAATTTCGAAAAAAAGTTGTTTGTTAAATCAGCGATGTGGTAAACCGACCAGTGAATGTACGAAAGCGGATTTATATTCAATATAACTGAAGAATAGGAACTGTCGACAAAAACTCGAATCACTACAATTTAGCAAAAAATCACAGGTGTCGTTAGAAACGATTTCTCAGTTTGATATCGAACTTTGACGTCACGCGAAATTTTTCGAGTTTGTGGCACTTACACACAGCGCAACTTAAGAAACATCACTGAAGGGGGGGAGATACCGTTAGGAGAGAAAAAACTTGCTGATTTTCGTGATTTTTTTTAAAGGGGCTATACCAGTGTGAATGCTGAACATTTGGGTGATTTTCGGGAATTTTTTGGAAGAAAACAACTCAATTAAATGTTTCGGAAAATTAAGAATATAATTGGTTATATTTGACCTATATTACATCATTTTTTTCATAGAAAAATATTGAGATCTAAGCGACTTATGCGCTGCCTTCGGAGGCGCCAAAAAAAGTTCCTCCACTGCTGACATGATTCCGGCCGATTGAGTAGCTGAAACCAAAAAAGAAAAGAATGTCGTTAAACTGGAAGGTATTTCCTGTACAATGACGTAAGATTTTCGAAAAATATCAAAATATAACAAAATGGCGTAGTTATGAAAAAAAGTCTATTTTCTTGCCTATAAAATGGTCGTTTTTTTCAATGCCAAATCATCAATTTTTATCCGATCAAAAATATCCTACGTCATTGTAGAGTAAATATATTCAAGAGTTCAAATTTCAAGTCAATCTCAGAATTGTTCTTTGAGTTACACTGTCAGCAAATTTGAAAAATCTCAATTCATATTCTTGAAAGTATAAAAATCTTAAACGTATAAAAATCCCATCTCATATTCTTGAAAGTATAAACTGACGAAAACCTGTCGAAAAAAAGGCAACAAAGAAAATCGATTTTTTGAAAGTGTCACACTGGTATAGCCTCTTAAACCAAAGATTTCTTTTCTATTTTATATATTTGGGGTGATTTTTTTACTGCTTTTGGCTGTACATGGTATTTTTTTCATTATTCTTTACCAATGGCGGCAATCTTCTAAACGGGTTGCAGTGGATGTTGTCAGATGGCGTGACACGTAATGTCGGCGGGATTAATCTGAAAAAAAATCAGCGACGATTTTTCTTTCATTAACACCCACACGCAGAATATGAACCAAGAAAAAGTGAGAAATGTTGAAAATTGATGAAATGGTACGCTTTAAAACAAAAAGATTCAATTTCCCGAACAAAGGGCTTCATTTTGCAATAAAAAAATACTTTTTAACATTCATTGTCAGGTTTTAGACAATAAGGTTATAAAGATGTATACCAAATTTAATCAAAATCGGTTGATTAGTTTTTTAGCTATACGTCAAGCCAGTTTTAAAAATGCAGTTTAGAATACCATGCCATAAATCCGCCATTTTCAAAGATTAATTTTTTTTAAATACCATATAACAACCAAAAGTAGCAACAAAACATACCCTTAATCTCTGAAATGGTGAAGTCGTTCCTTTAAAAAAATGTATAAAAAGCAACAAATTTGTTCTTCTCCTAAAAGTATATGGCTTTCTTAACGAAAAAGCAGTTTTTATAAGTCTTAAGTTGAAATATTACATTTATTACTTGAAATAGAATCGACCTTTGACTTTGTGCAAAACTTTTTAATAAATTCGCAATAATAGGTCGGAATTAGACTTGTTTATTCACTGATGCTGTATTCTAACCTCTTCCCAGTGAATGGACATATATTTAGCCAAAAGACAAGACAAAGCTTAAGACCTGTCTTAAATTTAAGACAAACATTTGTCTCATCTGCTGAAAATTGCAAACGTAATTACTCTTAGGAGATGATAATGAACATTTCATTAAATGTTGTCATGAAATCATGTCAATAGTTTTTTAAATTTTGACCAAATGCAATTTTCCCTTTCTCTATTAAAACAAACTTTGGTAATTTTTTTCGAGAATATCACGTTAAAATGTCAAAGAACTGTGTATTTTCTACGAAATCATAATAACAAACATAATACTTATATGTATGAGAATATTATAATTTTTGTGCAGCACAGTCTGGCAGCAATCTCCAATTGCATCATTTGATAAAAATAGATAATAAATCGTTATTCTTTACAGCGTTCATCTACGCTACACGTCCATTTACTGGCAGTCGAGTGTCCATTCGCCAGTAATTTCGTCCATTCCCTAACGATTTAGTAATTTCGCTACTGATTAATAAATCCCTCCAATATTATTTATCGCAATTACTTCGAATATTTGTTTCCACTATCAGAACAACATCATTCATTAGCTATAGCAATAGAAACATTGTTTTTCACAATATTTGCATTCTGCAATCCATCCGAATTCTCCACTCTCGTAATTCCATTCACAGGTCGGTTTTCCCTATTTCCCAGATAGATTGTAAATCCCGCGGTGTCGGCGACAAAGCCGGGCACTCCCGCTATCTCGCGGCGCTTACGGCGCACCTCTGTCTCGCGGTAGTGCCGCTCGGTCGGTTCGCGTTTACCGACGGAGCCCATATCGCTCCCTCCCAAGCTCCTCCTCGTTCCGTCCTTCTCCCACGGCGTTTCTCGCTATACAGCTTCGGACTTTTGCGACAGCAGCACAATACACTCGCGACTTTTCTCAGTGTGCACCCGGTACGACGAAAAAGAAAGGAAAGAACGAAAGAAAAAACATATTATTGTTATATAGAAACAAGGAGAGGCGCGCTGCTGCTGGGCATGCCGATAATATTGCATAGTGCGAAGTTTGTGCAGTGAGATGACGCCAGGCCAGGCATTGACATCGTTATTCACGTGAATGAAAAAAAAAAGGAAGAAAAACAGGCGAGAAGAAGGCAAGGCAAAGAAACGGAACGAGAGCGTTGGCATGTTCCTGGCGAGTGTGTTAACAAGCGCGCAATACCCGGAATACAATGTTCGAGGTAGGTCTTCGTGTTTTATTGCACGTACTTCTTGGGGCGGACGTTCCCGAGTCGTGATTTCGGTGGTTATCATTTTTCGTCCCCCGTTTTTTCTTCTTTCGCGCCTGCACCTGTACACATACTCGTAACACGCACACGGTCATAATAGCGACACTATATTGAGGAGTGTTTCACAATCTTAGCTGGTGTTTGACTGGTGCCCAGGCGGACTCGCCGTAACTCTCGGTGCATCGAATCTAGTGCGAGTGCGAACGAGTGAGTGCGATAGAGAGGCGATAGGGCGGAGGGAGAGAGATAGACGCATACCGTACATAAGTTACATATATTGATAAACTACACGATGTTCGACAAAATAAAAGTACAGTGGTTAGCGGTGCCAATTATTCGGCTTTCCGAGCGGGCTAGCCTCAAAATCGCACGTCTCGCTGCGTGATGTGTACGAGCGATTTTCCGCTGTTGTGCCGTTACCCGCGTATACGCCTTCCCGAGTGTGAATTTGGTCGTGAAGAGCGCCGGAAGGGGGGAGTGAAATCGCGTTTTCCCAGACTATCAACGCGACACAGCAATACAGCTGTGAAAGAGAGCGAAGAGCGTAACTGCGAAAGTGAGAGAGAGGGAAACGGAGATCGGAAGACTCGAATCGATCGGCGGGAGTTGGTCTCGAGCTTTATTACGGGGGTGTCGGTGATACGTTTTCGCGTGTTAACATCCAACGTATCTCGCGGATGAACTCGAAGGTCGCGACACAGAGAATTACCCAGCGATCTTTTTCCCACGGTATACATCTCCGGATGAATATACGAGACATCTTTTTTTTTCGGGCTATTCGCATGCTCGCAAAAAAAAATCACTGATCTTACTCCCTCTCTCTGTCTCTCTCGCGAGCTTTGTTTCTCGAGCCATTCGCAGTGACTCCTCCCAGAGATTACACGGAATCCCGAATACCGCGAGTACGTATCGTGCGAACTGGAAATTACGAGATAAGGAGGAAAATTCGCGCCGGGAATAATAAAGAAATAAATAATCGCGAGGAAGGTTGTTTTTTGTTGAGCGGTTGGTAAATATAACGTGCGCATTTGTAGATACGTACGTGTGTGTACTCTGTGCGTGTATGCTCGGCGGGCGAGGGGAGGGGGCATCCAGTGAACGACCGGTCACTAGTGAATGACACATAGTCGCCGAGAAAAATTATTTATTATCGATATTATTCATTGGCCGCCGTTATTCGGACGGCTCACGAGTGGAACGTGGATTTCGTGACAATTACGGTAACGCACATTTCTTTGGAACGCTGATGTTTGCGATATTGTTTAAAATGAATTTTGTTTATTTATTTTTATTCCTTATCCGAAGTTTTTTTAATGAATTTTATTCATTTATATCCGATTTTATAAAATTAATTTTATTTATTTATTTTTATTCGTTATCCGAAGTCTTTTTTGAGTATTGGGAACGTTAGTTTCTAATGAGAATACGTAGACACGCTGGAGCGATTGTCACACCTTAAATCGGTCAAAAAAATTGCTCAATCGAGAAGAATTAATTTTCGTTGCATTTCAACAATGCAAACTTCGACGTAAATTTCTTTATGATGTTGAAGTTTGCATCCTTGGAACGCAACCAAAGTCAAATCTCAAACGTTCGAATTTATTTGGCTGTGAAAATAACAAGCGTCTTTATCGTATTCTTATTAGAGATTTACGATTTCAATTTGGAAAAAGAAGGCTGTGGATGAGCATCAAAATAAATGAATGGAAAATTAGAGAGAAAAAAATAGGACGGGGTTGAAATTCCGAACTTTGCATGCTCCGACGGTTTAAAATTCCTAATTTTAATGTTCCGGGATTACAAGTTTCGTAAAGATCTTGATAAAAAAAAAGCAAAATCTTGAAATAATTCGTCGTTTTAGCGAAAATTTTGAAACTTTTTGAAATTCCATAGCCGAATCACTTTGACGGTGTTAAAATTTTCGGAGTTTTGGTCTTTGGGGTAAAATTCTTTCGGGGTAGTATTCTTTCGGAGTTTTGAGCGTTCTGATAATTGAAAGTTCGGAATTTCAACCCGGTCCCGAAAAATCGTTGCATTCCAACGATGCGAACTTGAAAGCCATCCGTGCTTATTCATCGACTATGATAGGAAGCGCTATTAAGGGGTAACACCCATGTGGAACTTGCAAAAACATTTTTTTTATTGGCTTAAGTGATGTTTCCAACCATCTAGATTCTAGATGGTTCAAAGCATCTCTTAAGCCAATGAAAAAAAAAAATTATTAAAATTAAATTTAATAAAAATAAATAATTGATTAAAATTTTATTTAAATCATCTAGATTCTAGAGTAAGGAGAAAACGTTTGGTACCTGTAAAAAAATGCACGCAGGCCTGTGTAGGTCTGCGGTGGCAGTGATTGGCCCGGGTGCGAGATGCGTCGAGCGTTTTTCTCGGAAAACAATTTTTCAAAACGGCACGCAGCATAACTCCGACAATTTTCATTCTATGCACTTCAAATTTTGAGCACATCTTCGAAAGAACATTCCGAAGAGAAATACGTACGGGATTTTCCATGAGTTAATTATAACATTATTTATTAACAAATGATTGTTCTTTTTTTCTGTCGAAAATTGAGTTTTTACTTTAAATGCTTGCCAATTACACAAAAATGCATATTTTCAAAATCACCTTCGTATTTCTATAACTATACTCAAGTAAATTAGGAAATTTTTAAATATTTTTCTCCACATTTAAATTTGCGTCAGTTATACTGCGGGCCGCAGAGCTTCTCAAATTCAACATGCCTCGCGAGAATGGCTCCAGGGTAATCATTTTTTATAATTTTTAATATATATTTTATTTTTGTTCACTTGAAGAAATGACTCATAACATCCTTGATTATTATCATCCTTTGACGTGACCTTCCACAAAAAAAAATCGCAAAAATAGCTCAATCTTAGACGTTTACAGTGGTGCAAGCCCTCAACGAACAACCAAAAATTTTTACATTTACGAACCCAGCGTGTAAAATCTTTGATATAAAAACACTCTTTCAAGACTAATAAAAAAGAATAGGGATGATGCTAAAGTTTGAAAGGTTGGAATGCAACGAAGATTCGCGATTTTTTCAGTTTTTCATTTTTATTATTATTTGAAATATTTTTTTTGCAATTTTTGATTATTCTTTTGATTATTGACTTGAGTAACTTAAAACTGCCGAAAAAATTTGGGAATACGAAAACTATATATTTTCGGTGCGTTCCAACGATGCAAACGATTCAACACTATGAATAGGCCACGATCTCGTCGCGATAAATGACCAATTACATTCACGGGCCTGCTCGAGGTCCAAAAAAATGCATCTAAAAGGGGCAATGCATGATTTAACTTTAAAAAAAATATTCATAAAATGTTCAACTTTCATGTAAGATTGCCGGTATTTAATAATCCATATAAAATCTCACTAACAAATACATACAAATTCGTAGCCGACTGTGTTTTTATGTGAAAAGTTTATATGCAACAATTAGTCGTAACTTCAATCCCAATTACAGTCTTTGTTATTTTTTACAAGCATTCCATGTTCCTAACGTACAAACTCGTAAACTAGTAAACTACTAGTAACAACTAAATAATAAAATTGACCGAAGACTGAAGAGTAGAAAATAATTTATATGTAAAAGAAAATATTTTTTAAAAACAAGCTTTTATTTAACGTATTAAAAAGAGGAAAATAATTTTTTTTTACCAAATCACCTATATATGGGACGAGAAATAAGAACTTGGGTCGCTTCGAATTTAAACATATAATCTTTAATTTACATAAATCCGCTAACATGTCAACTGGATTTTATTTACTGTAAAACAACCTTATATTTCTTTAATGAAAATCCTAAAACTGAGTATAAACGTGTGATAATAATTTTATCTCCAATTACTATTGTGCGAAATTAAATACGGTTAACGAAACTGAATTGATCAAATTTATTAAACATTTAAAAAGTTGAGCCCTCCAAACTTTTATTTATAGTCTTTTATTTACAACTTTTATTTATAGTATATTTATGGGTCACTTGGTAAAAAACATATTTTTTACTTTTTAGTATATTAAATAAAAAAGCTTGTTAAAAAAAATTCTGACGAGTCAGAATTTTGCCAAGTTTTATTTATTTTTTTTGAGCAATATTTATAAACAATGAAGTCATTACTATTTGAAATGAAAAATGTGCAATAATAATACTTTGGGATGACCGGATACTTTGTTGAAATTTCGAAAATTACGACTATGGCAAGCTGTAGAAAAAAAAGTACGATCGTCGATAAAAAAGGAACATCTTTGATAATGTGTTATTGACAAATGGATAAACGGATCGAAAAAATCATCGGTCGTATGAGATTGAAGTGTGCATCGTTGAAATGCAATGAAAATGATTATTTTTCTTCTACCCGAATTCCCATCGGCGAATCTTCATAACGAAAATACCTCCATTATTTTTTAAGTCGCTCATTTAGTGATCTAGAATTTGAAACGCCAAAGAAATGTTTTGTGGAATAATAATATGAAGAAATAAAAAGATAAAAAAGGAATTTTTGTTGCATTCCAACAATGCAAACGTCAGGACCATTCGGTCATACTGTAGAAAATTTTATGAAATATGCTCTGTTCGAATTCGAAGTAAATCGGACGAATAAATTCTATTGCAATGAAGTTTGCATCGTTGTAACGCAACGATTTAGTTTTCCATTTCTTTATTTCGATTATTGTCCAAAAGTTTTTTTCCCGATCACGTTCGAGACCGTAAAAAAAGTGAAAAGGATTTTCATAACCAGAATCGGCAAAAAAACATTTCGGCGACAAGAATAAAAAAACAATTTCCGTTGCATTCCAACGATGCAAACTTCAACGTAATTAAATTTTGAGATCGTATTGAAGTTTGCATCTTTGGAATGCAACAAAAATACATTTTGTTAACATGCCCGTTTTTTGCACATTTAGGCTGCAACATAAACTGAAACATTTGAAAGAATCGTTATTAAAAATAAATTGATGATAATAATAAAAATATAAAAAAATTAATTTATATGAAAACGAATAAATCAAATTATTAAAGAACCTAGATGATAATGAAGATAAAGACGAAAGAAGATCAAGACAAACATGTTTTGCATGCCAACGGTGCAAACTTCAACACCATATTTTCAGATACGACTCGCACCGTTTCGTAAAACATAGTTTCGAAAAAAAAACGCAAAAAAAGGGTAAATCGCAATGCCGTTCAATTCCGCATCGTTGGAATGCAACAATAAGGAATTCTTTTTAAATGCTTACTTTTTTTGCCGATCTAGGCTGTGAAAATCACTCAAATGTTTTATCTTATCCTTATTCGAGTTTTATGACCTGAATGAGTAAAAAAAAAGGATTTGGATAATGACGAAGATGTGACTTTTCACGAAAATCTTCGTAACTTGATCAATTTTTATCATTTTTACAAACTCGTTTCTGCAAATCGACGTTAAGGGGCTATACCTGTGCGAACGCTGAAAATTTGGGTGATTTTTGGGAATTTTTTGGGAGCAAAGTACGCAATTAAATGTTTCGGAAAATTAAGAATATATTTGGCTATATTTGACCTACATTACATAATTTTTTCATAGAAAAATATTGAGTTCCAAGCCACTTATTCGCTGCTGAAACCCAAAAAGGAAAAAATGTCGTTAATCTGGCAGGTATTTCCTGTGAAATGACATAGGATTTTCGAAAAATATCAAGATCTAACAAAATGGCGTAGTTATGAAAAAAAGTATGTTTTCTTGCCTATAAAGAGGGTCGTTTTTTTCAATGCCAAATCGTTAATTTTCATCCAATCAAAAATTGTAGAGCAAATATATTCAAGAGTACTTAGTTCAAATTTCGAGTCAATCGGATAATTGCTCTTTGAGTTACAATGTCAGCAAATGTGAAAAATCTCATTTCGAGAAAAACCCTTTTAAAGATTTAACTATCGATTTTTGCAAGATAGAATTATATTGATTTAAATGATAATGATATTCTTGAAAATATAAATTGTCGAAAAAGAGCAAAAAAAATCGATTTTTTTAACGTGTCACACTGCTATAACCCCTTAAAACTAGCTCATAAAAATTATTTAGCCCATAAAAGAATAAAGGATCGTATATTTAAAATTGCAAGCTTATCCAGCCCCCTTAAAATGGATTTGTACACGAGATTGCACCGCCTGCCCTGTTCTTGATCCGAGATTTGCAAAATTGGTCTTTTTCGATGCAGCGGCTAATTTTTCTTTTGTTCGTCGTATGTTTCCTTTCCGGGCTCATTCTCAGCTGTCATTAATGTAGATGAGTGAGGAAGGGGTTCGCTCGTCGGACCCCCGGTTCCCTACACCGCGAATTCTCCCGTGTACGTCCACGACACACATACGAATGTCGAGAGAAAGAGAGATACACCTCCACTCGTCTATGTTCTTCTATCTTCTCCCCTCTTTCTCAATCTCCGCTTCGCTCCCTTCCGGTCCCACTTCGGAGTTGCCCCTTCCCTCCGCAGGCTCCGCCTTGTCAATTTTATCTCGTTAATCCGAAACCACGATTTCATCCGCATTAACGGGCAATGTCAGCTGCTGCTGCTACTGCTACTACCAACGGCTTCAGTTCACCAACTGTCAGCTCGTTCTCGCAACGCATATATATATACACGTCGTTTGTATCGTCTATAAATGTACAACGATATATACCGGCCCGTTCACAACTGGCGCGCTAATTGAGTTACATCTCGGTACCAACATTACGTGCCCTTTTATTTGTATCTTTCGCAGCACTGCTTTGTCCGGAAGTGACCGTACGCGAATTATGACGACAAGGCGTAGAACGAGAATAGTTTGTCGAGAAAGTATTGCAGGAACGAATTGGTATTATAATATTGGGATTGTTGGGTATTCCGTTCGGGGAGGGCCGTATTTTGTGGGGGCATAAGCAGGGCCCTTCTCAATCATTGGTAAATTACGGTGACGCTTAAAGCCTTAGGCCACTCCGAATTTCCGAAATTTAATGATAAAAAATGTTAATTTATTATCTTTTAATTATATATATATATATATAATTAAAAGATAATAAATTAACATTTTTTATCATTAAATTTATTATCTTTTAATTTTATATATATATATATATATATATATATATATATATATGCACGCGCGCACGCACACACACACACACACACACATATATATAAAATAATAAAATTTAATTTTCCGAAAATTGTTTTTTTTGTTAAAAAGGTACCTTACCTATAAAATTTCCAAAAGATTATGGGTGTGAAAAATGTCTGAGTACTCGATTTTCGAAGATTGTTGAAGATTAAAGGTATTGATTCATGTCGTGACTTTCTACTAACTTTAAGGCGCGGGCTATACATTTAGACAGGAAAAAATGAGCAATATTGAGGGATTTTTTAACCTAAGAAATAATTATTCTACAATTATCAAAGTTTAGGTCTTCTTTAATGGTATATTTAAGTATAGGAAACAATTTTTTTTTAATTAATTAATCAAAATGGCGGAGCTGTGGCAGAGTGTCACAGTCAGGTCGCCGCGGGAGTTGCGAATCGGCGTGCAGTCTAGCTTCCCGTAGACTTTGATGTGCAAAAAAGTTCAAACATTTTTTCAGTTAGAACATGTATAGTTTCTATGCGACGGTAATTAAAATGAAGAAAATGCAAATTTGAGAAAATTGCACGCATTTACAACAACAAAAGAATCAACATTTCACGCAACATTTCTGTAAAATGTGGATTAAAAAAGTCGTTTGTTTTCGAATTTTTCAAAAACAATTTTCGTCAAGTAGAAGGTACCAACATTATCAATATTTCTACCAAGTATCAACTCAATAGGCTTAATAGTTTTTGAGTAATCCTGCACGCCAAATTCGGTAATGCAGTTTTGAAAAATAAAACGCGTTTGAAGTTCACGCCCGCTCCGAATCCGAGCGGTGAGACACAGCGTTGACGGGCTGTAACGTTTGAAATTTTTCGAATTTTGCTTTGAAACTTTGGAAAAATATTCTACAAATATAGTTCTATCGTTTAAAGAAGAAAAAAAAGTTTATCTTAAAACTACATTTTTCAAGTCGGTCGAACTCACAACTCAAACAAATTTCAACCGATTCACTTGAAATTTCAACTGTATATTTAGAATTACATTTTCTGAGGCACTACGTAGGATTAAAAAAAATTATATTACATAGTTCCTTTTTTATAAACAATTTTCTGACGATTTTCTCATGGCATTTTATGCTTTTTGTTTTATAAATGCACCATTTTAACACAAAACGATAGATAAAAAAAATCCTACGTACTTCTATAGCTGTTCTTATATATAATCGTAAAAACTTGTGTCTTGGCATAACTAAAAAAGTATAGGAGCTGTTGGTCTGGCAGTTGACCTTACAGAAATGAAGGTGTCATCGGAAAAATGCTGCACAGTCGCCATTCTTACATTTATCGCTGTGAAAAGATAATTTTGTATAGTCAATTACGTGTATAACAAAATCCCTATTTTGTAATTTCGATTTATCTTATGGTTTCGCTGAAAAATCACAAAATATGCCCTTTTTAGCCTCTAGAGTGGCCTAAGGTCTTAAGGTACCTTAAGACCTATTTAGATTCGTAAAACTCCTTTTACGAATCTAAATATTTAACAACTGACTGATTTTCGTCTATAATCAAGTAAAAATACATCCTAGTATACTGGTAAAATTTCAAACCAAGTTACTGAACTTTTAACGACAAAATTACGAGTTTAAAATCGTCTTATTTATACGGCGCTTTATGACACGCTGGCCACATTTCGATGTGATAATTCATACACTAAATAACTCTAGACGCCTGATATAAACTGGTCGAACGTGTCAAAAAATCTAAAGATTCCGTAACGAATGAGGTTGAAGTTTGCATCGTTAGAATGCAACAAAAGTGATTTTTTTTATTTCCCAACAATATTATTTGCCAACATTTTTTTAGCATTCTGATTTAGCGGTCTACAATAAATTTGCAACGGATGGTTTTCGATAATAATGGAAATAAGAAATTGAAAAGAATTTACGTTGCACTCCACCGATGCAAACATCAACTCCATAACGACAATAAAAACAGGGGGTCACCAAATGTTCGAAGAAAATATTAATCATAAAGCTTCGAACACGTGACTAGCAGAAGAATTTTCATAGCCGCGACTCTTCAGAAAAATGTCTAAATCTACTAAATTTGCACGATATTTTTTATTCCAGTTTATCGTTTGGTATAATAATTGATTGTGACTTATTAGGCGCCATTGAAATTGACCGAAAATTCAGAAGGGCCCTGCTTATGTCCCCACAAAATACGGCCCTCCGCTAAAGAAATACCTTAATTATAAGTCACAATCAGTTATATTGTCCCAAGTGCCAATCAAATGGAAAGATTGTTAAAAGATACTGGGATCTTGTTCTCACGTGGCTGAAAACAAGTTTGGCAGTTGCCCAGAATAGCAGACTGTAGAAGTAAAGGGTCAGTCAATATTACCTGACATTTTTAATTACGCACCATTTTTTTGTTGCCAATATAGAGTACTAATATTTGACAACTGAAATCAGGAAGTATTGAGGTTTAGTCATGGAGAATTACACGATTGAGCAGCGCATAGAAATTGTTATTTGCTGCATTGTCACTGCATAGTTATTGCAGACGAAGTTTCATGGTCGTGTTATCTCGCGCCGCGGCGATGTGAATTGGCCACCAAGATCGTGCGATTCGACGTCATTGGACTTCTTTGGGCTTTTCTGAAAGGAAAAGTGCATGCCAATGTTCCATAGACCATTCCGGAGCTCAAGGAAGCAATTGGACGCACCATTAATGAAATTAGTTCGCAATTATGCCAAACTGTTATTGAAAATTTCGTCAAAAGAGCGAACGATTGCAAGCAGAGACGAGGCGGTCATTTATTGGATATTGTGTTCCACACGTAACCTCCATGTTTGTACCTTATATTAAAATAAAAACATTTGTACTTTTCAAATAAATAATACGTTTTATTAATAAATGTTAAGTCATTTTGAGACACCCTGTATAAGATTGTAGAGATTCCGTCACATTTTATACGCTCGGTACAACATGTGCGTCGTTTAGTTGCGCGATTTGCCGCGGCGCGCGTTGCAGTCGCTGAGCACGGGTGGTACATGCGCGCAGAGGGGAAAACCACACGAATACGCCGCTCTGTAAGGATACAAGACTCTGTACGTCTATGGCGAGTAACATGGAGGTTAGAGTACCGCACGGTCGTATATACAGGTCTGGGCACTCCCGTATATTCCGTATACCCCAAAGCGTGCCTCTATCTGATGCCTCGATTTGCGGAACTGGCCGCAAAAGCGTGGAGCGCTGCTATCTCGGAGGCATGAGCGACAGAGCGTGGTGTATGCGCGTATGCGAATTGTCTTTCCCTTCACGTGGCTGTGATTAAAAATTAATACATCCTAAATAATTAGTCGAACACAAAAACTAAAAGCATTCACCGAAAATATGAGCGATGAGCCATTAGTTCATGATACTCATCGTCTTTGACATGGATATGCCGATTTAACTATCGCTCAATCCAATTACGTTTTTTTTTTTCGTTAACGGAAAAGAAGAACATTCGAAATTTACGTGTAGCACGCATTCCTTTCATTATTAGTAGTAGTAGAAAAGTAGTAGAAAATATCAGTAGTCATCATTGGGAATTTTAAATAATGAGACGTGCTCCGGGTTACTTATGTATCCACTTCTGCATCCCGGAATCATGCACCGCTTCGGCATCGCAATATATAGACACTTCATCTTTTGTTATTCCGTATTGAATAAAAACCGTGGCTACGATACACTCGAAATCACCCCGCCAAAACGAGGTTAGGCCACACGTACATACGACCGTCACCACACAACGTGCATGCCATGCCCCGTAAACGCGGTATAAACAAAAGTGCCTCCCCTTCACTAGCGCCGCGGTGAAATGCGCAAATAGAGGCGTCACTTAGAGTCACGCATTTTTGAACGGAGTGCCCAGACCTGTATATACGACTGTGGAGTACAGGAGTTCAAATTCTATAGGGAACCTTACGCAAAGCTAGAGCTGTCAGCCCTGTGCTAGAATTATACGAATGGACAACATAATGGATAATAATTGCATCCAATTGCACAACACAGATGCATTCTTCACAATTTCTTCACGACAACTGGTTTATTTAAGGAAAATTCGACAATAGTCGTAGAAACACGGGCATAACCAAAGCGAATGCCAATAAACTCTGTTTACGTTATAATACAATGTGCCCTCTAGCGGGAGAAAGTGGAAATTGGGTTCCCTATTGGCTCAGAGCAGAGCCAATAGGGAACCAAAACACCCCAATAGGGTGGCGGTAATGAAATCGAACGCAGCGCTCGTAGCGGACAAAAATTGCAATAAGCTCGGCTATTTATCTGTCAAATCTGTACGAGCATAGTACGAAATTTTTGCAATTAGCTTTTGAATATAGTCTTATTAAAAATGGGCCACAACAGTTGCTGTGTAATAAATTGCAAAAATACCGGAAGGAATAGTAAATGCAAATTTCATCGAAGCCCTACGGTAAATCGGCAGTTAGAATAACTCAACAAAAGGATAGCTGCAGTTGGGAGAAAAAAGAGGTTTGCCTTATGACTCGAGCTTGAATTATTAAACTTGGGTCATGTTTTGTTCTGAACTCTTCTACGTCCCTGACGTGTTGGGCAGATACCAACAGTTTTCCGTTAGATTGAGTTTGAGGTTAGAAATTAATATTGTGAGTTGTACTCACGAAGCTGGCCTTGAATATCATGTTCATTTCGGTTTGGAAACATAATTTCATTTATTATTAGTGGCGCAGTAATAATAGATATCTGTTAAACCTAAATAAAAGCAATTATATAGCTTTATTTTTCTCCTCTTGTCACAAAGTTATCAAAAACATACATTTTAAGGAAATTTTACATACATTTTTTCACTTTATGGAAAGGAAACATTTTTTGCCGTTTTTTTGGTTAGACAATTTGACTTAATGTAAACAAATGAAATGCAATTGATGCGCGATATCACTTAGAACATAACTGTAAAATAACAAATAAGCCGAAAGGCAAACAAAAAACGAGATCGACTGAAACTCAAAAATAAAAATATTCTGAGCAATGATCAATGCTTTAGAGATCCTAGGGGCAATGCTAATAATAATAACTTATGTGGAAAACAATATGTGAATAAAAGATACCTGAAACTGAACCGCGTGATTTTATTTTTTATAATTTATCACAATGCTATAACCACAATCACAGAGCCTTTGGCAGAGCCGAAAAAAATACGAACGCTACGCGGTGCTAAAGTTGCACACGAAGCCAATAGCGGAAGCAGTAGAAAAAGCGTTCCTAAAGAGGTAAAAAGTTCAGGTACAAAATTTCACTACCAACGTGGCTCTGATAACAAGTGATCGACCAATGTAGGAACAGCCAGACCACGATGCGAAAGCGACCGCGGCACTCCGAGCAAGCCTAAAAACGTAAACATTGGGAAGAAGCAACAAAAGAACTGATGCATTTATAAAAATAATCCTGAAACTGTTTTACGTAACGTAACTGCTGTAATACCGGAAAGGAGAGCACGAAAAACGAAAGTATTTGAAAAAACAGGCAAAGTTATTCCAGGATGTAAATTATTATGATTGCGAGTGGTACTTTTTGTTAAATATAAATTGTTTTGTATTGTATATTCAGATAATGAAAGACACTTGACAAGTATAACAAATTTCATTATACATACGACGTTTGAAGTTCCATTGAAAGTATATTAATAACCTTTCATTTTTTGCACACTCTTTATACTTTACATTATGCCCGTATTCATGTGGCATACTTTCGCTTAATATCGAAAACAAATGGACGTTATTTCCCTGTCAAAATAACATACTCATGTATAGAACACCATATCGATCGTGATCCAAAACCAACGCTGCCATGAGTGGAACACTCGTCCCTTACAATTTTTCGGACCTTTTAAGGAGTTCCGGGATAAGTGACAAAATACTATTTGATTCATATCTATACAGTAGATTCCCTGTCATATGCCAAATGCACCCTTCAAATTTTCAACTGATCACCTAGACCGTGTCCATAAAATTTACTATTGAAAAAGTAGTTTTTAACATAGGTCTACGGTCATCGTTGAACGGCAGTTTCACGCACCAACTAGGATGAAAAAAAGACTGCGGAAAATTTGTCGAAAACAATTCATCGAATGAAAATTCGTTGAATCACAATTTGTCGAATCACAGTTTGTCGAATCACAGTTTGTCGAATCACAATTCGTCCAATCACAATTCGTCCAATCACAACCCGTCCAATCACAATTCGTCGAATCACAATTCGTCGAATTACAATTCGTCGAATCACAATTCCTCGAATCACGATTCGTCGAATAACACAGCTCGTCGAATGACACAGTTCGTCGTATCACAATTCGTCGAATGACACAGTTCGTCGAATCAAAATTGAACACAAAAAAACTGTTCGTCGAATTACTATTTGTCGGAAAAATCATTCATCGAAGAAAAATTTCATCTCATCATAAAGCTAATCAAAATAATTAATCAAATGAGTATTGAGTGGTTTAGATCGGGTTTTGTTTTTCAGTGTTAGGTTGGATTAGTTTGGACGGTGTTTTTTCTGCACTTAGCGTTACCTGGAACTAACGGCGAGCACGTGGCAGTCAACCACCGGAGGTATCCTGTATTCAGTATTCTACGCACCCCACGATAACACACACCCATCTCAGGTGCCCTACACCCATCCCAGTATTCTGCGCACCCCAGGATGATTAAAAATATCATCAAGATACGACACATAATGAAAAAATTGCATAAACAATACATTGTTGTAGAAATATTTCGTAAAAACGTTCTTCAAAAACCATTACGTACAAACTGTTATTAAATTTGTAACGATTTTTCAACTTTTCATTTGCCATATTGGAGCCACTATTTTGTAAGGAAATATTCTCATTTTGATGAGAAATAAGAGAAATGTCAACATTTGCTACTGTTTATATTTCTTCTATTTTGACATGATAACCCAAATTTCACCGTTAAATATTGATGCCTCGTACTCTTGCGTACTCCCGTACTCGTGTGTTTTGTTTTTTAAATTAATTGTTCCAGTAAGAGTTATTTGGTGAATGGTTCTCCGATGAAATACTTTGGGACAATCCCTTTTTCGATGAATTGTGATTCGACGAATTCGTGATCCGACGAATTGGTTTTTCGACGGATTGTTTTCGACGAATTTTCCACAAATCGAAAAAAATGTTTACAGTGTTGTGAAAAACTGTCAAACCAGTTGGTACATTATGACGATTGTGTTACCCAAAAATGAAACGATTCGGCTTTATTCGCCATTTATCAATTACGAGCTTTCCGCCCGCGGCGTCGCTCGTGTAGACTTGTGTTGAATGCTCTTTTGTGAAATGTGCTTCTAAAATGTTTTATGAAGGAACACGTAGAAATGTGTTGAAGAGCATTAATACTAAGTTTCAAGTAAATCTGACCAGATATTTCTTTTACCATGAAAAGTTTGCTACTTTTTTCCCCTTGAGGATTGATTTTGCAAAAACCCTGAATTTTCATTAATTCTGTCTAGCAGCAGTTATACAAAGTTTCAAGTAAATTTGACCCGATTTTTTAATTTTCCGTTGAAAGTTTGCCACCCCTTTTCGTTTAGCGGTTGACTGTAGAAAAGCGCTAAAATACGCGTTTTATTAATTGTGTTGAAGAGCATCAATACTAAGTTTCATGTACATCTATAGACCACATTTTTTTATTCTCCATACAAACTTTGCTACTCCTTTACTCTCTTTCGGGGTTGAATTTCGAAAAACACTGAGATACATGTTTCATTAATTGTGTCAAGGAGCACGAATGCCAAATTGCAGATAAATTCAACCAGATTTTTTTAAGTTTCCATACAAACTTTGCCACTTATTTTCTCCCCTTAAGGGTTGAATTTAGAAAAACTCGTTTTTAAATGGTGCCTACATAATAAAATCAACATGCCCTCCAAATTTCACGTTTCTACATTTAGCGGTTTCGGCCGGGCGATGATGAATCAGTCAGTCAGGACTTTGCCTCTTATATATATAGATTGACATTTTCATAAATGAAAATGAGCCGTTTTTCCCCACCGACGAAACGTAGATGTGAAATGAGGCAGCGTCGCATGCGTGCTAAACGGCGCACGTGTTTGACTACCACTATTCGCTGCGGCGTAGTTGTACGTTTAATAAAACCCATCTTTAAAGAGAATTGATATATTTTATTCATTATAATACTGAGAAAGGTCAATATATTTGAAGAGTCCTTCAAAATTTACCATGCGATTCCCTTCCATTGGTAAAGTATTGGATTCGTCATCCATAACCCTTTTTCCCGAGCCATTCCATTTTCCAAATGTTCCAAATACAGTTCCAAATGTTCCTTTCCATTTTTTTTGCGCGACACGTTACATTTTTTCTTCATGCTTTATTTGGTTTAGTAAAGAAGTATAATTTTTGTTTTCTTCTATATACCGCGTGAGTTGTACTCCCTGATGCTCGCGGTAACAGAATAAGTGTCGCCAGCCCTGAAAAAATAAACTCGCGATACATAGTGCTGTCGTCAAATGCATCAAATTTTTTTAATTATAAAATAATCGATAATCACACATTGATACAACATTAAAATACATTATTGATACGCTTGTGTAAAAATAATGACGATCTTGCATGCGTTATTCGAAAGGTATTGCAAAATTCGTGTTGTTTTCGAAATAAATATTGGTGTGTAGAAGTTGGCGCGCTCTGCTCGCGAACAATTGAATTCTCTTCCTAATTCCCCCTAACGACAAGCTGTCTGTTCTAACCTCCGGAGCGAGTAACTTCTAAGCTTCCACAAGTGGCCACTAGGGGCGCTGAATGCGCGTAGCAACTGATACCGACCAGAAATTACGAAACAACCGTCCCCATCTTCGCCTCGTCCGTTCGCCGAGGCAAAGTAGAAGCGGTATCACGTGACATACGAGTGCGAGAGTTGCAGCTGGAGTTTTCGGAAATCTCTCGGAGGTGAATGATATTTAATCATCATCAAGCTCTGCGTCAGTGAATTCTCCAGGATTTGACACTTTGTTTTTCCTAAGGTCTTAGTCATCTATGAGAAAACTGTTCGAAAATTTGCGAGGTTATGTTGATCTTGTACATGCTCTTAAGGTGATGTGGCATACTTTTGAGGTGATGCGGAGCGCATTCTCTGTCCATTTCCATCGCTCTGTCCCCAGTGCCACTATGGTTATGTCTCGTGCACCCATACGTGTATCATGTCTCCTAAACGTCACGTGGAACTCCCGTGTACATTTTACTCCCATACCAAATCTTAGGTCCGACTACTTTTAGATGTCGATGAATTTTTCGGGATAAATGTTTTTAGAACCTGTAAAATTGAAGGGCGGTGTATAAAAGTTGAACGTTTCTCCAAAGTTGAAATACCATTGAAAATAGTTAATTACAGGCTTCATTGGCGACTGAGCAAGTGTCAGTCTGTCTTAAGGTTATGTGAAACATGCTCAGTTGATAAAGAAAATTCCAATATTTTAATAATATTGATATTGCTATAAATATCATATTCACGTAATTATTGACCTATCAATTAGATATGTGTGCAGGCCTTTTTTGTGCAGAAAATGTGGAACGGCTTTGAGAGCGCTTATTAAAAAAAAAATGATGCTGTCTCTCTCGCATCCATATTTGCACAGAAATGGGTGCAAGAGAAACGGAAATAGTCATGTTGACAACCGAGAGAGAGAGAGAGTCAGACAGTGAGAGAGAGGGAGAGAAAGAAAGACAGAGAGAGAGAGAGAGATAGGGAGAGCTAGGAATAAGTAACATGTTCCACAACACCTTAAGGGTGTTTCAAACCACCAAAAATGTAAAACGCTCTCGAATCCTTCAGGTTTTCAAATTGAACGAGCACCAGTTATCGGGGTACCCGAAAAAATAGAAGGGTTTTTATAGGGAAGCCTCAACTCGACTGCCGCGTCTCTAGTGGTCGAAATTGAAAGCTTTTGTAGGTGGTGTAAAGTAATCGAAGCATTGAAAGTGCGTGTTATTTCTCAATAATAGACGAACTAAATTATAATTTCACTTTCATTTCATATATATATATATATATATATATATATATATATATAATTTCTCATAAACGATTTTTGGACAGGTGTACAATACCTAGGTACAATAATAGGTGTATAGGTATTGTACACCTGTCCAAAAATCGTTTATGAGAAATTATATATATATATATATATATATATATAATTTCTCATAAACGATTTTTGGACAGGTGTACAATACCTAGGTATAGGTATTGTATACAATGATAGGTATTGTACACCTGTCCAAAACCTATTAACTTGATGGAAACTTCAAAAGTATAGTGAAATTATAACGTAGTTCATCTATTATTGAGAAATAAAACGCACTTTCAATGCTTCGATTACTTTACACCACCTACAAAAGCTTTGTAGGTGGTGTGTGTGTGTGCGCGCGCGCACGCACGCACACACACACACACACACACACTCGCACCACCTACAAAGCTTTTGTAGGTGGTGTAAAGTAATCGAAGCGTGCGTGTTATTTCTCAATAATAGACGAACTACGTTATAATTTCACTATACTTTTGAAGTTTCCATCAAGTTAATAGGTATTGTACACCTGTGCGCGCGCGCGTGTGTGTGTGTGTGTGTGTGTGTGTGTATTCAGAAATATAATAACCATGTACTAAGGTTAGAATATGATGAATTAATTTTCGGGATTTGGGTTATACCTATGCATTTGCAGGTCATCAAGACGAAAAAAAAATGTTCATGCAAAAATAACGAAAACATTCTGGGGCTGGTGAAACAAAAAAAAAATTACTCTTTTTCGTCGGAGAACCGTCGTGCTCCTTGGAAGCAAGAGAAACGTCAACAGTGGATAGCTGAAATAATGAAAAATACGTAGGCAGACAAAGTGGTTTCGCAAAACAGCGTAATATCTTAACAATATCATCTTTTGGCCTGTTCAATTTGAATTCGTACCCCTTGATAGAAGTATTGTCCATTTCAAAATTCAACCGATATAAAATTCTTTTAGCGTACACGACAAAAATTGGCGACCGTCAGCAAGTAGCCGAATACGTAGTGCTAATTTTTTTGGATCTGAAGTGTGCCGAGAAATGAATGTAACAAACTGCAGCATTGACATCCCTGCAGCTTTTAGTCGATCCTGCAACATATTGGCACCACGCATCAACAATATTTCTATATCCATCCAGCTGAAAGATACATTCGAAAGTTGTTACCGTCAGCTTCGTATATATAATTTTCTCCTAATAATAACAAATAATACGAACTGACAACGAAACATTGTATTTTTTATTTATTTTCATTCGGCTACAACTTTAGAGGTTATGTTAATTTTTTTTCGCACTATATCTTTTGCCTCCTTGTCATCGGTTACGGCTGTGCACAACTGTTTGCCATATTCTTCTACGCTTTTGTGAAACGTTTGACCGAATATGGATGAAAAATCAAATTGAATTACATGCATTTTGCTGTAAATGCATTATATTTATAGTCTAAAGTACCTACAAAAGTTTTGAATTTATGACGGCAGAGGCGCCACGCGCACTTTCGACCTGCCTTCTATCGATTTTGTCATCAGTTATGGCTCTCGTAATGTCCGTCGCTTTTATTTTCGATCGCTGCGTCACGTGTGGCGCTAGTAGTCGTCTCCTCGATAACTATATATATGCCGGCAAACCGGCCGAACCCGCCGAACGCGTATAATATTGTTGCGTATAATAGTCGAGTTGTGACAAAAATTTGAACATGTCACAAGTCACAACCACAATCATAAAACTCGTAAAACTCTCCAAATACTTCGAAAATGTTATTGGTCGTGTTCGTTGGGTCTCATCATTTTGATTGCGCATGCGCATAATGATGCGCATTTGATGATGCGCACGTTTTGTTGCGCAGTTGCGCGTTGCGCATCATTATGCACATGCGCACTTGTTCGTATCAAAATGATGAGACCCAACGAACACGACCATTATATCGAGTATAGAACGCGCATGCGTAGACGAAGCCGAGCAGAGGACTACTAGCGCCACGAAGTGGTCTGTAGCGCAATTAAACATCGCGAACGACACGCGAATAATTTATTTATATAGGAATAGTACCCAGTGTCATGGCGCTGCCTATAGCCAGTGGCTTTTATTTTGTACAGTCCTGTATCGAAACGCGCAGAAACGTCAAAACGTCGGGATTCTGCTTCTCGAGGTCTGTATGTAAGATCGGCAGACTTTTGCTCTCGCGTGTGCCTCTATATTATCCACCCGAGCGAGCGTTGCGAAATTCTTGCAAATAGATGCTCTCCTCGCGTACTAAATGATTTAACGTGTCGCGAGCGTGTTTCGTGTGTCACTTTCCGACTCGACGATCGCGAACGACGCAAAAGTTCGACCAAAACGTTCGTTACAGCGGATTTTTTTTTTCTTCATTTTCTTCTCTCCTGAAGTCGAGTTCGAAGCTCCGTACGCGCTGGACAAGAGGGGGGGGGGGGGGGGAAACGAAGATCACGCGGTTACGAGCCCTCGGACAAATGTCACGCTTCCTCCGCGTCCGAGACTCGTTTTTCATCCGACCACCCACCCGCAATTCCCTTCGCTCACAAATTTGTCCTCCCTCCGGATAAGCCGGTGAAACCGCCCACTTGCTCTCCGAGGTCCTTGACGAATCATTAATTCACATTGGTAATGACATTCCCGTCTCGTCGCTCCGCGATACCGTTCGAGAGAACTTTTTGACATACGGAAATATCCCCTTTTCCGGTTAAACGGGCGAGCGTCAGCTTTGGGCCGAAAGAACGAGTCGATTTTCAATTTTTTTTCCTGAGGGGAATATTGGGATGACGAGGTCGGGATTTTACACACAATTTTTACACGCTCTTGCCAACTTTGAGTTTTTTTCTTATTGACAAATATTTATAAACAATCGTGTTATTATTATTTTAAGAAAGTGCCGCTTTGGCAACTGGGCTGATTGTGCGATGTGCAATATAAATGAAAAAGTGTACCTTTAGTATAACTAAACTTTTGTATGACCAGATACTCTGGATATATTGAAAATTTCGGAAATGGGAAGCTGTGTAAAAAAAGATCTTTTTTTGACAAATCAAATTACTTTAATAATTTGCTTGAACAAATGGATAAAAAGATCGAAAAATTATCTGGTAATGGAATAGGACATGTTATAAAGTATGCTTTGCCCGAATTTTAAGTGAACATAGATTTTAAGATACCCTTTGATAAAACATCGTTTCGGGAAAAATTTTGTAAAGAAGAATGGCAAGGGCAGCGGGGCATTTCGTGGGCGACCCGGCCTACCACAAAAATAGTCATAACTCGATCAATTTTTGAAGTTTTTACAAAATCCTTGTCGAAATTCCTAGTTAAGACGCTAGGCTATAAAACTATGTAGTCAAAAATCGTATTTTTTAATACAGTCCGACCTCCGAATAAGAAACCAAAAGCTCCCAAGGGGAAGAGTTTTTCTTATATATCGCATACCCCCACCAGGCGCGCGCTCCGCGCTCACTACCTCTGTCTGTCTCTCTTACTCATTTCCGCGTGCGATCCTCTCAACAAGAAACGAGCTGCAACTTAGTATTCACATCGACCATGCAAAAACGTTTTCGGCTGCGCGTGGACATTTAATTAGCGAATTTTTGTTTCACGTTAATATACATACTATTGAATATTATTGTGTACTACTGTATCTGAATTACTATTAACTGTCATAAAATGACTGAAACTATAAAGAAGCGTAAGAGATCAGACTGTAGTATACAAGTCGAAGAAAATATTACAGAATCTGCGCCACAAGATGATAATTTCAGCAAAGAGCTTTATGTCCATATTGTTTTATCCCATTTATATAAAAGAATAAGTCAATATCCCGGAGGATTCATCTTCAATGGCAGAGTTCGACTCTCTCAAAAATATTCCACCGTCAGTTGAGTGCGTTGCGGATCAAAATAATACGCAACAAGACGAAAACGCTTTTCTTTACGTCTCGGAAACTTTTGCTGTTTTATATGAAAATCTTTAAACGCCCTTATCTTTGTTTTTATTTTATATGAAATCTTGTCAACACATATATGTATCTTTTTAATGAATACAAAAAATTTCAAATAAACTTGTAAATTTTTCGTTACATTCACACACGCACACACACAAACTCACGCACGCATGCACACATCAATTTACACTACGACGTTCACTCTGTTTTGCCCGAATAATCTCTCCCAGGCTGGTTTCTTATGGTTCCGCGCATAAAATTCTCGAGCTCGGAGTTCGAGTCGGAGTGGGGGAAGCGCTCGAGTGAGAAACTGGGAAAAGTTTCTTATTTCCGGGTTTCTTATTCGGAGGTCGGACTGTATGTCAAGCTTATGCAGCTCTCCTAAACAAGCTCGTTTCCTTTATTTAGACGACCGCTGGAAAATATATTTTTTCTTAATTAAAAAAGAAAATCGTCTGTTAGAAATTGCGTTAAGGGGTCTTGTCACTTCAGACGCTAAAAAGGCTATTTTCATGAATTTTTTTGATAATTTTATATTACAGATATTGATATAAAAGTTGTTACACGTAATAAATACACTTTCGAAATACATAAAGAAACATTGTATTTATTTATTAAGTCACTATTTATAGGCGGAAAAGGTAATTAAAAAAAATATCCTAAAAAAATTGTAGATCTGCGCTGTTGATGAAATCTCGGAAATGGATGATCGAAACAAAAAAAATCAAACGATTTTAGATTCAGTATGGCTATAGCGCATATCATACGATTTTTGATACATGCAAAAATAACAAAATGGCGGAGATTTTTCGAAAAAACCAAAAAACGCGTTTTTTCACCGATTTTGACAGAAAAAGTAAAGATCAAAATTTAAAAAAATCGTTGATCTGCGCTATAGCCGTAGTTGTAAAAAATATGTGGTTAAAATTTTATAAGTATCGGTTCGGTGGGTTCAAAGATTTTATCAACAAGCCGTCGACAAACGCTGTTTCGAGAAAAACTCGTTTAAAGTTTGATTGGGTTACATAAATACCGCCCTAAATTTTTTTTAAATTTTTCTCGAAAGTCTATTTATTAAGTGTAACAACTTTTATATCAATATCTATAATACAAACCTATCAAAAAAATTCATGTAAATAGCCTTTTCTAGCGTCTAAAGTGAGAAGAAATTCATTAAATTACGTTGGTCCAAACTTTTTGGATAATTATTTATCATTAACCTGATTTCAAAGTGCGATTAATTCTTCCTTGAATTTTCATTTTATTCACAGTGTATAAATCTCCTTATAATCACTATGTTTCCAGTGTTATTATGCATAGCGACTTTTCAATGAAAAGTTACAATTAATATAAGTGAGCCGGTTGAGTCCTCTTCCTTGGGACTACGTAGGCTTTTTTTCATGACGTTGAAGCTTGCTTCGTTAGACCGCAACGAAAATTAATACTCTTTAATTACACACTCAATTTATTCTTGGCCGACTTATGCTGCGAAAATCGCTCAAACGTTTCTAAATATTCATTCTGGAAATGTACGCTCTCGATTTGCAAAAAAGCCTCTGAGTAACAATAAAATTGAATTAAAAAAATATCGTTGCACTTCAACGTTGCAAAATTCAGCGTCATTTTTTTCACCAAGAAAATGCCTTAAGGCGGGAGCCTGAATTAGAAGGTCCAAAAAAGCGTTTTTTTGGAATTTTTTTAGAAGGCGATAAAACAAGTGAGCCCATTAAACATTGAGGTATGTTTTAATGTATATTAGAAATATATATAAAAAAAATTTCATCGTGAAACAATAAATTCCTGCAGATTTATCAGCCTATTCCATGTACGTCTTGCCACTGCAGTCCCCAATCGTCGGGAAAGATGAAGCTTGTAATTCTTGACTGAAAAAAAAAAACTAATAAGACTTTCAATTGTCATATATTTTTCTTCTGGTGAATTAAGAAAACGCTGAAAAATCGTGGAATTATAACTTTTCTTAGGTTTGAATAAAATGTGTGTAAAAAAAACATTTTATGACAGTAAAAGAAACGTATCTTCGAAAATAGTTACAATTGGCCTCTGTAACTTTGTAAATATATTATTGGATAGTTTATCGATCGATTTAAGCAATAAAAAAAACTATTTTTCGAACCTTCTAATTCAGGCTCCCGCCGTAAAGATATCGAGCCTACCAATCACGCTCCCATTAAACTCCTTCAAAAAACCGAATGCTGGTAGCCTCGTAAATTGGGTCACACTACCCGTGTCCAGACTTTTGGATGATTATTTTTTATTCGCCCGATTTCACAGTACGATTGATTTTCATAAGAATTTCATCTCATTCTCCCAGTACACAAATCTCCCCATCATCAATACGTTTCCTTAGTCATTGCACATAACGACTTTTCAATGAAAGGCTACAATGAATGTAAATAAGCCTGTCGAGTGGTTTTTCTCTCTGGCTACGTATGCTTCTCTTTTTGTTCCAATCGAGAAATTCCCTCTGGGATATCGATCCTCACAATCACTCTTCTATTTATTCCGCTCCGTGACTGCGCCGAGCTGCCAAGATTTTTCTCTCGTTTCTCGGTAGTAGAGATGTCTTACCTGTGACGAATCTTGTTTATTGCCCTTTCTCTCTCCTTTCCGCTGCGCTCTATGCGCAGATGCATATTTGGCACGAAAAGTGCAGCTTTCGATGGAAAAATACCAGTCGTCTCGATTGTGCTCTCTCGAGGAAAATCATTGGAACTGACCTAATCCATTGCGATGAGAATCGCAATAAAAGCCAGCCAGCCGTGTACGAGCGCAGCAAAATATTAAGTATAAAAGCCAGTATTTACGAGGTTGGCGAACGCGAGGGAAAGCAAAGGCTAATAATACAGGTATAAGACGGGATCATGTGATTTGGATAAGAGCCATCTAAACACCTGATCCATTTGTAGCTCAGGCAAGATTCGAGTGATCGTACCAATCACCGTCGTTACCGCACTCTCTATCACTGTCTCTTTCGGTAAAAAAAAAAGGACATCGGATGGTGAATCGACCAAAATTGTGGCTCGAGTGAAAAAAATAACCTCGAAATTAACACGTAGCGAGGAACTCGTTGCATCCTCTTCACATTTGATTAAAATTATCTAGCTCTCTCTCTCTCTCTCTCTCTCTCTCTCTCTCTCTCTCTCTCTCTCTCTCTCTCTCTCTCTCTCTCTCTCACACTTGTTGCGTTCCAATTTTTCAGCAATCGCGAATTCTCCGAATTGTAGAACATGATCAATCTAACGTTCACCCCTCCCGCGTCGTAAAGATCTTAATCCTGGTACTTGCGTTTAGCAGCCTCAAGGCAAAACATATTTATAGTCTCGAGTGTCTCGAGTGGCTGTATGGAACTATATGACGAGAGAGCAGCCCTTACCGTTCGCGCGTGGCTACCATGTATATATGTCAGATATCAAGAATATAGAGAGAGCCAGGAATTCCGTTCATGAATTAGAGAACAATGTCTATCTCACTGACTGCCGCAGTGACACGGCTTACACGATTTATTGGTGTCTCGATACAATAAAATATTCGGTACAAAGTATAATCACCGGATAGCAGTGCTAGTGAGGTGTGTTACACAGAGCCTTTTCGAAAATTAGTCCTTTCGACCCAATGACCCGAGAAGGAGTGACTTCCTGACCCGAAACGCATACGTCTCCCACTCCACTTCTTCTAGGCCTCTATGCAACACAACAC
Source organism: Ophion obscuratus (assembly GCA_964007375.1). Classification (NCBI taxonomy): domain Eukaryota; kingdom Metazoa; phylum Arthropoda; class Insecta; order Hymenoptera; family Ichneumonidae; genus Ophion; species Ophion obscuratus. Next base: position 23,975,846 of record OZ023320.1, on the reverse strand, counting down.
ACTCGTGGATCATACACCACGCACTACCACCGGGGTAGGTTCTTCTCCGAACGCCTTGACGCCTTTTCGTCACTCGATGTCCACCACTTGACTCTCCATAAAATCGTCAAGAAATCGAAAGCGCTGTTGAAAAAGCCATTCCCATGGCGATGCGACATATATATCTATAAATGGTAGCCACATATATCCAAACATATATATATATTCGCTGTATTCTATATATATATATATGGAAATAGTTTACAGCGAATATACGAGAAGAAAAAGAAACGAAAGCAAACAATTCTTCAGTTTCACTAGTTTTTTAAATAGGCTACATCGACTTAGAGGCCCGAAAAAATACGGTGTTGAAATTTGCATCGTTGGTATGCAACAAATTTTCTTCTTCTTTTGTCATTTTTTAACTTCTTTATTATTAACGAATATATTTTATTGCCAAATTGGGTCGTACATTTTTAATGTGGATCTCGAAAAATGGAGTAATTTTTGTAGCCCATATCGGCCATAAAAATATTTTGGCAAACCAAAAAACGGAATTTTCGTTGCTTTTTAGACGATGCAAATTTCAACGTCATAAAAAAATTGACAAATTCATAATCTTTCTTCCGGCAAACGGTTGGTGAAAAAGAAACGCGTTTTTTTAACACAAAGGAACCAATATTGAGAGCTTTAAAAAAAAAATCACTAAAAAATATAGAAAAACAACTACAACATAGCAGATGACGACATTTTTTTTCGCAACGTTTGGCGGTGGACACTCTCCAGCTCAATCGGTCCATCCGAAATTTGAAAACCAAACGGGTTATTCAATGTAACAATAAATACGAGTCGTTGACGATCGTCGACTTTTAAAATCATTTTTTTAACAAAGTGGCTACGAATTGAAAGTCGAGCATCCAAAATCTCTGAAAAAAAGTCGTCATTTTTACGTAACTATAAAAAAAATTAAGATCGGTTTTTTAAAAGTGAGATCGTCAACGACCTCGTAATGTTTCTCATCCTATTCCCTATAAATTTGGAAACAATCCATCAAGTGGTTCTCGAGATATCATGTCCACCGATTTCGAAAACAGTGTTTCGAGAAAAACGCGTTCAAAGTTTGAAGTACGTTGGTGCTACCGTTCGCCTGGCCGATTGTTAGAAGCTGTAGGTTATTTAATTTTACGAATATTTCAATGAAATTTTTATGATATTGAAGTTTGCATCGTTGCGCCGCAACGAAAGTTCAGTAGCTTGAGCTTTTTTGGCAAATTTTTCGCTAAAAGAGACACTCAAATATTTTTTTACGATCCTCATAAGAAATCTGAAGCCCAAGTTGCTGGATAAGATTTTGAATGATGAAGAAAATGATGAAATAACATTTTTATAGCATTGAAGTTAGCATGGTTGGACTGCAACGAAAATATATTTTCTTCGTACCTACTGCCAAAATTTTCTTTTACACATTTACACGACAAAAATGCAAAAAATATTTTAGATAATAATAAAAATAAAGAAATGAAGAAAACCAAGAAGGATTTTCGTTGCATTCCAACGATGCAAGCTTCAGTACCATACATTTTTTCAAAAATGTTTCGTTGCGTCCCAACGATGCAAACGTCAACATCTTAAGGGGTTAGGCCACAGTAACGGATATAAAATCATGTGCGAATTTAACAATTTTTTTCGTATGAAAAAGTGAATTCACTCATAAAATTAATTACACATCTATTGAATATGAATATCAAGCTGTTAGAAAATATATATATATTTTTTTATGTACAAAATGGCCGACTACTTATATTTTCTTTTGTTATCTTTTTTTTAGGCGCTCCGCGGCGTGACATTGAGCGTCCACAATGCTTTACCTAGAACAAAAAACAAAAATTCTCGTCAATCTACATTAGAATACCTAGAGAAGTACGTGCGGAATTTAAAATATATTGTTTTATTCAAAAGTTGTAAGTATTTGAATGAATTTCCAGTGAACATTTTTGTATAAAAGTGCTCATAAAATGAAAGGTTTTCGATTAATCCGAAATTTCGTACGTACTTCTCTGCGAAATGCAATTAGGAACATAACTTTTAAATTTGAATTAAGTCGAGTGAAAATTATTGAAGTTATTTGTAACGCCAATTGGAAAAAAGCTGTTTCGAGAAAAACGCGTTTAAAATTTTAGGTACTCTATGGCCGTGCCAGAGTTGGGCTTACGTTATACGCTTAAAGTCGGTGAAAAAAGAATTTTCTTGCTATAAATCGAATAGTAATTTATTTTTATGATGATAAAGCACCGTTTTAGGGAAAAAATCGATTTTTTTGAAAATTCTACTGTGGCCTTATCCCTTAATTTTCCGGGAATATCTAAAAGGTGATGCTATCGAATAAAAATATTTTAGGAAAATGCAATTTTTAGAACCACCTAGGCAGATGTAGCCCATGAATCTGTCTTTGAAGACAGGAAAACTAATCAGTTTTTATTCTTGCACCGATAAATCTCCAGATTGTCTCGATATTGATAAGGTGTTGGTAATAATCGTTCTTCGGAAGATACGAGTGGCAGAGGAATATTATGTAGCTTTGCGATCAACAAACTGGGACATCAATGTTCTATATACACGTGTATTATTCGCTTTCTCGTTCTCTCTCGCTCCATCCCTCCCTCTCCGAATGATTGAGCTTCAAACTTAATACCGAGATTGCCACTCATCTGGCGTGTATGAAAAGTGAGACAAAGCGTTACTTCATACGTAGACCACAAGTCGAAGCGGCGCGGGGCAATGGCTGCTTCGAACTCGCTAAAACTTTTCCCCTCTTTGTTTTCGAGAGTTTTACCGCTCGGAGCGGCTTATTAACGTCCGCGAACAATAATACATCCGACATGCACCGCGCGCGCGATTCGCGATAAGAACGCGAGTACGCGACGCGATCGGAAGAGAGAGAGAGAGAGAGAGAGAGAGAGAGAGAGAGAGAGAGAGAGAGAGAGAGAGAGAGAGAGAGAGAGAGGAGAGAGGAGCTAAACATGTGCGTGCAGAGGGAAGATTACACGTGCTTTTTTTTGCTCCATGCGTATAAATATAACTGTTTAAATACGAGATAATCTCCGATGTTATTCGTACGTGCCCGTACAAGACTCAAACAAGCTGTACTCGCGACACGTATGTCCTTTACTTCGTGTGTAGTCTTCTCGTTACAGACGTACAATTACAGAGGCGACAATGTATTGGTAAATCCGTTCTGTCTCTCTCACAGTCATTACGAAGCAAGAAAAACTCCGGGGTCAATGTCTTTTACACGCTACTTGAGAGTCGGACGAAGGAGGAAAGAAAGAAACGTAATATTTATTCTCTGGACCGCGTTATAGAACGCTCTCATAGACTCTGACAGATACACACGTCCAGCAAGAAGGGACTCTCGAGAGAAAAAATACGTGCATATAGTTGGTAAAAAAAAGTATTCGTCCATCTCACACGGAACTGTTGTTGATTTGGCTCACGGTTGGGCATATTCGATTTTTTTTTATTCGTGAATAATAACGAAACCTATTCAAAATTCGTTCCGAAAATGAATAATGAATCCAACACAATTCAGTATTCGTTCTGAAAATGAATGAGTCCTACTAGGATTCAGTTCTCATGTCAAAATGAATAATGAATCCTACTGGACTTAGTGTTCATTTCAAAATGAATAATGAATTCAACTGAATTCAGTATTCATTTTAACAAGAGTAATAAATCCAACTTGATTCAGTATTCATTCCGCATTCGAATATCATCAAATTGAATAATCTGGAAAAATGGAAATGGAAATGGGACAAATATAATGTCCCATTCCTACCCCCGTTTCTTCAGTTCCTTGATATTAAGAGCGCGGTTTCCCTTGTGTAAATATAATGTAATCGGACGATAATGTTTCAATAGAATAAACATGTTTTCTGTCAATTTTTCCAGATTATTCAATCAGATGATATCCGAATACGAAATGAATACTGAATCGAATTGGATTCATTACTTATGTCGAAATAAATACTGAATTCAGTTGGATTCATGATTTATTTTGGAATGAATACTGAATCGAACTCGATTCATTATTTATTTTGGAATGAATACTGAATCCAGTAGGATTCATTATTCATCATTCATAAATTCACTGGATTCGATAATGAATATCCATCTGACATGTATTCGGTATTATTTTCCTACTCGAATTACTCGAATACTTTCAGTACTGAAAGTATACTACTAAAAGTACTAAATACTAAAGTACTAAATACTAAAAGTATTCCAGTAGGAAAATAATACCGAATACATGTCAGATGTACTATATATTCATTTTTTTCGATAATGAATCCACCTCGATTCAGTATTCGTATTCGAGTATGCCCATCTCTGATTTGGCTCAATTTTTTTGTTCGTGTTTTCGCAAGATTTTTGTAAACAAACACCATGTGTATTTAGGATGAGCTATCGAACACAGAAATTTAATAAAGCATTATATTTTTATCGAAGTATAATTTGAAAAAGACGAAGTGTACGAATACTTTCTTTTACCCTATATAAGTCTTCGTTTGTTACCAATTTCTTTCACTCGTCAAAAAGCGCGGGAAGAGACCCGAAAGAGTTGAACAAAGAAAATAAGACGTACATTTGAGGACGGTGGAGCGTTCTTATAATCGATATTTTATAATCGATAAAATATTTTATAATCGATTAAAGGCTTACACCTGTGTAGAATTGAAAATATATTGATTTTTTTTCAAATTGGCTCAAGAAATGCTTTGAACCATCTAGAATAAGGGGGGAAAAAAGTTTGGTACCTGTCAACCCTCCGCAGTCACACCTCGGTAGAATAACATAGTGGTCACACTGGGTAAAATTCATCCGGCCAAGTTCCAAATGGTTGCTATCGTAAAACTATCAGTCTGATCGGGATTGAAAAAATACTAGAAAATATTTTGAACATTTTAGAACATGTGTGAAAAGTCGGTATGTCAAAATTCAAATGACAACGTGTTTTAAACAAATCGTGAATAGGGCAATTTGTCAACAAAATACACCTTTTCGCTAAAAAAATCATAACTTTCTGAAACATCGATATTTTCAAGTAAAATTGTAACAGGATGCTCTTCAGACATGGTACTTCTAGGGAAAAACAGTGGCACTTCAAACCCTCGCCTCCTGGAGGGCCGACCCTTTTCCTCGAAACACAATTTTTCAAAACGGCACGTCTTTAATTTCGGCACATTCATTTGAGCACATCTTTAAAATAACATTCCGAAGAGAAATACTGATAAAGAATGGCGTGAAGAATGTTGAGTCAAAATTTGAGACGGATAGCTTGAAAAACTCTTCCTTTGAGAATGTATACCGTTTTGAAAAACGACATTTCGAGAAAAACGTGTCCGGCCGCGCCAGCTCTCACGCAGCTGGTCGAATACTTTTTTCTAAGAAAGGCTGTAGCAACCGGAATAATTCGAATTTCGCCCCAAAAATTCAACAGCATGTTTATAACCGCCGTATACTATCGCAACATGCAAAAAAAAAAACAATTTTTTTTTGAAAATGTTATACTGTGTTGATCTCTTAAGATAGCTACTTTTTTGTCTCAGACCAATCGCACCTTTCTATGTGACCGTGAAGTATGACTTAAACCTTAAAAAATCATATTTTTCGACCTTCTGAATTACTTATTCCTTAAGGGGTTATATACAGTCAGGAGGCCCAAAAAGGTCGACTTTCAAGAATGTTTCTCGAGTAGACCTTTATAAATCTATTAACGTAAAAATTTGTACACTTATTTATAGTAACTTTTAACTGTATTTTAACATTTTTTATTTGTAAAAATAATTATTTTGAAGGGTGCTATAGCTGATCTCCGGGAGATCTTCTAAAAAAAGTCGTCTTGCAGTGAGCACGATATTTCTGGTCTGGATCATCTAGAATGAAACCAAAAACATTTCGTTTATATAATGGATTATCCTGTAATTGATCGAAGGAATACGTAAAATAATAATTTTTGACAAAATGGCGGATTCTTTAAAAAAAATCGATTGTTGACGAAAATTTAGGCCTCAAATTGTTTATAAAATGGAAAATATTTGTCGGTGAGAAAAAATCTTCGATTAATTACAAAAAAATAAACTTGAAAAAATGAATATATAATTGCTAAAAAATATACTTGAAAAAATTAATATAATTGTGTTAAAATTTGAGACTGATCGGTTCAGCCGTTACCGAGAAATCTTGCTCACCGACTTTGAAAACACAGTTTTGAGAAAAGCGCGTTTAAAGTTTCAAATGCACTTTCGAACGCTCTGACACGTCATTACAAATGTGCTCGTAACTTCGAGAATATTCGCCGGATTGACGAGAAATTTTCTCTGTGTGTACTTAAATATATGTAAATGATGAAAAAAAAACCATCGATTTTTCGAACATTTTAACTGTATATAACCCCTTAAGATCAACGAAGTAAAAATAAAGTGGCGAATTACGCTGCAATTTCGTTGTCGCAATGATTTATCGTTGACACATGAACTGCAGCTAAATTCACGATTATTCATAACAAACTGCGCTAAATACCTAATATTTCAATATTCATTCTCTCCAAACCCACGGAGTACAACTTTTGTAAACTTCGAAGTTGAACGTTCACCGCATGTATCTACGCCAAAAAAAAAATCATAATTCCCTCAACATCTTTCGGTTCACGACCGAAAGTCCCAACAATATCCTGTTTCTTGTAACCTGAAAACAAGACGATTGAATTCTGTTTTTTTTTTCTTTGCAGATGAAAATTGATACTTCGGTGGATCTAACATAGGCTAAAAGAGCGAAACGTGGCCACGATCGGGCGCGAAGATGGGCAATTCGCAGCCGTAGTTGGCGAGGAAGAAGAAGAGAAGGAAACCGAGAGTGGAAAAAAACAAGCGAACAAATAAAAAGCGTCAACAAAATGTTGGTCACTCAATCCCCGGCGACCATGGAGACACTGCCGAATATGTTGTCGGTACTCGAGGAGGAGACTAACGTCGACATCGACGACGTGTTTCCACCGCACGTGGACACCTCGAACATCGTAATACAGCCGGAGTCACCGACGAGCAAGAAGCAAACATTGAAGACGTTCAACGAGGTGAACGCGCTTCTCCAGGCGGGTAGAAAGAGGGAAGTGAAACTGATAATAAGGGACAACGCTTGGCCCTTGAACAACGGCATACGGGCACAGCTGTGGCCGGCCCTCTGCAACCAGCACGCCCATGGCAAGAGTATGCTGGATGGTTTCTACTGGGACATGGTCAATCAAGTGTTTGGAACAACTGGTCAGTTTTCCTGATTTTCCCTTACCGAACGACTTGAAAATCTCTTCCCGAGTCGACATTTTCAGCCTATTTTGCTCCTCCAGATCCTCACAGTGGTAGGAGATGAAGGCAGTATAAAGTAGCTTCGTATTCAATATAAAATGAGCTCCTACTTAACGCCTAGAACGGGAACAAATTTCCCTATTCTCCACTTGCAGGCGCTAAGGAGGACGTCGAATGGCACACGTATCCACGCACACGCATACACTCTATTACGCATATAGAGATACATATGCCTGAATACGCGCATGCGTAGACACACGTATATACCCGCACACATACATGCCTAAGCATACACCAACACACGTATACCAGTACCTATACGTATGCATGCGTGCCTGCTATAGGAATCCGCGTATACATGCATACGTGAGGGCAATTCCTATCAAAAATATTGTAACTGTTTGCCCAAGATCCATTTCTTCCACTTTGGAGAGTTGCTGGAGCTGCAGGGCCAAGTTTGAAGCGAATGCGAAAGGTTCACTGGGTGAAGATAATGGAAAGGCCATTGGAAAAGTAGGCCTCTACGGCGAACGCGCGGTCCTACCTAGTCCAACGCATGACGGTTACTGAAAACTATCAGACTCGCTCTTTCGAATGCGACCATCCCCACCCTCGTTTCGTCGAAACAGCCAAATGCACGATAGGTCGAAACGCAATCAAAAGAGGAGCTGCAACGACTTCTAGGTTAGGTTAGGTAGGAGTATAAGGGCCTATGCAGGAGGTAAGCAGCAAAGGAAGAGCATGTGGCGGCTCGTAGTAGAACTTCTAGCAGTAAACAGACTCAAGTGAGGCTGACATAGGATCAAAGGCCTTTAAAATAGACTGAGAATTTCGACTCGGGTTTCTACTGGAGAACTGGTGCGGACTACGAGCTTTCGAGAAATTCGTGGGAATCGTCGGGGCATTAATATAACGAAGAAAAAAAGATAACGAAACATTGATCAAACAGTGATTTTTTTGAAAAATAATTCACCGCGCTCTTTTGTGTCTCGTCCCGATGTAATTACCCGACGATTATGGATGCAACGAGCACGTACCTTGTCTGACGAGATATATATTCGTGGGAGACAAATAATTGCCGACTCGATTTAGCTCTCAAAGCTCTAACGACTGTTTGCTCGCGACAAATATAATTAGCTCGCGTTCGGAGGATTTTTTTGTTTGATCTCTTATCGGGCCTCGAGAAGAACGTATCGAGTAACAGATCTCGAGCGCTATTATTGCTTGCGTTCCCTTATATCCCGAGATTTTCGAAGGCCTTATATACACTTGTAGCCGGCGAAGGGACGTGATTTTCTTGATTTTTTTTTTCGACGGGACAATTAATGCTTATTGAAAAACTCTAAACAACATCGATTAGTACATACTTTCATGTACTTGTACAATTTTTTTATTAAAAAATATTTAAAAATGGCGGAACCCCAGCTGTCTTCCAGAAGCGCCTTCTATTGGGCAGAATTTGAAAAAGATTTCATTAGTATATTCCACCGGCTTGGGCTTGGACGAAGGATTTGTGAAAAATTTGATTAAAAAAAAAATTACGATAATTTTAACAAAACAATTATCTTTTGAAGTGCTAAATTTTCGGTTTTTTGTTACAAATTTTTTTTTTTCAAGAAAATTCAAAATTCTTCGTCTAGGCCCTAGCTATTATCATAATAAATAAGTGGTCTAAATTTCGTATGGATCGGATTAATAGTTTTTTAGTAATCGTGTCCACCGCAACGGTGTTTCTCATAAAAGACGAAAAAAAGGCTATTTTCGCGATTTTTTTGAGGATTTTATAAAATATATGAATATAAAAGTTGTTCGGCTTGATAAATGAAGTCTTGAAATACATATAAAAAAAATTTAATTCATTTTTATTCATTTTTAAGGGGTAAGGCCACTGTAACGGCCCAAAAAAAAAGGTTTTTTCACTAATTTTTTGCTCCCGAAATTGAAGGTATTTGAAAAAAAACTTTTAATGGTGTTATCGGGCATACATTAAACTTTATTATAAAATTTTTTTACAGTAAAAAAAAACAAAATGGCGGTTCCACAGCTATCTTCCCGGGACATGTTTTGCTTCCAGGGCTCCGCGGCACGCAGCACCACTGGTGCACTTTTGAATCTAGAACAAAAAAAAAACCATTAATCTAGAGGGCTATAGCTAGAGAATGTCGATCGGATTTTAAAAAGTATCAATTTTTGTGGATTTGGCGTGCGTTTGAAAAAAAAAATTGATTTTTGACGAAAAAAACGGCAAGTTTTTTGTTAATAAAAAATCAATAAATAAAGTTCTTGAAAATTCCGATCGACATTCTCAAGATAATGTAAATGTTCACACCTGGTTAAAATTTCAAGTAAAAAAAATGAAAATTGTTCGAGTTATGCTGCGTGCCATTTTGAAAAACCATGTTTCGAGAAAAACGCGTTTAAAGTTTTGCGAATAGTTTTTTATTGGAAAAAATTAAAAAAAGAAGAAGCCCAGGACCTTTTTTTTCTTATTCTAGAGGGTTTAAACTATTTTTTAAGCCAATAAAAAAAAATCGATTTTTCAAAAAATTTACAGTGGCCTTACCCCTTAAGTACTAAAACTATAGTTTAACGTAACGCCTGAAAAGTAGGTGGGCTAGGTAGCTCCATCACCACTCGGCAACGGCTTGTCTGAAACAAAAAAATCAAAGTCCATTAGATTCAGTATAACACCAGCTACAGAACGACCCTCGTATATAAAGTTTTATCAAAAAATAAAAAAATGGCAGATGAACAACCAAAAAGGTAAAAAAACGCGTTTTTTACGTAGTTTTTCGCAAAAAAGAGTAAAAATGAAAATTTTTAAACCACCGAGGGTCATCTTGTTGCGAATCATGTTTACAATATGTGGTTAAAATGTCAAGAAAATCGGTTTATTAGCTTTAGAAATACGATGGGGCTAGATTTTGAAAACGTTGTTTCGAAAAAAACGCGTTTGAAGTTTATACTATGAAAAACTCTTACCTAAACTCAATCGGCAATTCCTGCACCGTAGAAAATCCCTCCCGATTGCTCATCATCGTCGATTTCTTTAAGTCTTGTTTGCTTTCGATTTTTTGAAATTTTCAAAGTGGACTGCCCCCTTTAGATTCAAGTATGTTTCTTTTACATTTAAAGTTAATCCATTCATACTAACATGGAGTCGTCGATTCCAGGGCCATACTGCAATCCTTCTGTATCCTCTACAGCCTCTAAAACATTGATTTGATATTGCCTACGAGCCATTCGTCCTTCTCTTGTGGCTGCTTGCGCTTGCTGCTCGGCAAGCGTAACCCATTTTGGTGATTTTCCCAGAAAATTTGGGTGATTTTCGGGAATTTTTTTGGAAGAAAAGTACTCCATTAAATGTTTCGAAAAATTAAGAATATATTTGGCTATATTTGACCCATATTACATGATTTTTCCATAGAAAAATATTGAGATCCAAGCGACTTATGGGCTGCCTTCGGAGGCGCCAAAAAAAAAGTTCCTCCACTGCTGACATGATTCCGGCCGATTGAGTAGCTGAAACCGAAAAAGGAAAAAATGTCGTTAAACTGGAAGGTATTTCCTGTACAATGACGTAGGATTTTCGAAAAATATTAAAATAAAAAAAAATGGCGTAGTTATGAAAAAAAGTCTGTTTTCTTGCCTATAAAATGGTCGTTTTTTTCAATGCCAAATCGTCAATTTTCATCCAATCAAAAATATCCTACGTCATTGTAGAGTAAATATATTCAAGAGTACTCAGTTCAAATTTCAAGTCAATCGGTAACTCTCTGAGTTACAATGTCAGCAAATTTGAAAAATCTCATTTCGAGAAAAACGCGTTTAAAGATTCAACTATCGATTTTTGCAAGATAAAATGATATTGATATAAATGATATAAATGATAAGGATATTCTTGAAAGTATAAACTGTCGAAAAAGGCAACAAAACGAAATCGATGTTTTGAAAGAGTCACACTGATTCCGTTAAAGAATATGCAATCAAATTTTTTTCCATGTTTCCGACCATCACAAGTGTTTATAAGGCCTTAAATCCTCGTCGCTTTTCCGATCGCCGACACAATTATATTGGGAATAAACTTAACCTAAGTAATAAATTCACGTAATTATGAAATATTCGCCCCGGCAAAATGGGTGGTGCAAACGGAAACGTGTTAATGTCACTCGGTTGCGCGGCATTAAATGCCAAATACCGAATCGCGCTATTAATGGAATCGCGCTATAGACGAATTAGAGAGAATTGTTTTGCGCGCAAAAATATACGGGCACAGCCTGTCAGCTTCTTGCCGAATCGGCAAAATCATACCTTGCGATACGGGGAGGAAAAGAAAACGACAAGTTTTGATGGTTGTTAATTGCTTGCAGAGCTGCCGGAGAAATCGATAATGTTGCCACCGTTCGTCGACAGTACTCATTGCCTCTCGTACAATCTCACGAGAAAAGGCAGAAGCGTAGCAGACAGAGTCGTCTCTGTACTCGGTTATGCGTGTCCCGATATAACTTTCAGCCCATCGTTGTATCCTATAACGGCGCTTCTGTTGCACTTCATGCCAGGTTCGTACAAATCACTTCAATTCTCGCCTCATTCGAATTTCTTCGCGCTCGTAATATGTAAACACGTGACTTTTCTGTCTTCTTGCAGAGGAAGAGTGCTACCATTGCATGGCAAGTTTAGTCGCAGCTAAGGAAAAGATGTTCATTACTCAAACGAAACTTCTTTACGAAGTTACGTGGAAGACTGTCGAACAAATTACGAAGAAACACGTGGTACGACGTTTTGTACTTGGGTGTCTTTTTGCCCAGACGAATTTCTTTACTGTTGATCCATTACGTAATGTTATTTACCAATGTCGATAATCACAACATTTTTACAAGCCGGAAGATGAATCCCTGGTATAAAGATGGAAAGGCGTATTCGAGCCTATGTTGGAAAGGCAAATTCGCGAAGAAGCGATTACTAATTGTACGGTATTACGAATTTTTAATCCATTGAACGTTATGAATGTTTCATTCAAGAAATCGGCTGCGGTACATTTAACGAGACAGTGCTCGGGCTCGAGAGCCGAGAGAATTTACATGGATTGGATCTGGTGGATTCTCCAGTTGCTACCTTTTCAGCATCTAGTCAGGGTTATGGACTGTTTTTTGCACGAAGGTTCCAAGGTGAGTTGACATTTATTACTCAATCGCAACACTTCTTGATCTTCGTAACATATCTGAACGCAATGTTTCTCGTTTCAAACTTGTAATTCTGTTCATTGGCAAATCGAGAAAAAGAAAATCGACACACGTCGACTTTTTCCTTGAGGACTAACACTACTCAGAGGCCGAGAAGTTTAAATAACATTAAGACTTTTTTGCAAAATACATTAAATTGCGAATTTATTAGAATAAATGTATTGTACATATCTTTAAGGCGGGAGCCTGAATTAGAAGGTCCAAAAAGGCGTTTTTTTTGGGATTTTTTTAGATTTTTTGTAAACATTGAAATATGTTGTCATGTATATCTAAAATGTGTAAAAAAATGTCGACATGAAACAATAAATGACTGCAGATTTGTCAGCCTATTCCATGTGCGTCTTGCCACTGCAGTCCCCAATCGGCGGGAAAGATTCAGTTCGTAATTCTTAAGGTAGTTCTGAGTTTTGGTCAAATCTTAGGAATTGGCTGAAATCTAAGTATGGTGTAGATATGACCTTCATGGACTGGTGCCGAATAATTCTATTAGATTCACCATTCAGTTCATGAGATAATTACAATCGAAGATGTAATTATCTAACACGTAAACCGATAGGAGTTTGCTCGCATTTATCGATATACGTTCTAAACGGATCTTAGGATTTCAAAATAAAAACACGTGTACGCAGTACTATTGTGGGATTGATTTTTAAAAAAATGACACACTTTGACCGTTTAGTTTCCGAGATATCGACTTATGAAAAGTGGTAATTTTATTCCACACCGAACTCGGGCCCAACCATCTGTAACGGAATGGCAACAGTGTACGCTGCAGCCAGCTGATAGGCGCGTGGTCCGGGAACTCGAAGCCTGTTTTTTTCCCGAGTTCTAGTAATTCTGAGACGGATGTGAAATAAATTTATTCTGCAAACAAATTTAATTTGTTCAATTTATGCATGTATTTATGCATGTATTTGCCTTTGTTACAGCGAATACAATTTAAACTGTCGGCAAGATATTGTAAATCCACGATCCGACGTCCTTCGACAGCGAATTTTTGTTGCTGATCGTTGAGGTTATGGTTATTCTCATCGCGTTTAGCCGCATTTGCTTGACACATGGCTGTCACACCTTTCAGTCTCTTAGCAAGCGCTTTTTTTTCTTGTAAACTTTCCTTTGTATCGCATTTGGGTTGACATTTTCACGCTTTTTTAATTTATACAAAATATTTCGCGAAAGACGGATCGTAGGATGCTCAAACGCTACGACTGCAGGAAAATCGCGCTGTTGCCACGATTACAGCGCCGCTCTCTGTACGAGTATGAGACCTATCTAGGCACGAGGTGCGAATGTGTGGTACATATAGAGGGTACGAGCTCGGTCAAAAAATTACAACCAACATGATCGTATAGGCATTGGATGTTACTATACGCTTCGACCGAAACTTTTGGCTCATACGTGTACCTACAGAACTGCCTTGAATGAAACAAAAAAGCCAATAAAATGTTCGATTATCATATATATATATATATTTTTAGAAAGCCTCTAAGGTCTCGCGCCACATTATTTTGAGTGACAGTGAAAACTAAGTAGTTGAAGTATCAACTTTTCAGTATCAGGCCAAATTTGACTTGTTCAAAAAGACTCTAAAGTGTGACTTGAAGCTACAAAACCGTTTTTTTTTCTCGACCCTCCGGACCAGTGTTACCCCTTAAGCTCGACGAAGGGAGAATTGTTCGAAAAATCGACAATTTTTACCATTTAGCAAATTGTTCGAAGCGCACTGACAAATTTTATAATTTCTTTTGCAAGGTTTTTTATCGAGTAGCAATGGCAATCGTGTTGCTGTTCTACAAGCACTCGTCGTCACAAAGCTCCGAGTGGATGATGGAGATTTCGAAGAACGGAATCGACGCTGCGCTCTCGAAATTCTGCAGGCAAATACCGGTAATGACACGTACATCGATATTTCTTCCGAATAATCGTAATTTTGTGTTTCAACGAATTGGCAAATTTCATTCGGATGACTGTCCAAACCGTAATCCATTTGTGCAGGTGAGCCCCGCCAAGTTTTTACGTACTGCCTTCGGAATTCGCGGGCTGAGCTCGGCTTACATATCAAGAGTATTTTTGCGAACGGAAATGGCACTCAAGAGCCGGAGCGTACTCACAGGTTCGAGGTCACTCGCGAGATCACGATCCACCGACAATTTGCCAACGAGCCAGTCTCAGGTCAACATACAAATGATGTCTCACACACTCACCATTAGAGAGGTAAGTTCAACATTTTACTACGCTGTATTTATAAATTTAAAAAAAAAAGAATAATCAAAACGCTCCCTCTAATCGAGGAAATGACGATTTTACCGCTCCGAAAAATGTTACACAAGCAAATTTATTTCGGTAGACGGTCGCAAATTTCACGCACTCGACGATATCATCGGGAGGGTAACGACCGAATGAAAATCAAACGTTCTGGACGACAATTTTGAACGAATGAATGGGCATTTTTAATTTCAGGAATGAGAAAACTATATTATTACAACTTAGCTGTAATTTCTCGTACGTTTAATTGTTCTACTATCGTTGGACAAAGTGCTCTGTACTTGAGTTTTTTTTTCTCTCTCTTTTTCTGTTCTCTCGTTGTATGTGAGTGTGAACTTATTTCCGATATCTTCTGTGTCTCGTCTGGTAATATGGTTATGGGCTAAACTAACTACATGTAGCTCTTTCAGTGTATTACTAGAATGTATCGATATACCCCTCAGTAGAATTTTCGTGTTTTTTTTTTAAATTATGTTTTTCGGGATATTTTTTATGTCGAGTGACAAGGATCGTTGAGAGGTTAGGAATCCGAATAATTGGATGTTTAATAGTTTCCTTTTCGCTGTTAAACTTCGCGTGAAACTTTGACGCAAATTACACACGCGTCCAACACGTTTTTTGACAAATGCACAAATGTTTTCGATAGCAAATGCCGGTTTTTTTTTCATACGGCAAGAATAATCAATCACGGGCAATAATGCGCAGTATCTCTATGTCGATAATAACATATATATAGTCGTATACACGCGAAAATTAAAATTTCAACTAATAAACATCCGAAAGCGAATTTTCTTGATCGGAATGTTAATGGAATCGTTCGATTTATCTCATCGATATCAATTTGTTTTCAGAAAGAGTGTGAAGACACGTACAAAGACAGGGTATTGTATGATTATCTTTTTGGAAAATGTGTCGTTAGTTTCATGTGCTATCCTCTGTCCCTGAACTATTTTTACCATTTTTTTTTCTCTCTTTTGACATAATTATTATACTCGCACCATAATCACTCATCTGTTATTTACTGTCGTGTCAGCTTTTTCAGCCGATTACCATTTTATTGTCCATATTGCAACCGCAGTCATCCAAGTATATTATTTATTACGAGTGATATATTAATCGTTCGATACCGCAGTGTTTTTTTTTTTTTTTTTGGGAGCGTATCAATAACAACAAAATGTTTTTAAAAGAGAAGAGAGAATCGAGACTCCGTGCTTTTCGTGAATTGCGTACTCGGTGAATTTTCGCGTTCTGCTCGCCCGTAAAAGTGAAGACAAAGAAACGAGGAATACTTCTCGTAGAGTTCTTCGATTATTTTTCCAAGGTTCAGTTCGTTTTTCGTTTTTTTTTTCCTTCACCCCTCCAATAGTTCGTACATGTCAAGTGTATTATTTGCCACAGTAGGCTTTTACAATGCGATACATTTGGTTATCGTCGTCGAGGCTAATATCGTGTCTGGTTAATTTTTCATTTTTGTTTTTTCGTTTCCTTCTCAATATTCACGAGGCTTGTCAAAGCTTATTTCTTAGGGTGTTGTTTCAAAGTTCTCCTGTCGCAATTGATCGCGGCAAGATATTGAACCAAGAGCCATTAAGAGGACGAATTAAGGGGAAGATCGTTGGACGAATGTCCATCGACAAAAAGTGTCGATTCTCGAACCGCTTTCAGGAGACAATGATCTCGCAACTGCGATAATTTTCACCGGCGCCGGTGAAACATTGCAAAAATAAGATCATTTTTTCTTGCCCGTGCGTACGTGTGTGTTTTTTCTCTACTACGTAGCATGTAATTGCTCCACGAATGTCGAGTAATAGATATGCCAGTAGTAATGTTAACAGACTTGGCAGGATTAAAATAGATTGCCATCTCTCGTGCATGCATGTCCGTACACTGACTTGATATTGAGACAAAACAAAGAAATTACTATCTTATTTATACCCACAGATCTAAATCTAATCCAGAGAAGTTTTAACTTGGATCTAGAAACGAAGCCAGCTTGGCGTCGACTTTCTGTTTTTTTTTCTTTTTTTTCCATTGAACTTGAGATAAACAATTGTCTCTTCCACGACCTTAGTGCTTGAGGATTTATAGGAGGTTGATATTTGAAAAAATAAGTATTTCGGTATGAAGAATCTTCAATGGCTGCTCGAAAAGTACTTTAAGGCCGTAGGCCACAGTAACGGGTATAAAATCATGTGCTAATTTAAGAATTTTTTTTCGTATGAAAAAGTGATTCACTCCTAAAATTAATTGCGCATCTATTTAGTATGAATATGAAGCTGTTAGAAAATATATATATATTTTTTTCCATGTACAAAATGGCCGAAAACTAATATTTTCTTTTATTATCTTTTTTTTAGGCGCTCCGCGGCGTGACATTTAGCATCCACAATTTTTTACCTAGAACAAAGAACAAAAATTCTCGTCAATCTACATTAGAATACCTAGAGAAGTACGTACGGAATTTACAAAATATTGTTTTATTCAAAAGTTGCAGGTATTTGAACTTAAGAAATGAATTTTCAGTGAAAAATTTCGTTATAACTGCTCATAAACTGCTCATAAAATGAAAAGTTTTCGATTAATCAGAAATTCCGTACGTACTTCTCTGCGAAATGCAATTAGGAACATAACTTTTAAGGGAGACTTTGTCCTTGGAGTGCCATATTTCAGGTGTTTAAATTTTATTTTTTTTTTAAAGGAAACGAGTAAAGCTTTTTGAGTGCGGTTTTTTTCTTGCTTTTATTCATGATATACAGAATGTTGAAAAAAAAATTTTTTTGAAAAAAAAAACCAAAATGGCGGCTGTTGCAGTTCCGCGAAAACAGGTCCTCAAATCGCGGGAGGTAAACGGCTGACATCACTGCCCCCTCTTTGTTGATCTGAAACACAAATTCAAAGCATATTATCAATCTGTGACCCTTTGGTCATGGAATGACGGATGGGTTTTTCGTTTAGTACAAATTTCGGAAAATGGCGGAAATTTAAAAAAAAATCGAATTTCCGCGTTTTTTTTCGCATAAAAAGATAAATAATAAATGCAAAAATGTATCTATCGAAAAAACGATCCGTCATTCCGTGAAGACATATTTTCTGAGTATGCTCTCCAAATTTCAGGTCGATATGTTGATTACAGCGGTCAGGAGAATGTCAGCCATTTTTTAAAACGTGTTTTTGAGAAAAACGCGTTTAAAGTTTTGTAATGTGTTTACACAAATGTGTGTTATAATTACCGCTAATCGGCAATGCCTGGTCCATAGAGGCATCCCTCCTCTTCTTCTAGCTGCTCATGTTGAGCCGCTAACATCTCCCGCTAAATTTCAAGGACAAAGTCTCCGTTAAATTTGAAGTAATTCGAGTGAAAATTTTTGAGCTACTTGTCACGCCAATTGGAAAAAAGCTGTTTCGAGAAATTTCGAGTAGTCGGCCATTTCGTACATCGAAAAAAATTCTAACAACTTGATATTCATACTAACTATATGTGTAATTAATTTTACGAGTGAATGACTTTTTCATACGAAAAAAAAAATTATTAAATTCGCACATGTTTTCATACCCGTTACTGTGGCCTTGAGAAAACATTCCTTTTCAATTCCGCACTATAAACATTCAAGATTCTTTACTCTCGAAGCATTTCGTTTTCGCGGCCTTCTGAAAATCCTTGAACTGCGAATTCGTGTTCCTTCTTATATCCTCGCGAACTGCAATTCTTTTCTTTCCCCCTATGAAAGTATGATTATATAACAAACGTACAAGAATATGCGATAGCCTGTGTTTATTTTTTTGCTCTCTTGAAAGTGGATTGAAACCACGCGTGAATTTCCTGCGTCGAATGCAAGAATAACTCGTCGAGAAGGGGGGGGGGTGCTTGAAGGAGGGATTTTTGAATGGGGTTTATGTCATTGGTCACTGACGGCTCCTATCTGTGTTGTCTTCTGTTACGCTGCGATTCTGGATAATTCATGATGGATTTCCACGTTGGGGTCATACTCGATGAGCTTAGGGGGCGCACAGTCCTGGACCCCGTGCTCTTTCGATGGGAATTTATCCCATACAGACAATAAACTCCCAGATCTTAGATGCGGCTGATGTAAGTACTCGATTAGGGATACCGGCATTCTTTTGAAAAAAACCCATCGTAATCCTTTGTTGGCTATTTTTTTTAAATTGTATTCTTTCTTCCGTCGACGATTTTTTCTTTCAGTTGTTTAGTCCGGAAGAGCTTGATGTACGTCGATATGTATATATTTTCGTCGTCTTTTTGTTGAAACTTCGTGAAAAATTGACAAGTAGAGCCCTCGATGTATTCCTTGACTTGAGCAATAAAAAAGCTAAATGTACACGACTCGATTCTTTGTACCTTTTTTTAAAATCTGTTTCGAATTGGGAATCGACGCAGACAGATTTTTTTTTCGTTCGTGCTCTTCTTCAAGATAGTTTGGCCTTGAACTCCCACGCTGCAAAGCCTCGTACGAGTTGCTCTTACCGAACTTTCGGGCCAACCTTCGTCGCATTTTTGTTTCTTCCAATTATTAGCTTGACTGCGTATTTTTTTTTTCTTCGGTGTAGCTCTTTTCGTTTTTCATCGGTTCTCGTTATTTTCGCCGAGTCTTTCGAAGCTGCAGCAAAGTGGAGACTCGTATGCCTCAATGGACAGTTTTGCAACGCTTCGCCCCACGATAATCGTTGTATTTTGTAGTGTTTTCGTAGACCTCGTAATTTGCACTGTAGAATTGAGTACCTTTTTTAATCTCTCTTACTAATTTTTATTAACCCTTGAACGCAAATATATCCGTAGTCGAGATCGTTAATCGTCGATTGTAATTTTAACAAAGATAGAAACTTTTTTCGAAACTCATATTCGCGTTTGGGAACGTCATTTTTACAAAGTATCACATCATCTGGCTTCTAAGATCATCGCGGCATAAACCTCACCCTTTGGAGACACTTCACACTGTATTTTCGTCTTGGAATGTTCTTGGAATTCGCCGGAACGGCGCAACGCCGCTCCGTTGCATGACGAATGTGATTACTGTGCAATGAAAACTGAGAGTGCATGGCTCCGATCGTATTTTACACCCACAATATTATTTTCAGCCTCTTTCTCGAACGGCACGATTCTGTGTATGTTAATTTTTTATTTTACGCCTCACGATGTATAACTTTTTTTTTTGCACCAATTGGCAATATCAAGTTCTGGCTCGTGCCCGATGATGGCTGGATTAGGCTTCAATGATTTTTTTTTTGCTACGATTTTCTCGATTAATCGAATTGCGAGGGTGAAGAAACGTTTTCCTTCTGTTATTTTTGGCTACGCTCTGTACAAACACTTCTTACCTCGATTTATTCGTTGTTTTAGCACCGAAAACTGACTCCCAACCCTCGTTACTTTGATTTTTCTTTTCTTTACGCGTATAATTTATTCAACGCTAAACGAGTAAGTTCGGTTTTTTTTAAATCTTCGGTGAATATGCGTTCACGAAGTTGCACCGTTATACACGTCATCAGATTTGTCAGTCTCTTGTGGGAGACTACATAGAGAATCGAGTTCAATACTTCGAGTGAGAGTTTAGGAATTCCGTGTGGTTTAAATATTGATTTTTTGCTTTCACATAACTGGTATTTATTTATTTTATGGAATAATTTTCAAACAAGCGCATGAACTGTCGCTCATTGTGAGTTTTCCTTCTTTCCTGTTTTTTTTTTTAATATAAAAAATAACGTTTATACGTTCCCTGGATTACAGTGAATAATCTTCATTAATAGAGCTTTCTTTTGATCTACTGAGACGTGATCTAAGAGATGGGATTTTTCAGACGAGCTACGATTTAACTGGATGCTAAAGACTTCTCTCTCTCTCTTCGTCTATTCAACAGCTGTTCACCCTTTGGTCGTGGCTGCCCGTGAGGATCACAATGTATCAACCGATATTGCTGTACACGACCGAGGAACATGGCTGTTCGCTCACGACTTTTTACGTTCGCGTTGAACAACACGAGCCGACGCTCCTTATGATCAAGACTTGCAACAATGAGGTGACATATTTCGCGAAATTTTTCAAATTCGTGACGTTGTTGTCTTTGGGCCCGGGAAAAAAGTGCAAAAACACGGTTTTCTGAAAAATCAATCCTGGGTACCTTGTTTCACTAACGAGGTTGGAAAATGGTTCATTGACGTATCATTAGATGTAACGACAATACAATGCAGGTTAATTACAGTAAGGGGCGTATTTCAAAGTTTGGAAAAGTAGGAGGCATTTTTTACACTCATGCTCCCTCGAAATATGAAAAGCTTAATCAATTTTCGCAAAATTTAATTCTACAATACATTCGGTGATTTTGTAGTTTCGTGCAAAAATTTGACTAGATATCTCAAAAAATGTAAAAGTTACGATAAGAAAAAACAAGTTTAAGTATTTTAAAGCGTAAAGCGTGAGGCCGATTTTCACTGAATCAATTTACAGGGTTGTTACGCATATGGAAAACAGGGAAAACCCAGGGAATTTCTTTCGTCCTGGGATAATCACGGAAAAGTCGAGGAATTTTGGAAATTCTCTGGATTTTTTTTTAGAATTTACTTTTTGCAAGAATTACGAAAAATGAAATCGACCGAAAAAAACTGAACAGTAGAAAATAAATATCTTTGTACATTTTTAATATTTATATTATTCTTTATTGTATACAAAAAAGTTGTGTGGGTGCCAAAAATTGAAAATTATAAAAACTGAAAACTAATTTACTGTAAAGCTCTGTAATTTGCATTCGATCTGTCGATACACAATCACATTATTATTATTATAGATAAGTGTTTACATTTATTTTTTATTTATTGTCAGCGGCATAAAAAAATCTGTTTACAATGAAGAACAGGTTTTGTATTTGTATTTAATGTATTTTTTTTATTTTACGATGTTTTAATTATTCTTCGAATTTTAATTTCAACTTCATTTCAATTTTTAACATTTCCATATAATTGATCTTAAAAAAAATTATGATATCCAGTTCAACATAATTTTTCAATAGCAGGATCGAATAGAGAATTTTCTGTTTTTTCAAGTCTGTTAGAAATGTTGTTTTTTTTTCAGAAAAATGACTCATTGCTAATTCTACGTATATAATTTTTCCCGTACAGTTTGTAACGTTTACAAATACTAGTATGATTGAAACGAGATTTAATTTGTGGTCTTTAACTTAAGGGGTCTTCTCGCTTTAGACACTGAAAAAGGCTATTTTCATGAATTTTTTGACAGCTTTATATTATAGATATTGATATAAAAGTTGTTACACTTAATAAATACACTTTCGAAATACTTTTAAAAAAGAATTCATTTATTCAACTCACTATTTTCTAGCCAAAAATGGTAGTTAAAAAAAGTCCTAAAAAAAATGTAGGTCTGCGCTGTAGATGAAATCTTGGAGATGGATCATCCGAAACTAAAAAATCAAACAGCTTTAGATTCAGTATGTTAATGGCTATAGCGCATATAATACGTTTTTCGATATGTGCAAAAATAACAAAATAGCGGACATTTTTCGGAATGACGTGTTTTTTTCACCGTTTTTGGCAAAAAAAGTAAATATAATTTTTTTTTTAAATCATTGATACGCGCTAAAGCTATAGTTGTAAAGAATATATGGTTCAAATTTCATAAGGATCGGTTCAGTAGTTTCGAAGATTTTATCAACAAGTCGTCGAAAAACATTGTTTCGAGCGTTTAAAGTTTATTTGGGTTACATAAATACATTTAAAAAATCATTTATGTATTTCGGAAGACTATTAAGTGTAACAACTTTTTTAACAAGTAACAACTTTGGGTTGCATAAATACATTTAAAAAAATTAGTTATGTATTTCGAAAGAGTATTTATTAAGTGTAACAACTTCTCTATCAATATCTATAATAATAGACATCGGTATAAAAGTTGTTACATTTAATAAATACTTTTTCGAAATACATAAATAATACATAAATACATAAATAATTGTATGTTTTTATGTAATCCAAATAAACTTTAAACACTCGAAACAACGTTTTTCGTCAGCTTGTTGATAAAATCTTCTAAGCCTATCAAAAAAATTCATGAAAATAGCCTTTCTTCAGCGTCTAAAGTGAGAAGACCCCTTAAAAATATATATATTTGACGAAAACAAAGTGTTCTTTATTTGACCCTAATCTCGGTAATTTCCAAAACCTGGCATTTTTGAAAAACTTGTATGGAAAACCTGTTAAAATCAGTGAATGTTTGAATCAATGCGTAACAACCCTGATTTACTTACTTCCCATAGGATGCAGAATTTACGCAGGCATTAAAAAGACCAAAAGTTCTTGCGCCTACAAAAAGTTTCCACGCACATATACGACGTTTATCATAAATGTCATTTTTCGACGTTTTGCAACATTCTAAACACATTTCCATAAAAATCCGGAAAACAAATTCACGGGAAAAAAAAAGCTTTCCGCCCAAGGGAGCAAAAACAAAGTTCCCGTTATCGAAAAACCGAATTACGAACAGAGCGCTTTTTTTCCAAAGGTTTTCGGAGCGTACTGTTCGACGCGATGGTGCGAGCGAAATCTGAAGGACGACAAGGGCCAGAGACAGGCTTATTTCGGTACGGGAGAAACATTCCTGTTCAGCTTATATCCAGAACGTGCCAAATATCCCTGGATCGGCATGGATTCGTCGCACAACGATACGAGAGTGCATCATTCGGCTGAACTTTTCATGGCCGCTGATGCCAAAATGATAACGATCGGTGGCGGGTGAGTTTCAAAGCAAGACAACAAAAAACAACCAACGAATATTACAAAGTACCTCAGTATGAACCACCGAGCGAATTGCTGTTGACTTTATCGAAGAAAATTTACAAAATTTCACTCACAAAATACATGTACGATCTCGAAGTTTTCTTGTTCTAAACTTCTCTCGATAAGTCTGCAACAATTTGGGATTATCATGAGACGAAAAAACAAAAAAAAAAAACGTAAATGGATCGTACAATTTCCATTATTTATTCGCATCGATCGTATAAGAAGAAGCTCGAGGGTGTACAAAAGTGAAAAAAAAAAAACATTTTGCAGGGGAGGCCAAGCAATATGGATGGACGAGAACATTAGGTTCGGCAAAACTGATCACTGTTCGACATTCAACAATCCGCCGCTCTGTGCTAGCGGCGATTTCGAGATTAGAGTACTGGAAGTGTATGGTTTTTCCGGGGCTTGAACTGAAGAAAAAGGAGAGAAAAAACAAACGAGATTATCGTCTTCGTTTTGTTAAGCTCTGAGCGAATCGTCGTTCAATTGATTCCCTACTGCCATTTTAACAACTCTCTCTAGGTGTGTGTGTGTGCGTGCGTTTGTGTGTATGTGCGTGCGAGCACAGACGCGCGCGTGCGCTTGCACACAAAAACACCCATACTTATACATACGTGAACATATATATGTATGTATATATATTCTCGTCTGATCATCGGTGTGTAACTTTTGCGTATGAGGAGGAGGAGAGAACAGTAACGAAAGTGGAAAACATAAGAAATTGGTCGTATATCCTCTGTTGAATATATAGAAATATAATAGTATTACTAGAGCGTGGTCGTCGTGCCCACCGGTCATCGTAAGTGATCACACCGCCCTCGCGCCCACCCCCCACCCACAAATGAAAAAAACAGCAAACAAACCAACAAAAAGCCCCCAAACGAAAACTATATCTCGATCGAACGGCATTAATGTGGAAAATGTCGAAAGTTCTTGTAAAATTACGCTTTGCTCGCATTCTTTTTTAGTTCGTAGATGAAAGAAACGGAAGAAAAGAAACACGATACCAACCACTACCTAATATTATTTATCTTTTATCTCATTTTTCATTTTTTTGTTGTTGTTGTTGTTGTTGTTGTTGTTCTTGTTGTTGTTGCGTGCTGAAACAGCGTATGCAATCATAGACGCATGCATATCCGTATATTATTACCCTCAGCCCCGTAATTATACAAATATCGAGCCTCAAAACTCAAGGTCACGCGATTCTTTATTATTAGTTTACGTAAACATTACGAGGCTTTCGGAAATAATACGTGAAACAAGAGAGAAGAAGGAAAACAAAATCGAAACGTTGACAAACTCCGCATCGAAGGAGAGCAAATAATAGTGAGACAATTAAATTTCTTATTTAACGAATAATAAGTTTGTATAGACTTTATACTGATAAGCGATAAATCCTAGTCCCCCAAACCCTTCGTGGCGCATCTGCATTCATTTCACTCGGCTATTATGTCCTTTAGTTTTGCAAATCGAGCGTAATGTTGCTACGAACATCGAGGACCTCGATTTCATTATTCTATTGCGTTACGACAAATAGAACTTCGCGAATTTTCGGTGTAGACGGCACGTACGTTGACAATAATATGCTCGGAAAGAAAAAAAAAACTAAGCGAAGTAAGAAATATCAATGTTTGCAGCAAAAAATATACACCGAGTTATAGTAAAATCTCGTTTACGGCAACCCGTGTCGATAACGCAAACTTTTGAACGCGAAACATTTGAATACATTAGAACTCACCTGATCAAAATGTCCGTTACATAACTGTATATAATAGTTTTTCTCACACACTCAAACATCCATATATATATATAAATAATATAACATTCTTTGAACGACGACTATCATTAACGTATAAATGTGTTATTTCCATAACATGTATTCTATTTAGCACTCTTTTTTTTCTTAGCTTTAATCCGTTGTTGAGGCGTTTTCTTTTATCGGATAAACATATATAATTATATACATATATATACATGCATATATATATATATATATATATATATATATATATATATATATATATATATATATATATATATATATAGTTAGTGTAACATCCCTTGTATATATTATAAATATTACTGAGTGCGAAAACAATTAGTATGTTCGTACGCATTGTCGTTAACGGCTGGTGGTATAGTGTAGCATGATTATTCGGCTATTCGACGGATCAAAGTGACACGGTCGAGGAAAGGAGAAAACGTATGTGTGGCAATAAGTCCCAAATTATTTCAACGATTTGTCTATCGTTCGTAAACAAATTTATAAAATTCGAGTTTTTTCCATTCGTGCCAACACGTCTGTTAAGCTTCTATACATCTTTGTAGTTTCCTGGCTAAGAAGTAGGGCGAGAACGAGAGAGAGAGCAAGAGGGAGTCGAATATCTTTCGAATAAAAAGAAAATACAAAAAAATAAATAACAATTCCGCCGAATCGTTTAGTGTAAATGTTTCGAGTCCGTAAAAAAAAAGTAATTCGCTTTCTTACGATCGATAATCGTGTAAAGCATTCATTGGTAACAACGAATGTGTTCGTTGCGAATGAATTGTAGTTTAGAAGAAGAAAAAAGAACGTTGATTTGAATCGTATCCGTGATTGGGATACGTCGATGAAAGGGACAAACGAGAGTCGAGACGAGAGACAAAAAAAGAAGCAATGCGATCTGTACAGTGATCCTCGAAGTGTGATATTACGAAGAGTGGCGCTGGCACCACTTCAGTTCCGGTGACGCTTTATGATCCGAGTGTTAAACTAATCTCGCGTATAGATTATTTAAATATGTAGTACCTCCCTCCCCCTTCTCCTTCGCCGATTTATAAGTCGATAGTAACCTTTCAAGGATGTACTTGGTCGTGTTACACGGCAGATTTAAAAAATGCTTCTCTTCGAAACGTTCAAACTGATGGCGATATAAAAAGGTTTTTTTTCAGGTTTAATTTTGTACTCGTTTGGTGCGCGCATTTTTTTGTTCCCCCTTACCTGATAATCCAATCGAATTTGAGCATGAACGTATCGCCAGTACATCTTTAATAACCAAACTGCACGTTGATTTTTGTTTACCCAAGTGCACGTTACACTGTCCCGAGTACAAGATCATTAGATTCCACACTTCGAGTCTTTATCAATTATGTAAAAAGTAAAAGAAACGTGGATGAAAGAAACGAAAAATTACTTTTTCGCAAGAGGATGAAAACTTTGAAATTGCGCGAGAACGGTGAAGGATGTCGTCGCATATCAGGTTACGAAGATTCAAATAGTCGTACGATCTGCGCTTACACGTTCAGTCTCATACTCGAAACACGAGGGAAAGAAAAGCAAAACAATTTATTATTCACGTGTTGTTAATGTAAATAATATGGACGAAACGACGACGATTCAATAATTTAATCGAAAAATTTCTATACACATTATTAATATAGAAGGAAGCCTACGTAATTAACTTATTGATCAATCTCCATCTCTTTTCCATGCTCGATTCAACCATGTACCGAACTTCTAGCCAATCTGGTTTCAGACTGGTTTACCTGCCCAGAGCCACAGTTTACGGGGGAAAAAAAAGATACGTTACATTTTCCCGCTCGATATATCCGACCCCACGCTGTTTCGGCGGTTCACACATCAGCTGAATGTATATATATATATATTTTTTGCGCATTGCTTTTCGTGGAGTTGACGGGACGACGTAAAAGTGTCATTCGAAAAAAGTTCGTAAGCGGTTTATACGTGTGATCTCTTAGGACGACGAATGGTCGACGAAAAGTATTATAAGAGGCGTAAATGGATAATCGTTTTTTTTTTCCCGCGAAAATAAAGAAATACAGAACCGTACATATGAGAGAAAAACCAAACATTAACGTTAAAGTTTGAGAGGAGAAAGGAAAATTCGAAATTACGATTGTAACGTTATCGCTAGAATACGAAGAGCGCGCTCGAAGTTCGAAAGAATTTATGCGTTATTAATACCGTTCGTGATATAAAAAGAAATAGCTCGCGAGGGTTCTCTCGCGCGTTATATTTTCATAGCTTATGCGCTACTACGGCCGTATACAATCTTCCAAGCGACCTAAGTACGCGTCAAGTTCTATTCGACTTTTATTTTCGTGTTTCAAGAATTGACACTTGGTCACGCGATGCGAATAAAAGAAAAATAAGCAATCGAGTCAATTTACAAGCTTGCGCGTATGATAGTTGTTTCGGGGATAGTCTCGTGTGTCTGTCAGCTGTCAAATCGCATCGAACAATGCAGCTTTCGACGTAAGGTGCAGCTCTTTGTGATTCGCTATGTAGAAGTTAGGGGAGCGAGAACAAAAATAAGGAACAACAAGACGAGAGAGAGAGGAGAAATCATTTTCTTCGTTAATTTGGTATAATGTTTCTTGCGTTAATCATGATAGTACGTAAGCGACAAAATGTTATCGTAGATTATTAGTAGCTACGCGCTTATTACGAAGTCCTTTGTACCTTTATTGTTAAAGACTATGTTTTTTCTTGCGAGGATTTTACGTTTCGTAGTACGCCATGAGTCAATCGTAACGAATGAGACGATCCGAGGGAACGTGAGGTGATGAACGAGGAGAGAAGCCGGGAAGATTTTTTTTTTCTTTCGTCGAGCTCGATGTTCAATTGTCGCGCGTGCGAAGAGTGACGCCCCTAATATCTTTGCCATTATCCAAGCTGGAAGAGAAACTGTTATTTTCAGCAACGAATATTGTATCGAAAAATTTTGCACTACGGTAGAGAGGGAGGCAGGTAAAAAAATCTGAAAATGTAAAGTATTACTATCGAGAAGGTTTTTAAATTTAGAAACGAGCGTAGCCTAAAAGTACACAAGGAAGTAATATATACATGCTTATATGTGTGTGTGTGTATATATATATATATATATATATATATATATATATATATATATATATATATAATTTACGCATTGGAGTAAAATATAATACATAATAAAGTGGTACGTTGACGAAACTTTCTGTGCGACGAAAAACGATAATTCAAGTGCTGTTAACATCGTTAAATTATATACTCTACGTACGTATGGTTGAGAGTATATAACGAAAGGGTACGTAATAATACCTGAGAGTAAATGAAACGTGTGAAAGTGGGAGAGAGATTGGGAGACGAATAATTGTTGCCTGCCGATGCTACATTATCATATCATAGCGATCGTCGTGTATAGTATATCACTAAAGAAATAAAATTTGAATTATCATATTGTAGATTATAGTGAAAATGTTGTCCGGTGCGAACAAAAGGTCGAAAATGTTCTTCGCGAGTCATATGTATCTCATGCTGTCAATATAGATATACAAAAATGCATATACATACATACATATATATATAATAATTATAAGGCTTGATGCTACGGGAATGTGAGGCAGAAAAGAGAATACGTGTGAGGGACATTTCGTTGGTATCAGCTTCACAAATAAAGCGATGCTATTGACAAAACATTCGACTCGTTAAAATATGTTTTATTCTCAATATCGATACATTATTTTCGAGGAAATCTTGTCGTCCAGGAGCATTGCTTCTGTCACAATTTGTACCTACATATAATTACAGCTTTAATTCGTTAAATTATATGACGTAACATATATATATTTTTTTCGGTCTTATTTTCATGGTGATCGTTACAAACAAAAATTGGCAAATCGCCGACTTGTTCATTGAGAATAATTGAAATTGTTGTACTTTAGATAACTGTTCGATAAGCAATGTAGCGAGGAACGACGGCCTTTGAGATGAAATTGTCTTTCATTAATGACAGAGCTCAACAGCTGACTTGGTGCCGCAAAAGTGTATATTTTTTTCGGAATCTCATCACTATACTGATCATATTTGAACACTTGATATCGATATTCTACGTCAGAACACGGAAATATATGATTTTTTAATAAAATCTAATTTTATTGAAAAAAAATGCGTTTTATAAAACATTTCTACAGTGAGTGAGCTTCTTTGTGATTTTTTTAGTGAGACTAGTCGAGGCGGTCACACAACGAACTTCAAACGTAATCAGCCATCATGCGTGTGTGTCCCATCTTCCCGGATCCCTACCGTAAAATGGGGCTACTTTGAATAGGT
Organism: Ophion obscuratus; assembly: GCA_964007375.1. Lineage (NCBI taxonomy): Eukaryota > Metazoa > Arthropoda > Insecta > Hymenoptera > Ichneumonidae > Ophion > Ophion obscuratus. The sequence goes on along the minus strand of OZ023320.1, from coordinate 23,946,099 downwards.
TTTGGAAGTTTTGGGGCCGGGTTGAAATTCCGAACTTTGAATACTCCGACGGTTAAAAATTCCTAATTCTAATGTTTCAAAATTCGAAGTTTCGTAAAGATCATGCCAGCCAAAGTCTACACGGTTGACTGTAAATGATGTAGAACGTATAACATTGTCTAGACAAATTTCAAACTTGACGTACAATCACTTAATAAAAAATCTTGAAATCGTCGTTTTATTGAAAATTTTGAAACATCAAAATTCCATAACCGAATTATTTTGACGGTGTTTAGATTTTTGGAATTTTGGTCTTTCGGGTCAAATTCTTGCGGAGTTTCGAGCGTTCTGATCATTCAAAGTTCGGAACTTCAACGCGGCGCCGAATTTTTTTTGTCGGTAACTTCTGTCAACATCCCAAATTTAAACCTGTTTTTTGCTATTTTGCTTTTTTGGCTATCAAATGTATAAGAAAGTCAAGCCCCACCACCGCAACAATTATATATAAATTTTTTTCAAGTCCCAAAGTAACCTCGAGTGCGGGATTTGTCTGACAGGACATTGAAATGCAACTTGTGTCAAAGATTAAGGGTTACTTTGACATTATTTTAACAAACAAAAATATACATATTTTATGCATTAAAGATGGAATTGAATGAAAAACAACGATTTTTACAATAATTGTCATCTAATTGTCATATTTTATTAAGGAAACATTTTACATACATGTATCAAGTATCTAGGGTACTATTATAGGCACTTAATCAGTCTTATAATTATCGTTGAGATCAAAATCAAGTTGAGCAACATTACAACCAACTTTAGCAACGTTTTAATAAACTTGAACAACAAATTTGAGCAACAATAGAAGAGAAGTTAAAAAAGAATTATTCTGTGTCCTCGCACACCACACATTCATAGGCGGGATTGGTGGAGCCTGTGTTACACATGCCGCGTACTCAGTTTTTGCAAGTGATGCAGCATATGCAGTCTGCAGCATGGTGGTAGAGTCGAAAGTCACATCTACAGATGTAACAGAGGTTTTTGTCCTTCTTTATTCCCTTCTTGCGGACCAAATCATTTAGAGCAGCCTTCCCAAACTTTGTTGTCGACGGAACTTTTTTGAAACACTAAATATTTTACAGAGCCCTAAAATAAGCAAAACCTGGTTGTATGTTTATTTTTTAATGAAAATCGTACAAAAATAGATACTTTACATAACAATGTATTAATTCCACTGTACATTGATGAAAGTGTTTCCATTTATGAACGTACGAAGTTGCTTTTTTTCGGCGGTGCCCTAGAAGAGGCCTTGCGGAGCCCCATGGCTCCGCGGAGCACACTTCGAGTATGGCGAATTTAGAGGAACATCTTCAGCGGAAGAAGGACGCGCTGCGCACACATTTAAACCGTATTCTTGCGCTCTGTGAAAGTAGCCCCAAAAACTGTCAAAGTTACCCTTAATGTCAATTTAAGGGGAGATATACACCTAGGAGCGGGAAAAAATGTCATTTTTGTGAATTTTTCAAGGAAAACTATTTGAAATTTCGGATTGGGGTTTTAATTATCTAAAAGTATATACATTCAAAAATATGTTTAATTTTCTTTATTTAAAAATATCAAAAATATACAAGGATAATGTATGATCCTTGGAGCGTCGTAAAAAATCTGCGTATACGGTACCCGCTGGCATTTCTTCAAAAATCATCTGAAAAAAAAACCAAAAAGATTATTAAATTAGATACTATAATCTAGTACTTGTCATAGCCGATTTTGAAAATATCGATTTATGACAAAATGGCGTACGTTTGAACATAAATAGTGATTTTTGGGCCAAAAGTTAGTCATTATTTTGCCTATAAAACGGTGACGTAAGTAACGGAAAAAAAATCCTATGACAAGTACTAGATAATGGTGTATAGAATAACCACAAAAAAACCTCAAGGCAATCGGTTTATTGGTTTTCGAGAAATTTTGGGTACCGATTTGAAAAACGTGGTTTTGAGAAAAACGCGTTTGAAAATTTGGGAATGAATAAATCATGAAATTTGTCAACTTACATGGAATCATCGATACCAGGCTCATGGTGTAGGTCTTCTACGGTCGACGGAATGTTCATCGCTTCTAAATCCTCGACCTCGACCATCTAGGTGTATATCTCCCCTTAACCCCGTTTTACGGTATCTTCCATGGTTTTTATGTCTTGGTGGAAGCGTTCACCTTGCTCTTCTCTGAAGAAGCCAAGATTTTCCGCAAATTTATCTTCGTCCTTCATTTATATCCCGAATGAGAACAAGAAAACGCTTTTCAAGGAATCTGCAATCGTTTTTATACATTTTTTTAATAACATGCTCTTCGCATGTATAACAAAATGTATTGAAGTAGTTCGAACCAGGGTTGCAAATGATGCATTAATTTTTGTAACGCATTAGCGTTTTCCTTACTCAGTACTCTACATTTTGTAATGAAAAAAAAAATTCATTACCCATTACATTACATTCAGTAATGTAAACAAATTCCATTACTCATTACATTACCTTTTGTAATGCAAACAATTGCAATTTATCATTACATTGAATTTTGCAATGTAAAAAATGTTCATTACTCATCGAATGAAATCTTGTAATGTAATGAGTAATGGATTTTTTTTACATTACAAAATGTTATGTAATAAACAATGAATTTTTTTTACATTACAAAATATAAAGTAATGAGTAATGGATTTTATTCATATTACTAATGCAATGCAATGGAAAAAATCTCCATTACTCATTACAATGTAACGAGGATTATTATTCGTTTCCTATTAGGGGCAGCGGTTTTTGCACTGGGTCGATCTGACCCGATGGGAAACGAATAATCATTTATATTACCTTGTAATGAGTCATGGATATTTTTTACATTACATTAGTAATGTGAACAAATTCCATTACACATTACCTCATATTTTGTAATGTAAAAAAATGCCATTACTCATTACATTAAATTTTCTAATGTAAAAAAATGTTATTACTCATTACATTATACTTTGTAATTTAAAAAATGCCTATTACATCGGACTTTGTAATGTAAAAAATGTTTTGCATATTACAATGTAATGTGTAATGACATTTTTTGTCATTACACATTACATTGCATTTTGTCATGAAAATGTTTCACATTACAAATTCCAATGTAATGAGTAATGGACATTTTTTACATTACAAAATCAATGTAATGAGTAACGGAAATTGTTTACATTACAAAATATAATTCAATTTTTTTACATTACTCAATGTAATGTAATGGCTAACGAGATATTTTTTCATTGCCCATTAAAAAAGTAGTGAACAATGCATTACTTTTTCATTACAAATTTCGCAGCCCTGGTTCGAACAAACTCGTTTTCACTTTGCCGCCGTTAACATATCGCGGAATTAAGGAGTTTCGATACCAAAATCGAAATGGTTGTAGACGATTGAAATTCGTATCACCGGGAGATTAATTTAGGATGCATAAACTTTCCAAAGATTAATCTGTGCCATCACATAGTTTCGGAGATTTTGAAGGTTCAAGGTGAGTTTTGTTAGCCACTGATTCATTATTAATGAACCAAGTGGAGAAACCGCTTAATTTTTTAACACGACATTCCTGACACTAATCGCAGTTTGTTCAGTTTTTTTAATTTAAAATCGAAGCATTATTTCAACCCCTACAGTCCTATAACTAGTGTTTACGAAGTGCCACGTGTATTACCGAATGGATGAAGGTTCACGTTGAACCTTCATGGCACGTGGCATTTCGTAAACATTAGTTATAGAGCTGTAGGGGTTAAAATAATGCTTCGATTTCAATTTTAAAAAAATGAACAAACTGCGATTAGTGTCAGGAATGTCGTGTTAAAAAATTAAGCGATTTCTCCACTTGGTTTATTAAGGGGAGGGTAGGGGTTTCAGCGTGAAAAAAAAACACTTTTTTGCGATTTTTTTTCATCTTTATGGATAGAACAAATTTATTGAAACCTTTTGTACATTGTTAAGTGTCATTTCAAGAATATGCCGTGAAATTTGTACGCGAAAATAACCACAAACAAGCCGGTGACAAAGCTTTTCCAAGAACGCCTTTGGAAAAACACAATTTGCGGTGTTCATCTCAGCTAGAAATGATCTGAAATCAAGTACCATTAAAATTTAGTCAAAGTATCATCAAATCCTCCCCCCAACGGTCTTTGATAATTTTTTTGTTTTCATTTCTAAATTTTTGGTGGTCATGTAAAGTGAAAAGTGCTATTTTTCACGAAAAATTCCGCAATTATGGGGGTGGAAAACCCCCTTAATGTAAAAAAATCTCAAACTAACCGTTGGGGGAAGATATTTTATATATAGAAAGTGTGTACCAAGTTTGAAATAAATCGGTCATGTAGTTTTCAAATGGCAGTGAACACGAACTTTGAAAAAGTGGTTTCGAGAAAAACGGGGCACCGGCTTGTTTGTGGATATTTTCGCGTACAAATTTCACGGAATGTTCTTGAAATGACACTTAACAATGTACAAAAGGTTTCAATAAATTTACTTTATCCATATAGATGAAAAAAAATCGCAAAAAAGAATTTTTTTTTCACGCCGAAACCCCTACCCTCCCCTTAACAATACTCGAACAAAACTCAACTTGAACCTTCAAAACCTCCTATGTGGTGAAACGGATTAATTTTTGGACCGTTAATGCATCCTAAATTAATCTCTCGGTGATATGAATTTCAATCGTCTACAACCATTTCGATTTTGGTATCGAAACTCCTCAATTTATATCAGCAAATAATAACAAAAACAAAGAAAAAAGAATGTCACAAATGAACTGCTTAAGATACTCACTATGAAATTAAATTTCATTTAAAAACCCCATGTACTAACTTGAACCATAGGTTGCTCTAATTCTCACCAGTAGTCACTTGACCCAAAAACATACGAATTTTGCCGGCACCAAGATTTTTTCCTCGTCTTTCGTTGACTTGTGCAATCGTTGTCTGACGTTAAGAATTAAAATTCTTCGTAATATCCAATTCCTCAATGATTTCGATATTTTCGCGCATTCTCGAATTGAAATAACAAGTTGCAATTAGCAATAATAGTATAATTAGTTGTAATAACAATCTGTTGCTGCTCAATTCTCATGATTATCGGAAGCATTAATTAGTTAAACGAGCCAAATATGTACTTGGGAACAGTCTGCTATTGTAAACCGCTGAGGAGGACAAAAGTGGAGGTCGCAAAGGCGACCACTTACCGCTGAGACACTCGAGCCGCGAGCACGCTTATATGTCTTATTACACCTGACGGCTTCGATAGCAGGGAAAATACAAACTCTCTCTGTCTCTTTTTCTCTCTCCCTCTCTCTCTTTCTCCGCGTCTCTCTTTCACTCCTTCCGCCACGTAAGCGGCGCAATCGGTTCTTTTTCATTACCGCAATGTCTTCTGTCCTCCTCAGTCGAGCTCTGAAGGCTCATACGTACGGGTGCGATTTCTCCTGTCTTCAGGATACTCGAACGCGACGAGACAGTGTTTTTTTTTCTTGTCAACATCTCCGGAAGAGCCGGAAGTAATTATAATAATTACTATATCATGAAAATCATTGTTATCGTAATTCCCTTTTTCAAGTGTTATCCATAATCCAAGTAGCGAGACTCGTCGATGTGTAAACGAAATTTTATTTGCTCACGTGACAACAAAAAAAAAACAATACCGCAACGAATTTTGAAAATTCACGCGTTACCGATTTTTCGTTTCATTTTCTTTATCAAATGATTTCCTTACCGAAAAGTCGGCGAGGCTGGCCACTGAAATGCATCAGTCGAGGGTGTTGGGAAAAATGACTCGGGTCTCTCTCGTACGAAGAAAACACAGGCGAGTCACTTTTCCGTCAGAAGTCCCCGTGCCCTATACAGGGTATCCCTCTTGTGTCTGCCACCCGAAACAACTCGGTAATTATCGACGAAACGAACAAATGTTCCAGACAAAAGTTGTACGGTGTGAAGGGGGCCGTCAAATGCGACCAATTTTTTTTTTTTATTTCGGTGGACGCACTGACGCACAGCGAAGGTCATCTCCACTCTTTTAAGGTATTCCTTTCGCGAAGGGCCGTATTTTCTGGGGGCGTAAGCTGGGCCCTTCTCATTCATCGGTAAATTACAATGGCGCTTGATAAAAAATACATTCCAATCGATTATTATACACGACGATAAACAAGAATAAAAAATAAAATAAAAATAAAATTCGCGCAAATTAAGTAGATTTAGACATTTTTACTTTTTTTTAAACGTCACGGAGAGAAAAATTCTTCTGCTAGTCACATTTTTTCAAGTTTTATCATTAATATTTTCTTTAAACATTCGGTGAAAGGCGTTTTTATTGTCGTTACGGAAACTTTAGATTTTTTTACACCTGTGAGCGGTTTATATCACGCGTCTAGAGTTATTGAGTGTATAAAATATTAGATAGAAATGTGGCGGGCGTGACATCTCCACAAAGCGCCGTATAAATGAGACCATTTTTAGAGTCGTAATTTTTCGTTAAAATTTCGGTAACTTGGCTTGAAATTTTACCAGTATACTGGAATGTATTTTTACTTGATTATAGATTAAAATCGGTTAATTATCAAGGAGAGGGTAGGGGTTTCAGCGTGAAAAAAATCCTTTTTTGCGATTTTTTTTTCATCTATATGGATAGAGTAAATGTATTGAAACCTTTTGTACATTGTTAAGTGTCATTTGAAGAACGTTCCGTGAAATTGGTACGCGAAAATATCCACAAACAAGCCGGTGACAAAGCTTTTCCAAGAACGCCTTTGGAAAAACACGATTTGCGGTGTTCATCTCAGCTAGAAATTATCTGAAATCAAGTACCATTAAAATTTAGTCAAAGTATCATCAAATCCTCCCCCCAACGGTCTTTGATAATTTTTTTTTTCATTTCTAAATTTTTGGTGGTCATGCGAAGTGAAAAGTGCTATTTTTCACGAAAAATTCCGCCATTTTGGGGGTGGAAAACCCTCTCAATGTAAAAAAATCATGTAGTTTTCAAATGGCAGTGACCACGGATTTTGAAAAAGTGGTTTCGAGAAAAACGCGGCACCGGCTTGTTTTTGGATATTTTCGCGTACTAATTTCCCGGAATGTTCTTGAAATGACACGTAACAATGTACAAAAGGTTTCAATAAATGTACTTTATCCATATAAGTGAAAAAAATTCTCACAAAAGTGTTTTTTTTCACGCTGAAACCCCTACCCTCCTCTTAAATATTTGGGGGGAATGTTCATGAAAGGAATACCTTAAATGGAATGGTACATTTTTTTCAACCATCTTGTGGAACATCTCAAGCCGCATAAAAAACATTAGGAGGTCACAGTCGTTCAAGGTCATTGAAGGTCAGTATCGATTATACAAATCTAACCTGAGTGACCTTGAGTGACCTTGAACGAGTTTGACCCCCTAATGTTTTTTATGCGGTTTGAGGTGCTCCGCAAGATGGTTGAAAAAAATGTACCATTCGATTTGAAAAAGTGGAGGTGACTGTGCGTCAGCGCGTCCACCGAAATAATAAAAAAATGGTCGCATTTGATGGCCCCCTTCACGCCGTACAACTTTTGTCTGGAACATTTCTTTGTGACGTCGATAATTACCGAGTTATTTCGGGTGGCAGAGATAAGAGGGACACCATGTATGTAGCCATGGGATTGCAAGCCGGCGCAACGTTGCACGTGCTCTCGTTGCGTATACGCATATACCCACTCACGTACGCCGATTTGGTAAAGCGATAGTGTTTTTTTTTTTTTTTCGACGACGTATAAGGAGCCGAATATGCTTTATTTATCCTCGCTCCGGTGGATTCTCGAATATGGGGAGGTGTTTGTTGTTCAAGTGCGCGGCCCTGTAAGAAGATCCGGGCTCTTTAATCCGCCTAAAGAAATCACGTTATGGAGCAAGGTCGCTACTTGCAGAGATGTGAATGTTCGAACCGTCAGATCTTGAACACAAACGAGAGTCAATTTGAGTTAATATTTTTGTTTTTCCCTATTGTTTGTACAAGCATTCGAACAATCCAATTTTCACTGTAGCGACGATTCCTCTAACGGGTAGAATGAAATATGAGCGATTGAAAAATCGGCCTCGGGACGGGGAAAAAATCTTTTCGTGACAACGATCCTTCTGTCAAAATACGCGAATAATTTTTCGGACGTTACTCGTGGTACGTGGAGCGTTGAAGTCAAAGTTTCTCCGGCAAGTGAACAAGGGCAAAAAAACGTAATTTGACCCTCGGCTCATAGCCTTTTTGTTTTCAATGTTTGCACCCATCTATGTACACGTGCGTCACGAGGATAAATAAGCGTGCGCGAACGTTATTCGTGAGGCACGAGTGTGCCGTACGAAAACACAGTGATAAAAAGAAAGAGGCGTACCAGTATAAGTTATCCATTATTTTTTTCACACCTCCACACGATGACACGAGGCACGAGAAACACTTCGGTAAACGTTGTACACGGGCGGGTCCTTTACAGTTGCGCATTTTGATAAATTGCAATTGATAGTTTATCGAATGATGTATGCGCCGCTTGAGTACGGGTCATACTGATAATCGTCAAGGCTAAATGAGATAAAAGGCACGTTGGTCATCGGTGATAGGTAAAGTTACGAGTAAAGTGAAACGAAATACGAGCGCCAGCGTTATTCTAATTCTTTGACATTGTGCCATTCTACTTGTCACACTCGGGAGAAAAAAGGAATTTGATTCTTTATCAATAAGGGGTTTCTCAGTTTAGATTTTTTTAAAGGCTGGTTTCATGATTTTTTTTGATAGGCTTATATTATAAATATTGGTATAAAAGTAGTTACACTTAATAAATACACTTTCGATATACATCAAGCAAAAATTATTTATTTATTTAAAGCGGGATATACATTTGGACAGGAAAAAATAAGCAATATTGAGGAATTTTTTAAACTAAGAAATAATTATTCTACAATTATCAAACTTCAAGTATACTTTAATAGTATATTTAAGTATACGAAACAATTTTTTTAAATTAATTCATCATCAAAGTGGCGGAGCTGTGGCAGTGTGTTACAGCAAGGTCGTCGCGGGAGTTGCGAATCGGCGTGCAGTCTTGCTTCCCGTAGACTTTAATTTGCAAAAAAGTTCAAACATTTTTTCAGTTAGAACATGTATAGTTTCTGTGTGACGGTAATTAAAATGAAGAAAATGCAAATTTAAGAAAATGGCGCACATTTACACAAAAATATTAACATTTTAGGCAACATTTCTGTAAAATGTGAATTAAAAAAGTCGTTTTTTTTTTCAATTTTTCAAAAACGATTCCCGTCAAGTAGAAGGTACCAATATTATCAATATTTCTACCGAGTTTCAACTCAATCGGCTTAATAGTTCTTGGGTAATCCTGCACGCCAATTTCGATAATGCAGTTTTGAGAAAAACGCGTTTGAAGTTCACGCCCGCTCCGAATCCGAGCGGTGAGGCACAACGGTGACGGGCTGTAACGTTTCAAGTTTTTCGAATTTCGCTTTGAAACTTTGGGAAAATATTCTACATATATAGTTCTATCGTTTAACGAAAAAAAAAAGAAATCGATTTTTTGATCGTTGTAAATGTCTATCGCGCCTTAAGTCACTATTTATAGACGAAAATGGTAGTTAAAAAAATGTCCTAAAAAAATGTAGGTCTGCGCTGTTGATTAAATCTCGGAGATGGATCATGCGAAACAAAAAAATCAAACGGTTTTAGATTCAGTATGTTAATGGCTATAGCGCATATCATACGATTTTTTATATATGCAAAAATAACAAAATGGCAGACATTTTTCGAACAAAAAAAAACAAAAAAAAAGTTTTTTTACCGTTTTTGGGAGGAAAAAATTGTAAATATCATTTTTTTTTAATCATAATAATTCATTAATTTAATAATTAATTTAACATAATAAATCATTAATTTTAAATCATAAAATTAAATAAATAATAGTTGTAAAGAATATGTGGTTAAAATTTCATAAGGATCGGTTCAGTAGTTTCGAAGATTTGATCGACCAGCCGTCGAAAGACGTCTCGAGAAAAAACGCGTTTAAGGCCTTAGGCCACAGTAACGGGTATAAAATCGCGTGCAAATTTAACAATTTTTTTTATCGTCTTAAAAAGTGATTCACTCATAAAATTAATTACACATCTATTTAGTATGAATATCAAGCTGTTAAATTTTTTTTGTTTGATTTTCAAAATGGCTGACTATTAATTTCAATTGTTATCTTTTTTTAGGCGCTCAGCGGCGTGACATTTAGCATCCACAATTTTTTACCTAGAACAAAAAACAAAAATTCGCGTCAATCTACATTAGAATACAATAGAATTTTTAACGTACGTACGCAATTTAAAAAATATTGTTTTATTCAAAAGTTGTAGGTATTTGAACTTAGGAAATGATTTTTCAGTGAAAAATTTCGTTATAACTGCTCATAAACTGCCCATAAAATGAAAAGTTTTCGATTAATCAGAAATTCCGTACGTACTTCTCTGCGAAATGCAATTAGGAACGTAACTTTTAAATTTGAAGTAAATCGAGTGAAAATTGTTGAAGTTATTTGTCACGCCAATTGGAAAAAAGCTGTTTCGAGAAATTTCGAGTTGTCGGCCATTTTGTACATCGAAAACAAAATTCTAACATCTTGATATTCATACTAAACGGATGAGTAAATCCCTTTTTCGTACGAAAAAAAATTGTTAAATTCGCACATGATTTTACACCCGTTACTGTGGCCTAAGGCCTCAAAGTTTGTTTGGGTTACATAAATGCATAAAAACATTTTTTAAATGTATTTCAAAAGCCTATTTATTAAGTGTAACAACTTTTATATCAATATCTATAATATGAACCTTTAAAAAAAAATCATGAAAATAGCCTTTTTAAACGTCCAAAGCGAGAAGACCCCTCAAGCTTCATTCATTCGGTTTCCCGAATGCCACTCGATGACCGGCTGTCACCGTTCTCGTGAAATGCGCAAAATTGCCGTTTTAACTTTCCTTCCGTTATCATCGCTGTCGAAAAACCAATGACCGCGAGCTGTAAACAATTTTCGTACAAGAGTAAATGTGTTGTTTCGAAATTCTCACGTGCCGAAAAGTAGCTCAAGTTCTGATTTGAGGGCTCAAAAAATAATGAAAGTCAGTACGCGTATTTCTGAAGGTAATGTACGTCGAATGAGTTCTGCGGGTTTAAGGCCGTACGTAAGAGGTCGATTGGAGGCCTCTCTCTCTCTCTCTCTCTCTCTCTCTCGTTCAATACGTACAAGGCTCATTTTGAGGAGAAGAGAGGCAAGCCAAAAAAAAGGCTTCGGGCGTCATAGGGGACTCGTGTGATGCGCGTTGAATGATAATAATACACGTCTAACGTGTAATTCTCTCTCGCGCGAGCTCTTTGTAAGTCTCGCGCACTCGTGCCATTTCTCATTCGCGCAATTCACATGCCAAATAAAAAGAAGACGGCAAGACGGTGTGCTATGACTCTTACATTTATTCCATTCGATAAAGCACCTTTCTCGACCTGTCGTAAATAGCCTCGTATCGGACTACCCTGCTGTATGCGTGCCTCTCGTCGAGAAAATAAAACGAGATCTATCGACTGGAGGAGATTACGTGAAATCCTCTCGAACACTCACACTCCGTAAAAACTTGTCGCAATGACGTACGCCTGGAAAATAAGTGAAAAAGATAAAGAGCGCACAAAGGCATTGTTTCATTCTCGGAACTTCCGACACTTGTAGAAATATTAATTTGTTTATTCGTTGCATTTTTTTGTTCACGCGTATAGGAAGCGAAAGTGTCTTATTGACGGACGCGTATTTTTTTCCTTCTCCCAGCCTGCAATCCGACTTTTCAACAGAGGTGTTATTTATCGCTCGCGGTTTGTTCTTCGGGGATTTTTTTAATGGGTTAGGCCACTCTAGAGGCCGAAAAAATAGGTTTTTTAGAGATTTTTGTTCTTCAGAAAAAGTACAAAATAAATCGAGATTGCAATAAAGGGTGTTTATTATACATATCAGTGACTGCATACAAGAATTTTTTTAAGCGATTAATTTCCAAATGGCGGCTGTGCAGCGTTTATCTCAAAACTGCATTTTTTAAGTTGGCCGGAAACATGACTCAGACAATTTTCAACCGATTTCTTGATATGTTGAGTATATGTTGAAAAATACATTGTTTATGGAAGTACGTAGGATTTTTTTTATATTGCATAGTTCACTTGTTATTAACAATTTATTAATCTGACGATTTTATTAGTTATTAACAAGTTATTAATCTGACGATTTTTTAGGCAAATTTTCCACTTTCCAAAAATTAGCCTAAAAATCGTTAATAACAAAGGAACCATGCAATATAAAAAAATCCTGCGTACTTTCATAGACAATGTATTTTTCAAGATATATTCAACATTTCAAGTGAATCGGTTGAAAATTGTCTGAGTTATGTTTCCGGCCAACTTGAAAAATGCAGTTTTGAGATAAACGCTGCACAGCCGCCATTTTGGAATCAAGGCGAGAAATCCCTTTAGGAGCGTGAAAAATACGTATTTTTCGGGATTTTTTTTAGAGGGGTTAAAATAATCCGATCATTTTCAAATTTGGACATGAGCTTATTATAACTGGCAGTTAAAAAAAAATTTTGCGATGACCAATTGTTACTGTTTTTCTGTTGATCTGAAAACGATTTAATAAGTGTCATTCGTTTACCGACGTATTAAGGGGAAGGATATACCTAAAAAATGATGAAAAAGTGCAAAATTGAAAATTTCGGAGCCTTTTTGCTCCAAAGTTCGAATTTTCGACCATTTTTTCGACATATTTGACCCCAAAGAAATTATTCATTTACACGCTACCTTTCAAACTTTAGCTATATCCTTCCGATAATATTACTGAGAGCAACCTCCCAAAATTTCATCCAAATCGGTCGATAACTTTTTAAGCTACAACACGAGCAGTTTTTGAAAAAGTAGTTTCGAGATAATCGCGTTTAAAGTGTCAACATGTGACTCGCCACCTGACCGCATGCTGTCCCCGCGCTCTAGACTATACGCGATAACTCCGCAAATATTCAATATTTCGAGTATTCCTTTGGTCGGTATATTCTTTGAGTATCATACTTTCGAAAAATGTAAAAAAATTGATTTTTTGAAAATTCTTAAGGGATTTCTCGCCTTAATCGCTTCAAAAAAATTATTGTACACAGTCACTGATATGTATGATAAACACCCTTTTTGTAATCTCGATTTATTTTGTAGTTTTTCTGAAAAAAAAAATCGCCAAAAAGCCTATTTTTTCGGCCTCCAGAGTGGCCTAATGCTTTAAATCGTCGCATGCTCCTTGGGGCGCGCGATAATCAAAGACTCCGCACGAGTCAGTATCACGGCGTCTACGGAATGACGAGCATACACGGAATTACGTGCCAATGTATAATTACGCGGTGAAGGATCTTTTTTGTCGCTCCTTTTTATGCTGCTTTTTATTTTCTCGAGTTCCGCGATAAACGATTTTTTCTTCTTCGTTCCCAACACGTTCGGCACATTGAGGATTGACCAATCGAGTGCGCGAGACAAAAGTGTTACCCGCACGCGAAAGTGAGAGAATTTTTTCGTTGAGCCAACGAGGCGTACGAGCGAACGGGGAGACTAATTTAATTCGAGCGATCGTTTGAATCGACGATAGTGTCGTCTTCGCCCGTTCGAAAATGACGTCACTGGAATTTCACGCGAACGACAACGAACGCGTGAATCGTTGAAGGATGACGGTACAAATGGCTGGGACACTGGTCAACTTGAAAGTTCCGGATGAACGACACAAAGGGAATAATTCCGGTCAGCCTCATCGACGAAACAGCCTCGCCATTCCTCTACTGGCGGGCGCCGATTCGCCCTTTCACGTTGTTGGCTCGGCCAGGAGAAGACTCAGCAACGTCAGCGATGTTGTCTCGAGAAAGATTTCTCACACGATCGGATGGAGAACCGTGTCCGCCTCGATTGAACTCATTGTCTCTCAGGTATTCGATATCGAGCAATCTTCTCATCCATTATTCTAGGCTGTAGGAGGCTTCGAATTTAAGGGGCTACATCTACACTGAGGCACGATAGAAATGGCCAAATTTCGATTTTTTTTTCTTGGCAACGGTTGGTGAAAAAGAAACGCATTTTTTTTAACACGAAGCTACATATATTGAGCCTTTAAACGAAGTTGCAAAAAAATGCGGAATAACGAAAACATGGCTGCCGGCAGATGATGAATTTTTTTCACAACGTTTGGCGGTGGACACTCTCCAACTTAAACGGTCCATCCGAAATCTAAAAACCAAACGGGTTGTTCAAGTTGACGATAAATACGAGTCTTTGACCATCGTCGATTTCTTAAATTATTTTTTTTAACAACGCGGCGACGCATTGAATCTCGAGCATACGAAATCTGTGAAAAAAGTCGTCATTTTTAAGCGAGTATTGAAAAATGAAGATCGATTTTGGAAAAGTGAGATCGTCAACGACCTGTAAATGTTTTTCATCGTATCTCTTGTGAATTTGGAAACAATCGATAGAGTGGTTCCCGAGATATCATGTCCACCGATTTTGAAAACAGTGTTTCGAGAAAAACGCGTTTGAGCGGTCTTCTCACTTTAGACGCTAAAAATGCTATTTTCATGAATTTTTGTGATAGGTTTATTATATAGATATTAATATAAAAGTTGTTACACTTAATAAATACACTTTCGAAATACATTTAAAAAAAATTTAATGTATTTGTTTAAGGGGTAAGGCCACTGTAACGGCCCAAAAAAAAAGGTTTTTTCACTAATTTTTTGCTCCCGAAATTGAAGGTATTTGAAAAAAAACTTTTAATGGTGTTATCGGGCATACATTAAACTTTATTATAAAATTTTTTTACAGTAAAAAAAAACAGAATGGCGGTTCCACAGCTATCTTCCCGGGACATGTTTTGCTTCCAGGGCTCCGCGGCACGCAGCACCACTGGTGCACTTTTGAATCTAGAACAAAAAAAAACCATTAATCTAGAGGGCTATAGCTAGAGAATGTCGATCGGATTTTAAAAAGTATCAATTTTTGTGGATTTGGCGTGCGTTTGAAAAAAAAACTTGATTTTTGACGAAAAAAACGGCAAGTTTTTTGTTAATAAAAAATCAATAAATAAAGTTCTTGAAAATTCCGATCGACATTCTCAAGATAATGTAAATGTTCACATCTGGTTAAAATTTGAAGTAAAAAAAATGAAAATTGTTCGAGTTATGCTGCGTGCCATTTTGAAAAACCATGTTTCGAGAAAAACGCGTTTAAAGTTTTGCGAATAGTTTGTTTGGGTTTGTTTGGGTTTGTTTGGGTCGCACAGGACCTTTTTTTCTTATTCTAGAGGGTTTAAACTATTTTTTAAGCCAATAAAAAAAAATCGATTTTTCAAAAAATTTACAGTGGCCTTACCCCTTAAACTAAACAAACTTTAAACGCGTTTTTCTCGAAACAACGTTGTTCGAACCGATCGTTAATAAATTTTAACCACATATTCTTTACAACTATAGCTATAGCGCATATCAGGAATTTTTTAAATTTTGATATTAACTATTTTTTTTTGCCAAAAACGGTGAAAAACACGTTTTTTTGGTTTTTTCGAAAAATGTCCGCCATTTTGTTATTATTGCATATATAAAAAATCGTATGATATGCGCTATAGCCATTAACATACTGAATCTAAAACCGTTTTATTTTTTTTATTTCGGATGATCCATCTCCGACATTTCCTCAACAGCATAGACCTGCAATTTTTTAGGACATTTTTTTAACTACCATTTTCGTCTATGAATAGTGACTTAAATAAATAATTAAAAAAAATGTATTTCGAAAGTGTATTTATTAAGTGTAAGAACTTTTATAGCAATATCGATAATATAAAACTATAAAAAAAATCATGAAAATAGCCTTTTTTAGCGTCCAAAGTGAGAAGACCCCTTAAGGTTCGAAGTGTGGCGCCGCTACCGCTCGCCCGGCCGACTGTTAGAAGCTGTAGATCATTCAATTTTAGGAGTATTTCAATGACACTTTTAGGAAATATAGCTAAAAGGTGATAATATCGAATAAAAATAATTTTTGAAAATGCAATTTTTTGACCCACCAGGTAGATGTAGTCCGTTCGTTTTTTTAACCGGTTAGGCTACTGTTACAATCCGGAAATCAAGATTAATTTGAAAAAAATTATTTCGAAAGAATAAGTAAGATGATTGAAAAATCGTTTGCACATTTATTCGCACGTACTTTGACAAAGTTACGTACCAACTTTTATTAAAAAAATATTAACAATTAAAGAAGTTATAAACCATCTCGTGAAGGATCTTTAATCCCTAGATTTTTGCCACCCAGTTGATCTGAAACAAAAAAAAACGAGTTTTTTTTTCTTAAAATAAATAATATTAGCTAAGACTTGACCGACCTTTTTTTGTTATCGTGTTTTAATCATGCAAAAATATAGTTGATTTTTTTCGTTTTTTTTTGCAACGAACAAATTACATTATTGGTGATGAAAGTGAAATAAAAGTTAAGAAGAAAAACGTCGGTCACGCCTATACTACTACTACACTGAATGAGTGTACCAAATTTCGAGTAAATCAGTTCATTAGATGCCGAGAAATTGTGTACACCGTTTCGAGAAAAACGCGTTTAAAGTTTTATTAACTGCTCTATCGTTGTAGTCATAAGTTTACCTTCAATCTGCGATTCCTGCACCATATATTCGGCCTCCCTCTTCAATTTGAGTTGCCTCAAGCGACGAACAAGTGTTCGTCATTTTCACAGTAGCGTAACCCCTCAATTAAACATTCATATAGCCTTACCTACTCAGAAAAGAACACGAGTTTGGGATTTTTCCGTTCGGACGTTTGTTTGGGTTTATTTCCATTAGGGGTGAGATGCAGTCAGAGGCGTGAAAAAACGAGCATTTTCAATATTTTTTTTTTATACTAATTAAGTTTGTTTCACAAAAGTGGTTACACAGACTTTTTATGTTATATTTCAAATTGACTTGTACAAATTTTCAAAGAAAAATATTGATTACAGTAGAACCTCGATTATCCGAACCCTCAATTATCTGAACGATGGCTTAGTTTATCCGAACTTTGGCGCGAAAGATACATTGTTGCTCGCTGCCACTGCCGTGAGCAACAATGAGCGACCCAACGCAACTTCTCTTTCTCAAACGGCTGCGAGACTTAACCGCTCAGAAACGCGTTACGGCCGTTCGTCAATTAAAAATGGACGATTTTATAAAAAAAAATATTAAAAAAGGCATTCGACTTTTTTCAGGTGTTTAATATATATATATATATTTTTAACACCTGGTATATGTATGTACATAAAAACAGTATATACATATATATTAAAATTTGACATGTACTGTACTGTTTTTATGTAAAAGGTTGTTGTTTATGATCTCGTCTCAAAAAACCCAAAAGTCGAATGTCTTTTTAAATATTTTTTTTATAAAATCGTTCGGATAAAAAGTTCGGATAATCGAAACGTGGGTTTTTTGTATGTACCCTAAAGGTACATACATATATGTATAAAAACAGTACATGCATATATGTATGTACTGTTTTTATGTAAAAAGGTGTTGTTTATGATCCCGTCCCAAATAACCCACGCTTCGATTATCCGAACTTTTGATTATCCGAACTAGTCTCGGTCCCAATTGGTTCGGATAATCCAGGTTCTACTGTATTTATAAAAATATCGCCATCTTTATCGGACCCCCATCGGCATGTAGTGCTTCGCGGAGACCATGATAAAATTTTACTGGATCATCTGAAATAAAAATAAAACCAAGAAAAATCATTAGTTTCATAATAAATCTAGTCTTTAATCGAAGCTTTTTTTTCGAAAATTAACAAAATGGCGGCTTCCGACAGATTACTTTCGATTTTCGACCAAAAAATCACTCCTTTATTGTTGAAAAACATTTCGATTAAGAATTAGTTTTTAATGCTATCAGTAAGCACATCAAATTTGATAAAAATCCATCGAGTGATTTGTGAATTATAGTGGTCACCGACTTGAAAAACATCGTTTCGAGAAAAACGCGTTTAACGTTTGGGGCCGTCCATAAATTACGTCATTTTAAAATAGGGGGGGGGGAGGGTCTGGTCGTTAGATGACGGGAACGATAATTTGATTACAACGGTATGAAGGATAGGATGATTTCAGGGGGGGGGGGGGGGGGTAAAAATCGGCAAAAATCGATGGCGTAATATATGGACGGTCCCTTTTTCGATGTGGGTACGGCATTATATGTTCGTAACATTTTAAGCTCGATGAATGAAGTTAAACTTTTTTAAATGTATTTTCATCCGCTGAATCCAAATATCACAATTTTTGCCGCAAAGTGGAGCATTCAATTGTTCATAGCCAATTGTTGAAACAATTTTTCAAAAATTAGTTTTTCGGGATGAATTATTTTTGTTGAAATATTTTGGGCAATTTTGAAATGAAAGCATTCCTAATAAAATTTTGCTAAAGTTGATAATTTCTTAGTAGTAAATTTTTGAAAATTTCTGAAAGTTTTTCAATTTCACACTTGATTTATGTATAGAAATGATAATTTAAAAATTACTTCCATCGAATCATCAATTCCTGGCCCATACAATAGGGCTTCTGCCGATGTGGAACTGCCGACGACGCCCATTCACTAATTGCGGGATATCCCGGAAACTATTCATCGAATTGACTTGAAATTATCAGGGAATATTTTCGAAACATCATACTTCTAGAAAATGGTAAAAAATCGATTTTTTTACAATTCTGACTGCATCTAACCCCTTAATATCAACACGATCAGATAATCGGAATTTGTATAATACCAAGTCGTAAAGATAAACGGAAACCTCTCGATAATAATAAACGTTCTCTCTCACTTACATTCTCGAAATGTTCAATCCAGCATCACAAAAAAATGTACTTACATCTCCATCGAAAACAATTTTTACTCAAAAAATGCTTTTTTGTTTTACAGGGTACCTCACTGTGCGCACAGTACATAAGAAATCGTTTGAAGAGATCGAAAATTTTTCAGCGTAAACTCGGCCTGAAGAGAATGCGAAGCGCGATGCTGTTGCCCGGAGGCACGGTGGTCGGTGAAGTTTATCCCGAACTGACGACGGTCGGTACGGAGCTCGAGAAGATGCATCCGAATCTTTTCATACGAATAGGACGTCAAATTGGCACGGGCACATTTACGAGCGAGCAAACTGCCGCCGAAGCTCTGACCGACGTCTCCCGCGAGATGTTGCGATCGGGCGAGATGACTTGGAGCAAAATAATCGCCCTTTACGCCGTTGCCGGTGGAATCGCCGTGGATTGCGTTCGCCAGGGAAAGCCCGAATTCATTCCCGCCATTCAGCGTGCCATGACCGAAGTTCTCGAGGAAGATTTAGCCTCGTGGATTCAAGCCAACGGCGGATGGGTCAGTAAATATTGAGCTTCCTTCGTCTCGTCTTCGAGGATTACGAAATATTTTGTTACTTATTCGTACAACGATTTTATTTCCGTAGAACGCTCTCGTGAGTCGTTATCGTCCGGCGAAGAAAACGCCAGCCTGGCAGGAACACAGACTCGTGATTTTTCTCATTCTCACCACGATGCTCGTCGTCATACTGTCGATGGCAATCAGATCTCTAATATTCTAAGTTTCGTAGTAATAGCAATTGTACATTTTTCTTTCAGGGCTCTTCTCACTTTAGACGCTAAAAAAGGCTATTTTCGTGCATTTTTTTGATAGGTTTATATTATAGATATTGATATTAATTTGTTACACTTAAGGGCGGGGTAAAGCATTTACATTTTTTTTCTTCATTTTTAAAATTTTTTTTTAAATGAATGCATAATATATCAAGAATATTGTGTTAAAATTTCGAGTCGATCGGAGTAAAATTGACGAAGTTATGAGTATTTGAGTGTCTATTGCTCCATGCCGTTCTCTTCTCTTCTGCGTTTTTCAAACCGTTTTTCTGAGACTTGTCATATTTGAAGTCCGTGTGCACGATAACTCAAAATCTACTAGACCAATCGCTTTGAAATTTTGCACAGTACTTCTTCACATAATTCACCAGGTATTGTCGAGAGCTTTTTAGTTTTTTTTAAATAATTACTAATTTTTCAACAACAAATTAGCCGATTTTTTTAGCGAAAATCGGGTTTTTGGCTCCCAAGTGCTACGAAAAATCGAAAAATCGAAAAAAAAAAATCCTCCCGTCATTACCTCGAGAAACATCTCCTTTAACAAATGCATCTTGATTTTTTTGTTTCAAATGATTCTGTTGCGAGTTATGGTGCACACCGCAAACCAACTTTTTTTCGAGGCGCCTCCGGGGTTTAATTTTCACTCGCTCAATTTTGAATATTTTGCAATGCAAATTTAGGAGAATGTTGTTCAAAGGTTACTTTATTATATGTAAATTTTTCAATAAACGAACACTATTCGTTACGCAAAAAAAAAATCTTAAAAACATGCCTTTTTTTCGCCGAATTAACTTTACCCCGCCGTTCAAGCGGGATAGACATTTAGACAGGAAAAAATAAGCAATATTGAGGGATTTTTTAAACTAAGAAATAATTATTCTACAATTATTAAACTTTAGGTATACTTTAATGGTATATTTAAGTATACGAAACAATTTTTCTTAAATTAATTCATCATCAAAATTGCGGAGCTCTGGGGGAGACTTTGATTTGCAAAAAAGTTCAAACATTTTTTTAGGTAGAACATGTATAGTTTCTATGTGACGGTATTTAAAAAGAAGAAAATGCAGATTTGAGAAAATGGCACGCATTTACAAAAAAAATCAACATTTCACGCAACATTTCTGTAAAATGTGGATTAAAAAAGTGGTTTTTTTTTTTTCAATTTTTCCAAAACAAGTTTCGTCAAGCAGAAGGTACCAATATTATCAATATTTCTACCAAGTTTCAACTCGATCGGCTTAATAGTATTTGAGTAATCCTGCACGCCAATTTCGATAATGCAGTTTTGAGAAAAACGTGTTTGAAGTTCACGCCCGCTCCGAATCCGAGCGGCGAGGCACAGCGTTGACGGGCTGTAACGTTTGAAGTTTTTCGAATTTTGCTTTGAAACTTTGGGAAAATATTCTACATATATAGTTCTATCGTTTAAAGAAGAAAAAAAAAGGAAACGATATTTTGATCGTCGTTAACGTATATCCCGCCTTAATAAATACACTTTCGAAATACATCGAAGCAATTTTATTTATTTATTCAAGTCACTATTTATACACGAAAATGAGAGTTAACGAAAACGTCCTAAAAAAATTGCAGGTCTGCGCTGTTGATGAAATCCCGGAGATGGATCATACGAAATAAAAAAAATCAAACGGTTTTAGATTCAGTATGTTAAGGGGCTATACCAGTGTGAACGCTGAAAATTTGGGTGATGTTCGGGAATTTTTTGGAAGAAAAGTACTCAATTAAATGTTTCGGAAAATTAAGAATATATTTGGCTATAATTGGCCTATATTACATAATTTTTTTCATAGACAAATATTAAGATCCAAGCGACTTATGCGCTGCCTTCGGGGGCGCAAAAAAAAGTTCCTCCACTGCTGACATGATTCCGGCCGATTGAGTAGCTGAAACCGAAAAAGAAAAAAATGTCGTTAAACTGGAAAGTATTTCCTGTACAATGACGTAGGATTTTCGAAAAATATCAAAATCTAACAAAACGGCGTAGTTATGAAAAAAAAGTCTGGTTTCTTGCCTATAAAATGGTGGTTTTTTTCAATGCCAAATTGTCAATTTTCATCCAATCAAAAATATCCTACGTCATTGTAGAGTAAATATATTCAAGAGTACTCAGTTCAAATTTCAAGTCAATCGGATAATTGCTCTTTGAGTTACAATGTCAGCAAATTGGAAAAATCTCATTTCGAAAAAAACGCGTTTAAAGATTCAACTATCGATTTTTGCAAGATAAAATGATTTTGATATAAATGATATAAATGATAAGGATATTTTTAAAAGTATAAACTATCGAAAAAGGCAAAAAAAAATCGATTTTTTGAAAGTGTCACACTGGTATAGCCCCTTAATGGCTATAGCGAATATCATACGATTTTTTATATATGCAAAAATAACAAAATGGCGGACATTTTTTGAAAAAACAAAAAAAACGTGTTTTTTCACGGTTTTTGGAGAAAAAAAAGTAAATATCAAAATTTAAAACATCCTTGAAACGCGTTATAGCTATAGTTGTAAAGAATATGTGGTTGAAATTTCATAAGTATCGGTTCAGTAGTTTCGATGATTTAATCAACAGGCCGTCGAAAAACGTTGTTTCGAGAAAAACGCGTTTAAAGTTTGTTTGGGTTACATAAATACATAAATTTTTTTTAAATGTATTTCGAAAGTGTATTTATTAAGTGTAACAACTTTTATATCAATATCTATAATATAAACCTATCAAAAAAATTATGAAAATAGCCTTTTTTAGCATCTAAAGAGAGAAGACCCCTTAAGTATACCATTCGAGTATTCTTGGCCAAGGTCCATCGGAATATATTATTATTTCATCGTAAATTGTCTCGTCCCTGGCACCATTGTTCGCGGGTCAATGCGATGAATTTGGCGTTGCCGGAAATTCGGGTGTAGCTGGTGCGATAGCTTTATCAATTTCAACATCCGATGTCTCGTCCCTTTCCGCCATTGCTTTCGTTGTCTTCGTGAGACTCGCCTGCGAAAGAAAAATTGTCACGATTTTCGCGAAGGGACCAATGGAGCGCTGAAATGGTAAGGAAAGTGGAGAAAACGTTACCCGAGGCTTCGTCCTGTTTGCAGTTAAGGCTAGAAAACTTGAATTGCTCTCCTCTTTGTCTAGTATCGACAGATAATATTTCCGCTCTTCCAAAACTTCGTCGATGAGCTTCTTGTGCCTAATAGCTAATTCCAATGCCCTGCGAGCAATTGTCATCCGTAAGTGCCCAAATTTTGACAACAGGTAAAGACACATACGAGTAATACTGTGTCTGGAGAATACACACCTGTTCCACTTGTATACTTTGATGTTGACGCGTATGGCTTCGGGTATCAGACCATTTTGCAGTAATATTCCTTCAGCCGCTAACAAGTCGCCAGCCAGCAAAGCCATTTCCGCTACTTTTTCCGTCTTATTTGGTATTTTCTGACGAACGAAAGTATTACATTCAATCGGGCTTTCAGTATTTTCACAAATTTTACAATGTTCGCAAAGTACGCGATTTGGATGAACGTCTCATTTTACAGAGTTAAATGCCTAAATGTTACCTTTATGTACTGTATATAGTCGACTTTATCGTATCTCTCGACAGCAGCGTAAGCTTCTTCGGCAGCGTCCAATTCTTTGCTGTCCGTTGCCAAAACAGCCATGCAGGTCCAAAGGATTTCATTCTAAATTCGTAAAATAAGAAATTTGAAACTTACCACGAAATTTTTGTTTCCCATCGTGTATTTTACTAGACACTGTTTTTTTTTTGTATAACGAGCGTTTTTGTTTGTTCAAATGTACCTGAGCTATGCGACAGAGCGAAAGAGCCTCCTGCCACATATTGTTGATAACGTGTTTGTGCAGAGTCGTAAAAAAAGTGTAAAACGCTGTTACAACGAGAGCACCGTCCCCACGACGTACAGTGACCATTCCATTGCGAACGCCAACGATGCTCGGCTGCTTGCCGAATTCACTGAAATTTAGTCCATATTTTTTCCTCCCTTGTGCATTATGTATGATCAAGTGGACGACAATAAATTTGCGCGGAACATTGGAATGGATAAACTTGAGACGTGCGGTGCCAAATCCCATCATTCTCCCAACAAAATTAATTTAAACGCGTGCAAAAATTTTTATGTAAAAAAACATTTCCAAAAATAAGCTTTCATTTTATGTACTAAAAAGTAGAAATTAATGTTTTGTGCCAAGTCACCTGTATGTGGCTATAAATAGAAGCTTGGGGCGTTCAACTTTTTGAATGTTTAATAAATTTGATTAATTCAGTCTCATTAACCGTATTTAATTTGGCATAATAGTAATTAGAGAAGAAATTATTATCACACGTTTATACTTAGTTTCGGGATTTTTATTTAAGAAATCTAAAGTTGTTTTATAGTAAATTAACTACAGTTGATATGTTAATGGATTTATGTCAATGAAAGATTATATGCCTAAATTTTGAGCGCCCCATGCTTTTATTTATAGTCACGTATAGGTGATTTGGTAAAAATAGGCGATTTGGTAAAAAAAAGTATTTTTTTACTTTTTAGTACATTAAATAAAAGCTTCTTTTTTAAAATATAAATTATCTTCTAATGTTTAGTACATTACGTAAAAGCTTGTTTTTAAACTATTTTTTTTTAATAAAATTATTTTCTAATTTTTAGTACATTAACTAAAAGCTTGTTTTTTTAAATATTTTTTTCACATAAATTATTTTCTGTTTTTTAATCTTCAATTAATTTAACTAGTTACTTGTTACTAGTTAGTAAACTAGTTAAACTCGACTAGTATAAACTAGTTTTAACTAGTTTAGTAAACTAGTTAACTAGTTAAACTAGTTAAAACTAATTTAACTAGTTTACTAAACTAGTTTAGTAACTAGTTTAGTAAACTAGTTAAAACTAATTTAACTAGTTAAACTAGTTAAACTAGTTAAAACTAATTTAACTAGTTTACTAAACTAATTTAACTAGTTTACTAAACTAGTTACTAACTAGTTAAAAGTTTAGTTTACTAAACTAGTTAAAACTAGTTTTAGCTAGTCACTAGTTAAAACTAGTTCAAACCAGTTAAACTAGTTAAAACTAATTTAACTAGTTTAACTAGTTTTAACTAGTTAAATTAGTTTTAACTAGTTTAACTAGTTTAACTATAGTTTAAGTATTAACTACTTTAACTAGTTAAAACTAGTTAAAGCTAGTTTAGTAAACTAGTTAAAATTGGTTTGCGAGTTTGTACGTTAGGAATATGAAATGTTTGTAAAAAATAACGAAGACTGTAATTGGGATTGAACTTACGACTAATTGCGGCATATAAACTTTTCGCATACAAACACAGTCGGCTACGAATTTGTTTCTGTGTTGGTGAGATTTCATGTGAATGATTAGATATTGCTAATTTCACATGAAACATTGAAAATGTTATGGATATTTTTATAAATATTTTTTTGTCAAGTTGAATCATGCATTGTTATCTTTGAGATGGATGTTTGCAAAATTTCAGAGCTCCAAGTAGTCGGGAACTGGGTGAAGTATCGATTTTCCGTTTTGCATCTCACAGAAAGTGAAGTTAAATAAAAGTTTGTAAATCGAGGAAACTTTCTCCACGCACCTGTTTTCCTTATCGATCCTCGTTTTGCGTATAACTTTTCTGTCACTGTAATGAACGCAATTAGGACAGAGCCAGACGGATAGAGTCGCGTCGAGCATTGCGGCCAAGACATTTGCATCGGTTGCCCAGCTCACGTGTTGCGCCATCGTAGCTAAAATTCCCAATGGAATTACGTTTGCATCTTTGAGAGTTGAAAAACGTAGATCGTTAAAAGTTTTTACCGATTTTGCAAACTCGTCCGAAACCGCTCGTTCGTACGGAGACCAGAAACAAATCTCTGTTGGCGTCGATTATCGCCAACTGGCGATCGTTCACGCCGCCGATGTAATTCAGGGCTAAACGAGTGACATTCGCGAGGTGGGAATGAGACTGCACCTGGCTTATTGGCTTGTTGCTCGATACTTCGAGGACGTGGATTACTGTAACAGCATCGTTAATTTTGTTTTCATCAATAGTACTTACGAATAAGCAGGTTACAGTTGTCGAAGAAAATTTCCAACGCATTCATTTCAGTTCCTTTACTTTTGCCAGCTTTGCGACAAATGACGAAATGTTACCATTTTCTTCAAATTTATACTGTAAATTCTTTGCCATATGCTGAATGCACTTTAAAAATTTTTAATCGACCGTATACGCCGTTTATATAAAATTTACAATTGAAAAAACACTTTTTAACATAGGGAGACCTAGGATCAGGTAACATGAGGAGTATATTGTGACACTGATGACAATATTTTCACAATGTACTGACTAATTTGACGGTTTTACATAACATTTTAAACATTCTTTGACACTTTTTCATGCGTAAAACTGCCATTCATCGATAAGCCTTGTCATTTTCCTATGTTGGTAAGTGCTTTTTTCCATGGGAGTACAACTTTGCAGTGACCGTTTTTTTTCAAAAGTTTAAGGCTTTATTATAAAAAAGTGGCTACATATTTTTTAATCAAAGTACTGCCCGTCGCTAGCTACGACCTCGGCCCATCTTTCAGGTAGCATTCGAATTCCGCGTCGATAAAAGTCTTGGTCCTTGGGGACAATCCAGGAATCGACCCAATTTTTGACTTCTGCGTAAGTACCGAAGTGCTGGTCAGCCAAATCGTATGCCATTGACCGGAACAAGTGATAGTCGGAAGGGGCAATGTCTGGAGAGTACGGCGGGTGGGATAAAACCTCCCATTTCAGCGTTTCCAAGTACTTTTTCACGACATTTGCAACATGGGGTCGGGCATTGTCATGCTGCAGTATCACCTTGTCATGTCTTTCGTTGAATTGTGGCCGTTTATCTTTGAGTGTCTTACTCAAGCGCATCAACTGACGTCGGTAGAGTTCCCCTGTGATGGTTTCGGATGGTTTGAGCAGCTCATAGTACACAACGCCCAGCTGGTCCCACCAGATACACAGCATCACTTTGGATCCGTGAATATTCGGTTTGGGCGTCGATGACGAAATATGACCAGGCAGTCCCCATGATTTTCGGCGTTTAGGATTATTGTAGTAAACCCACTTTTCATCTCCAGTCACAATCCGGTGCAAAAATCCCTTCCTTTGTTGTCTTTGGAGCAGTTCCCGCAAATGCTGAGAATTCGGCTCGTAGGTTGCCATGTTTGAGTGCCAATAATTTTATAATGCATACACGTATCCGTTAGCTTTTTTAAATTGTTTACATTGGCAGAGCCTCTAGTTTAAAATGCCACTTTTTTTATTGAGCTAGGGCCACTACTTCGGCCGCAGTGGCTCTCTAAGTAAAACGGTCACTGCAAAGTTGTATTTTATAAAAACGGTGTAGACGGTGGATTTAAAATTACGAGGGTCCATTCAGTAAATGACAAAGAATTTACTGTATAAATTTAAATTAAATGGTAATGCATTGTCAATTTTCTCGAAACTCTTCAAGGACCACTCTAGAGGCCGAAAAAATAGGCTTTTAGGGGATTTTTTTCAGAAAAACTACAAAATAAATCGAAATTACAAAAAAGGGTGTTTATCATACATATCAGTGACTGTATATAATCATTTTTTGAAGCAATTAATTTCAAAATGGCGGCTGCGTTTAATGTCAAAATGGCGGCTTGCTGCGCAAAATGGTGCAGCGTTTATTTCAAAACTGCGTTTTTTAAGTTGGCCGGAAACATAAAGTCAGACAATTTTGTATAGGTTTTTTTTTATATTGCATAGTTCATTTGTTATTAACAATTATCTGACGATTTTTTACGCAAATTTTTCACATTTGCAAAAAATTTGCATCAAAAATCGTCAGATAATTGTTAATAACAAATGAACTATGCAATATAAAAAAAATCCTACGTAGTTCTAAGCGCTTATTGGGGAAGTAATAAACATGTTGGGAGGAAAAATACAGAAAGGGATTTGTGCATATTTCAGGGAGATTGAGGAAGTGTGGAGTAAAAGGAGTTTGGAATGAGAGACTGAGAGGGGGGAAGAATAAATGGGTTTTTAGGCGAGTGGCGAGCAGCTATAAGGTATACAGATTTATGGATAAGGGTGAAACGGCAGAGATTATAAGATTTGTTAATATATATTTTCTGACATTGCATAAGTTTTGTAAAAAACTTTTTAAAAGTTATGCAAATAAAACTCTATGGATTGATTAATTGACCCTACGTACTTCTATAGACAATGTATTTTTCGAGATATATTCAACATTTAAAGTGAATCGGTTGAAAATTGCCTGAGTTATGTTTCCGGCCAACTTGAAAAGTGTAGTTTTGAGATAAACGCTGCACAGCCAGCATTTTGAAATTAATCGCTTCAAAAAAATTATTGTATACAGTCACTTCATATATATGATAAACACCCTTTTTTGTAATCTCGAATTATTTTGTAGTTTTTGTAGTTTTTCTCTGTAGGCTCCAATCCATAGGATTTTCATAGTTCTTTTTTGAGCTTCACTATATATATTAATAATCGTCTCTCTAAAATTTCAGGGTCGGTTATCGACCTAATTACAGAGAAAAAAATTAATATTGCGTATTTTTATGAAGAAATTCCCAGACGACATACAAAAACCTAATTTCCGGTCGCTACAAAAGTGTATATAATAGTGGGAATCCATCAGATTGTTAAAAATAATCAGATTTACATACTTAACACTTGTAGCAATCCAATGCTCTCCGAAAAATTACGCTTATTGACCTAATTTTTATGTAATATCAAGTTTAATTTGAACTTCCGGTGTTGGATTTATTACCATTTGCTACGACAAAGAGACGTGGCAGCAAGGCAACAGCTGATTGTAGTCATAACCTCATCTCACTCATTCGAATTTCCACACATATTTCACTTTTAACCGACATACTTCGCCGACACAAATTTTCCACGCTTTTTACCAGTCGTGACCCGTTCCCGCACCTGACATTGTTTTGACAGATCGACTTTGAAAAGCTAGAGGTTAAACTCGCCTGGTTGAGTAAAAAGAGACGGAGATAGAACCAATGTTGCCAAGTATCAAACCTAAAAATACCGCGCGAATCGTTGGAATAACTATTTTTTTCATTTTTCCAATTAAATGTCATCATTCATTAAACAGTTTACACGTGGAACATTTTTGTTAGTACAAATTATTTTTTTGCATATGTTAAAAACATAAATTGCACAAGTCCCAAGTACGATCAGTGGTACGACTAGTGTGAAGCGATAGGATTACCTTAAAAAGTAAAGTTGTATAGAATGGAAAGCTTGGGTTATTTACACTTTTCGTTGCTCTGATCTCTCACGACCAATGTATCGGAGCACAGAGATATACTAGGTGGATGAAGGGGCTCCAAGGTCATGGTCTTCCATCTTGGAACACCCAGCAATCGGCCTTGGTAGTTGTACAACGTGAGCACGTTCAACTCGACGAGTAAAAAATGCCTGAAAATAAATCAAGCCTTTTTTTGGCAAAGTCAATTAATGGAAACTATTAGGTTGGCACATAAGCAATGAGCTATATGGGCCCAGACGAATCTCTCATTACTTATGTGCCAATCTAATAAATTGAGGAGCTGGCGAACAAATCCGGTCTTGTCAAACGAAAAGGCAGTTTTTAGGTGCAAAATAAAATAATAAAATAAATATAATTTAACGTAGTGTGGACATGTACGGTTTTGTTCGCCAGCTCCTCAATTGAGTTGTAGGTAACTGTCGTTGTGACAATGCAAGGACAATGTTGTTCGTACCTTTCAGCGAGTAAGACGGCAGATATCGAACCACTCTTGAGATCAAATATCGCTGGCGTGTTCCAATTCGTCACCGAATAAACGTGGCACTGATTCGGCGTTATGACAACCAAGTGATCAAAGCCGAATTCGAATTGCACAACTCTGTCGGTTATCTCGAGGGTCTCGAGTGCCTCGTTACCGATTTCTCGGACCTCGATAGTTTTACGCCTGATCAATGTCGCTTCCCAATTGTCCCATTCGAGCGTTCGATCAATTACGTGAGCCGTTAACACGAGACCGCTGCCACAGGCCATTGCTACTTGCGTGCTGTCGCTCGACCATGCCATACTGTAAATGCTACCCGTGGTGACCTTCTCCAAACAGTGCGACCACTGGAACATCAAAATGCAATGAGCATCGCGAAACAAAAATACCCGTGCTCATTCGATCCAATTTAATCAATTAAGGGGTTAGGCCACTGTAGAAATTTCAAAAAATCGATTTTTTTCTCTTAAAATATGCCTTAATATCTGAAAAATGACATACTCAAAGGATTAAGGTGGGAAAAGTGTCTAAATACTCATATTTGGAATTTTGGCGAAGCCCCTCAGTCCGATGCAATTCGTACCGAAAACGGCGGGGTAAAGTTAATTCGGCGATAAAAAGGCATGTTTTTAAGATTTTTTTTTTGGCGTCACGAATAGTGTTCGTTTATTGAAAAATTTACATATAATAAAGTAACATTTGAACAACATTCTCCTAAATTTGCATTACAAAATATTGAAAATTGAGCGAGTGAAAATTAAACCCCGGAGGCGCCTCGAAAAAAAGTTGGTTTGCGGTGTGCACCATAACTCGCAACAGAATCATTTGAAACAAAAAAATCAAAATGCATTTGTTAAAGGAGATGTTTCTCGAGGTAATGACGGGAGGATTTTTTTTTTTCGATTTTTCGATTTTTCGTAGCACTTGGGAGCCAAAAACCCGATTTTCGCTAAAAAAATCGGCTAATTTGTTGTTGAAAAATTAGTAATTATTTAAAAAAACAAAAAAGCTCTCGACAATACCTGGTGAATTATGTGAAGAAGTACTGTGCAAAATTTCAAAGCGATTGGTCCAGTAGATTTTGAGTTATCGTGCACACGGACTTCAAATATGACAAGTCTCAGAAAAACGGTTTGAAAAACGCAGAAGAGAAGAGAACGGCATGGAGCAATAGACGCTCAAAGACTCATAACTTCGTCAATTTTACTCCGATCGACTCGAAATTTGAACACAATATTCTTGATATATTATGCATTCATTTTAAAAAAATTAAAAAAATGAAAAAAAAAAATTTTAATACTTTACCCCGCCCTTAAATGTGTTTTTCTCGAAACTACATTTTTCAAGTCGGCCGGACTCATAACTCGAACAAATCTTCACCGATTGACTTGAAATTTTAACTGTATATTCACAATTATATCCTGCATAGAAGTACGAAGGATTTTCTCGATATAATACATAGTTTTTTTATAAACAATTTTTTAACCATGTTTTTTTGAGAATTTTGAACTTTTATTTAAAAAACGTGCTGTTTTTGCAAAAATCGATATATCAAAAAAAATCCTACGTACTTTTGTAGCTATACACATGTATATGGGAAAAAAAATATATATATTCACTGTAAATTAAAAATTGCAGATGCCGTTGGTCCGGCCGCGCGCCTATGAAAAACAAAGCTGTGCAGCCGCCATTTTGTTTTATATTACTTTGAAAAAAAAATAGTTTATACAGTTTATGATATGTACAATAAAGGACCTTTTTCATAATTTTGCTTTATTCCATTGTCCCGCTTAAAAAAATTCCCAAAATATACTTATTTTTTCCGCTACAGTGGCCTTACCCCTCAAACCCGTCCAGTTGATCCAACGACAGGGCCAGACATTTTTTTACAATTGGTGAATACCAATTTTGTTTGGGTTCGTGTGGAGAATGAATATTCGCATGCCTTACAAACTCCTCTAGCAATTGGGGTAGGATTAATTTATTTTTGAATTGAGGACAGAGAATTTTGGGTTCAGGGTGGTGACGAATTAGATTATGAATCGCTGTTTTCAGTTTTCTGGAAATTACCCCGGTTTTATCGCAGAGCTTGATCGTATTGAATGATCCAACAGCGAAGTAACTCCCGGATGGACACCAGCTGGCCGAAGTCACAGGATGGTCACCAGGCCCACTACTGTAAAGTTGATTCCCTGTCGAATCCCAAACCTGGAATTGTACACCAATGTACATATACCTGAGCTGAAGAAACGACGTAGCAAAATAATGCATTTAAGGCTGTCATCCCATGTGACAGGTTAAAAAAAACGACTTTTTTTGCGCGTATTGCCAAAAATTTGGGCGTG
Organism: Ophion obscuratus; assembly: GCA_964007375.1. Classification (NCBI taxonomy): domain Eukaryota; kingdom Metazoa; phylum Arthropoda; class Insecta; order Hymenoptera; family Ichneumonidae; genus Ophion; species Ophion obscuratus. The sequence goes on along the minus strand of OZ023320.1, from coordinate 23,914,138 downwards.
TCATATGGGCCTGGCATAGCAGGCTAATGGCGAGTCAACATTTTTCTCTGTGTAAATCGTATTTTAACTTTTGAACACGTTTTTCTCAAAACTGTATTTTTCAAATTGGTTTCCATGATATCTCGAAATCTATTGAACAGATTTCGCTCAATTTTTTATGGTATAGTAGACACATATGTAGGTCTAACCGGAACTAGAATATTTCTGATATCTGGCATAGTTTTTTTTTAAGCTGAAAAATTCGAAAAAAATGACGAAACGTGGAATTGCCCTTTTTAAAACACTCAGGTCTACAAATTAAAATGCTGCTTGATTTTTTTATTTTCGATCAGCAAACCTTCGGAATCATGACAGCCGTCAGCCAATTTTGTTTTCACACGAATGTCTTCCGTACGGTATAAAGTCTGATTAACTCGTTATTTTTGGTCGTCAGTAACGTCAGTGCTTAACATTGCGTCTACTGGATGGCGAAGGAGAAATCCTAAATGTTTTTCCATTGTCGATCATAAAGAATGATTATGACGTATACCTTAAAGCGGCAATCTTCGCCTCCGGAAACGATGAGGCCGTGACTGTGATTCCAGGATACAACGAGCACCAAGCCTTCGTGAGCGTACCACTAAAGAAAAATAAATTTCAGTGACGCTTCTAGCAACCTTTTCATAGCGACGTTACCTTCAGAGGTTTCGCGTTCGAATTCAATGACTTGACGAACAAATGGGAGCCTTGAGAATACAATACACTGGAACAATCGGGACTCCAGGCTGCGCTGAGAATCGATAAACTACCTCGAACTATGGTGGAACGTAACATTCCACTACGAGACCATACTTTTGCAAAACCATCCTCACCAGCTAGAAAAATAATTTAATTCACATTACCTCTGTTATTCGAGCTTCATTTCATTAATCGATTCATTACGGACTCGCAAATGATTAGTTCAATAAATGCATGCCTGTGAGTAAAGCTGAACCATCGTAGGCCCATTTGCCAACCAGAGTTGCACCTTTGTGTGCGTCCACGCTTTTTTCCACTCTTCCGGTTTTGTTGACAAGATGAAATTTACCTGAGAAGCATAATACAACTTTCGTCACTTTAATACCGAATTGTTGATTCTGCTATTCGTGTGATTTATCAAAGTAACTCTTGGAGTCGCGAAACAACGTACTATTAAAGCACGTGCTAGTCGGGAACTACAAACAATGCAAGTCAACAATAATCGTAAGGTAAATATATGATAATTAATCACTTAGGATCGTATCACACATGTGCGATCAATAAAAGCCATAGCGGCACACTGTATATACACACAACTGAAGAACAAGAAAGAATAAATAATCATCATCATAAATGAAATTCAATAAAAAAAAATAAACTAATTATATAAAATTGAATTGAAAATGGAAGACGAGATGAATTGAATGGATGAAATCCACATTCAAGTGGGGATATTTTTTCGCGTTATATTTTTTTTGTCGAGATAAAATATAATTAATTAATATAAAAAAATAAAAAATACGCGTAGACGTTGAAAAATAGCCACTTTTGATCATTTATTTTTAAAAGGAACAAAACGTTTTACATTCATGACACTTCAGGTACAATTTATTACATAATTAAACTGTTTGCATACATTTTTTTCATAAAAGCACATTGCAAAATGGCGACGTTATGGCGTGGCCTTTCAAGAAGGTGTCGCCGGCAGTTGTCCGTTTGTGGAAAATCCAACGACTTCAATATTGATCTGAAAAATTAGAGCCAAGAATTTTTAGTATTTTAACATCCAAATGCTAAACTTATACCTAAACAATATTTAGAAAGATAAAAATTTGAAAAAAAAACGGGACTCCCCAGAAAATAATTGAAATTTCACACAAAATTTTCGTTTTTTTTGGCAATAAAAAGTACCATTTAAAAGTGATTTTCATAAACAAGTAAGTATAAGTTCAAGGTAATATTGTTATTGAGTTGTGTGTGCAATTTTAGCGCGATCGTTCAACTAGTTACAAAGTTATGTTTCCAATAAACTTAAAGAATGCAGTTTTGAGATAATTGTGTTATAAAGCTTATTTCTTCAATAATGAGCTGCGCCGCTCCTGTCGAGTCACTCGATGCTGATCCATATTGGCAGTATGCATTTTGGTTTGCTGCCCAATAATAACATCCAAAGTACTCATTGTGCGTGAAATCGAATCGTATCCGTCATTAAGGACAGTAAGGGGTATAAAATCATGTGCGAATTTAACAATTATTTTTTGTATGAAAAAGTGATTCACTCATAAAATGAATTACACATTTATTTAGAATGAATATCAAGCTGTTAGAATTTTTTTCGATGTACCAAATGGCCGACTACTAATATTTTCTTTTGTTATTTTTTTTAGGTGCTCCGTGGCATGACATTTAGCATCCACAATTTTTTACCTAGAGCGAGAAACAAAAATGTTCGTCAATCTACATTAGAATATCTAGAGAATTACGTACGGAATTTAAAAAATATTGTTTTATTCAAAAGTTGTAGGTATTTGATATTAAGAAATGATTTTTCAGTGAAAAATTTCGTTATAACTGCTCATAAACTGCTCATAAAATGAAAAGTTTTCGATTAATCAGAAATTCCGTACGTACTTCTCTGCGAAATGCAATTAGGAACATAAATTTTAAATATAAAGTAAATGGAGTCAAAATTGTTGAAGTTATTTGTCACGCCAATTGGAAAAAAGCTGTTTCGAGAAGTTTCGAGTAGTCGGCCACTTTGTACATCGGAAAAAAAATATATTTTCTAACGGTAACACGCGTTTTGACCCGACGACAAAATATCCTCGACAAAATATCCGCGACAAAATATCCGCGACAAAATATCCGACGACACAATATCCGCAGGATAAAATATCCTCATGACAAAATATCCGCAAGACAAAATATCTGCCGATATTATATCCGCTGTCGGTAATTAAATCTATGATTAACGTTATTACTCTTAAACTAGGACAACTGGCTTCATGAGACAGTCAATGTTTTTCTCTCTGCTGTGTATGTAGTGCTAATGTTTCTTGAAGGAATGACGTTGTGGTGCTACAGTTTAAAGTGTGTATGTAGTGCTACAGTTTAAAGTGTTTAAAGAAGGGAGCAAAATTATTAATATATGACGGATATGTTTATTCAAAAAAGAGTGTGAATAAAACAAGCATAACTTGGCGTTGTGTTGAGCATAAGAAACGTTCATGTAATATTATTGTATTACATCCTATTATAGTACATACTATTATTATAGTATCCAAGTACAATGACATGGATCATATACAATATTTGCGTGGCATTGCTAACAATATTTTATTAAACTAATATTATATACAAAAACTTTACAATAAAGAAATAAGTGCAATGAAGAAGCTCGTATTATGCCCCCACCCCACTATCTCACACACCCCACAAAGGTGTTTTGCGCGCGACCCCGTTGATGTGGTGGACGAGATTTAGGATTTTGTCTCGCGGATGTTTTGTCATGAGAATATTTTGTCTTTCGGATATTTTATCTTTCGGATATTTTGTCTTTCGGATATTTTGTCGTCGGGTCAGATGTGACGTAGCCTTTCTAACAGCTTGATATTCATACTGAATAGATGTGTAATTCTTTTTATGAGTGAATCACTTTTTCATGCGATAAAAAATTGTTAAATTCGCACATGATTTTATACTCGTTACTGTGGCCTAACCCCTTAAACAGTTCGGCGGCCAAACATGCAGTAATTTCAACAATGGTAAGCCCAGAATGCAGATGTTTTGAAGCGTAGCGCCACGGTCGAATTAAAACTTTGGTTCACATTCTGTGTATACCCGCCTAAGCATCTTTAAAGTAGATTATCTTGGCCCAGGTCTTCAGAAATATGAAGAATATGCTTTTACACTTACCGATGATCCAAAGGTTCCAAATTTTCTTCAATAGCGTCAGCTTTTTGTCATTTACTCCAGCTGTCGGCATATGATAATACGTTGATAGTATGGCTTTCATAGCTTCGAGGCTATTTAAATTTCTTCTCATAGGATCGTAGTACGAAATGAGTTTTCTTTATTAAATTTTCAGTAATTTACCTCTTCCTCCAAGCTTTTGAGTTTCCTTCACATTCCACATCCGACTGTCCATACTTTTTCCACTTTTCTATTGCACTCACCTTCGATTTCTTGAAAATCATTTCCTTATGGATTAAAACCGCGAACAGTCCCTTATACTGCGGCGCTCTCCAGCAAAGCGGTGTGGTGAGTCACGTTCACAAGCACGAACTTCGGAGTGGCTACCATTTTCGCTCCAAAACTGTACCACCGTTTTCTTAAGGGGTCTTCTCACTTTCGACGCTAAAAAAGGCTTTTTTCATGAATTTTTTGATCTGTTTATATTCTAGATATTGATATAAAAGTTGTTACACTTAATACACTTTCGAAATATATTTTTAAACAAATTTATGTTTTTATGTAACCCAAACAAACTTAAAACGCGTTTTTCTCGAAACAACGTTTTTCGACGGCTTGTTGATAAAATCTTCGAAACTACTGAACCGATCCTTACGAAATTTTAACCATATTCTTTACAACTATAGCTAGAGCGCACATCAATGATTTTTTAAATTTTCATATTTACTATTTTTCCCCAAAAAACGATGAAAAAAACTTTTTTTTTTTTTTTTTTCTTTTTTTTTTTTTTTTTTTTTCGAAAAGTGTCCGCGTTTTGTTATTTTTGCATGTATCAAAAATCGTATGATATGGGCTATAGCCATTAACATACTGAATCTAAAACCGTTTGATTTTTTTGTTTCGAACGATCCATCTCCGAGATTTCATCAACAGCGCAGACTTACAATTTTTTAAAGACATTTTTTTAACTACCATTTTCATCTGTAAATAGTGATTTGAATAAATATATATTTTGAAAAAATGTATTTCGAAAGTGTATTTATCACGTATAACAACTTTCACATCAATATCTATAATATAAATCTATCCAAAAAATGCATGAAAATAGCCTTTTTAGCTTCTAAAGTGAGAAAACCCCTTAAGATGATAAACTGACATCTTACGTAAAAAAAAAAAAAAATTCTTGCTACACGTATTCTCTCCCTTAAATCCGTAATTACATGGTGTTTTTGTTGGCCAAAAAGAATGAACTTTACTGAAAATTAACAGTTGGTTCCTGAACCGCTATTTCCATTGAAAAAAATCGTTTTTTTCTGTACCTTTTTAAGTATGTTTCATGTAAACAGATGTAAACATTTGGCGATTCGCATGCTGGGAAAGTAAATAACACATTTCAATCGGCTCACCATCGGCTGTCGTAATAAGCAGTATATCTAGAGATTGTTTTTTCACGGCATTTCCAAGACTGGGACGTGGATGCCATTGCATGTCCGTGGGATAAAAACTCGTGGGGAATTCTACGATGGTAGAAGCCCGAGCTACTCCACCTTCCAATTGCCAGCACATCAATCTATGATCTTCCCTGATATAGATACGAGAAAAATATATATCATCGTCATGTTTAAGCTCAGCTGAGATTTGCGAGTATTTTTTAGGGGCAAAAATAAATACTCACCCACAGGAGTAGATTTCTTCCGCAGAACTCCAAGCTACACACGACACCAAACGCTTGTGGCCATTGCTGTTTTTCAAAGATATTTTGAATTTCATTTTGACAACAACATGGAGGAATTTTCCTCGAAACTACGAGGTAGATTGAACAATCGTTCGATGAGAACTGTGAAGCGGCTGCACGCGTCGTCGCGTTGCCATAGAAACCGAGAAAACGTAACATTGCCTTGAAATACACGGCGGCGATCTACAAATTTCTGTCACCCTCCGGGAATTAACGAATGTGCAAAATCCATTATTTTTGAGGAAATGAGAAATTTCCAAAACTTGAAAAAAAAATCCAAGTCGTGCTTAACTTCAAATAACGAAAATTGAAGGCCTGTGTAGAGGGTGTCCTGTAATTAATGGATAATCCTGGAACTGTCGATAAGTCAGATCGTGTCCTACTATATGCTGGAATTTTAGTTTAGTAAAAGTTCCACGGTTTTCGAGATTTCGGGCTTTTGTTATCATCCGCTTTTGAATTTTTCCATGCCATTTCTACAAATGATAACTTTTTTACCCGGTTAAAAAAAATACTCTTGGTTATTCGTTCTATCTAGAAGTGTCTTCTTTTTAACCTCAAATGTTAGGAAAACTTTATGAGAAAATATCTTATGCAGAATTTTCATACAAATCAATTCGAACATCTGACTTTGATAGCCTGCGGTGTAAAAAAATGTACTACGCATATCGTGCCAATTACTCTAAAAAAGTGGCTTAGTTATTGTCCATTCTAAAATGGTATTATTAACATTTGTCTTTTAATTCTTTTTATCGAATTTCAAATGAACTAAGTCGTCTTATTGCAAATTTTTTATTGACATAGAAAATATAAAAAATGATGTTACCAGCGAGTGGTGCGAGCTGTTTTATGGTTTGGGGCATGTGAACAATGGAAATGGTATGTATGTATGTATTTGTATGAAAATTCTGCGCGAGATCTTCTTTCATAAAGTTTCCTTAACATTTAAGGTGAAAAAGAAGATATTTCTAGATAAAACAATCAAGATTTTTTTTAAACCGGATAAGAAAAAGTTATCGTTTGTAGAAATGGCATTCGAAAAACCAAAAGCAGATAATTTTTTTTTAAATAACAAAGCCCAAAATCTCGAAAACCGTGGGACTTTCAATAAACTGAAATTCCAGCATATAAGTAGGACATGATCTGACCTATCAACAGTTGCAGGATTATCCATTAATTACAATATAGTGAAGAAAAAATATTGACCTTTATGGATAAAAAAAATGTTATATTAAGACGGAATGACACCTCATCGCGGTCGGTATGGTAGAACAATTATAGATACCCAAAAATTTCTGAAACGGCTCTTCAGATCCCATCGAAACTTTGCCAAACGACGTCAAATAGATAGACGAACAGCTGTCTGCCCCTCAAATTTTCTGAATTTGAGGGACAGACAGCTGTTCGTCTATCTATTTGACGTCGTTTGGCAAAGTTTCGACGGGATCTGAAGAGCCGTTTCAGAGATTTTTGGGTATCTATAATTGTTCTACCATACCGACCGCGATGAGGTGTCATTCGGTCTTAAGGTAATCCTATCGCTGCGCACTAGTCATACCATTGATTATACTTGAGGCTTGTACAATTTATAATTTTAACATAGGCAACACAATAATTTGCAACAACCAAGATTTTCCATACGTAAACTGTTGAATGAATGTTCACATTTAATTAGAAAAATGAAAAAATAGTTATTCCAACGATCCGCGCAGTGTTTCTAGGTTTGATATTTGGCAACATTGGTTCTATCTCCGTCTCTTTTTACTCAACCAGGCGAGTTTAACGTCCGTGCTTTTCAACGTTGATCTGTCGAAACAATGTCAGGTACGGGAAATATGTATGCGGGCCACCACTGGTAAAGAGCGTGTAAAAATTGTGTCGGCGAAATATGTCGGTTAAAGATGAAATACGTGTGAGAAAATTCGAATGAGTGAAATGAGGTTAGGACTACAGTCAGCTGTTGCCTTGCTGTCACGTCTCTTTATCGTAGCAAGTGGTAATAATTCCAATACCGGAAGTTCAAATTAAACTTGATATTACATAAAAATTAAGTCAATAAGCGTAATTTTTCTGAGAACATTGGATTAGTACAAGTGTTAAGTATGTACAAAACTGATTATTTTTAAAAATCTGACCAATTCCCACTATTACATACACTTTTGTAGCGACCGGAAATTAGCTTTTTCTGTGTCATCTCGGAATTCCTTCACACAAATACGCAACTTTAATCTTGTTTTCTCTGTAATTAGGTCGATAACCGACCCTGAAATTTTACAGAGACGATTATTAATATATTTAGTGAAACTCGAAAAAAAAATCCTATGGATTGAAGCCTGGCGATAAAACTACCTTAAAAAGGAAGTGCAGATAGTGGATGTACGAGAGCGAGGGAGACAGATCGAAGGCGTATGTGCCTTCGTCTCAATTTGAAAATTACGTCTGTAGTCAGGACATTGTATTATTTTTGCCATTTATGACTCACGTGTAATCTACATTAAAATACGTAAATACGTCAATTTTACATATTTTTATTAAAGCGCGCTTGATACAATCCCCCAATTCTTTCTCACTTTCCACAACCTCATTGAATTATTTATTTCAACGTTTTTTTTGTCATTTCTTTGTTTTTTTTTTAACATTGTAATTTCCCGAAAAATCGAGATTCCTCGGTAAATCGATGGGACTTTCAGGACTGTTCGCGATATTCTGCTGTTGCACCCATCAAACATTTTCGACGTTGGTCACATTTGGTATATCGTCGCGATGCGTTATACTGTGTGTACGAAAGATTGTTATTCTTTCTTCTTTCTCTCTACGGTTCCCGAAATTTCGTTATATACAAAATAGAATATCTTCGAGCAACATTTATATCTGTACAACCGAGATATTGATAGTTACAATTCTGAGAGTGGAGGCATTACAGCTGTATCAGAGAATTGAATAGTTTTTTTTTCAAATTGAGAAAAGACTCAAGAAAGCTCCGAGTTTTTTTATAAATTCTCGTAAAGAATCTCAAAATTTGTTGTCTTTAATAACACTTTATCGAAAATTTTGGATCGCTGAAATTTTCTAGCAAAACGAAAATTTTAGAGCTACTTTATTCCACTGCAGAGAGAAATTTAGTTTCGATTTTTCGACCTGCTGAAAATAACAATTTGTAGAATTACACATGAATGTCCATAATCCATAATTACATTTACAGTGTAAATTAAAGATAATTATACGAAATTGGTATTAAAAAGATCGATATAGTTTGTAAATCTTGAGTTCTCTGATACCAGTTGAAACGTCTCGATTCCGATTGCAAACGAAACAACATCAATGAATAAAAAAACATCCAAGTCTGAGAAGTCTTCATTGACGTGAATGGATTTATTGCACGGAAATGAAAATAAAAATGGCAAATCGAATTCCGCGTCATAAAATATATATTATATGTATATACTATGTATATTAGATACAAATTCATATATTCGTACGATAACGCATAATCGTGGCCGGAAACCTAACGCGTATTCACGCGAGTACGATTGTTGTGTCAAGAATAACGATCCTTTTTTTTTGACAAACCATAATATACTCGATTTCATTGCTTGGTAACTGTGGACGCACTTTTTCTGCTTTCCGATGAGATTCAACGTAATTGATCATTTTTATATTAAAAAGGTATACACATCGCAACGTCGTACGCAAGAACGTCTTTGTATCCCGTGCGCCATTTTTTTTTGTCTTCTTCTTAGGAACCATCGTAGATAATATCAAACCTGGAACGGTCGTTCCACCCAATTGCTTAATACTGTTATTTATACATATTGTGCGAAATCTTCCCCAGCAACGACCCAACGTTCTTCCCTCAATGCAAATAGAAAGCTGAAAGAACACGGAGCCATGCTGGTCAGACGTGATGTTGTTTTTCTTTGTTCGTCTCTTCGCATCGACCGACATCGGTGTCTCTCTTTCTCGGACAGAAACGTTAACGAAAAAGCCCGAGGCGAAAATACATCGATAAATCATTCCACATCGAACGGGAGATTTGCCCACGTCGAATTTAACAATAAGACACGAAAATCATGCCCAATATCGAAAAACTGTTCTAGCTTTTACAAAAATTCCTTCAACGTTGTTAATTAATACATTAATTACAGATTGTTATATACAAACTTACAGTCTCGTCATGGAATGGTATGACAATATACAATATATATATATATATAAACTAGCCTATGTATATTATGATCGTTGATGCCTTAATATTCAGTTAAAATCTATATTACAAATAGCTGGATACGTACGAGGGATTTTTAAAAAATACTTGTAAATATTCGAATTTTCATTTACATAAGAATCGTACATGAAAAAAAAAACGATAAATCTGTCGATAATAGTAATGCAGAGATATATCACCATTTCTATATTAACAAGTTCTCCTTCGACAGATTAAAGAGAAAGTCGAGCGAACAATGTGCACAGATACTTGTTCTCAGAACTGACAAAACAATCCGTCGTATTTGTTAGAGTGGTAATTTTTTTCAATTTAAGGGGAGAGCTACCTTTCGGCGAGAAAAAAATTTGCTGATTTTCATGATTTTTTTAAAAGGAAAGATTTCTTCACCATTTTTGAGACGTTATTTTTTAAAACTTAAAATAAGTATTTTTTAAATGCAAATTGTAGCCATTTTTTCCGGAAAATTCAATCTTTTTGTTGCAAAGCGTACCATTTCATTGATTTTCAACGTTTCTCACTTTTTCTTGGTTCATATTCTGCGTATGAGTGTTAATGAAAGAAAAATCTTCGTTGGTTTTTCTTCAGATTAATCCCGCCGAGGCTACGTGTCACGCCGTCTGAAAGCATTCGCCGCGACCCGTTTAGACGATCGCGCCATACCTCCGCCATTTTAAAAGAATAATAATAAAAAATACCATGTAACAGCCAAAAGTAGTAATAAAACATACCCCAAGTCTTAAAAATAGTGAAGTTTTTCGTTAAAAAAAAAATCATGAAAATCCGCAATTTTTTCCTCGCCTAAAGGTATCTTCCCCCTCATCGGATCGCCCGTGAAATTGGTGCCACGTATCGGAAAAAGTAATATTCAAACTCTACCTTTTTGAATCACCGTTCGCATTTTTTTCCCTCCGAATCCACCGTGCCAGATTACTCCAGTCGTAAAATTACGGTAGCAAAAAAGCGTCGCGCGTGATTCGGAAAAGTACATGGAGCTTTTAATATTCTCGACACAACATTACACAGACAATCGAATGAGTTTCACGAAGCTTCGTTCAATGAATATCATCATTAGTTCTGTTTTTGAAGATTCTTTCTCTTCGTCCAGGCACCATTTTCGCCGGTTTCCCCGTTGAATTCGATAAAAGGAAGAGAAAAAAACTTGAAAAGTAGATTACCACTGTGTTAAAGCGTTGTCCGCCACGATAAATTCAACATATGCTCAGACAATACAATTTGCGGCCACATGACATATGCGACCAACGTGGCGATCAACGTGTAAACGACTAACGACAACCGCCTCATTAGTGAACGGATAAAAATATCTTACTTAATTTTGATCCTTGGGAAACCGCTTGGGGTCAACGTGACTTCCTTTTCAAGCAGACATAATGCGTTTCATCCGCTGAGACGAATGTTTAGTCGAATGTTGCGAAATCAATGATCGACAACGGCGAAATGTCATTCGCCCCAACTGAAATTGTTCGATTTAGCATCATCCAACAGCATTTCACCGTGTATGAACGTCCTATCGATAAATTTATGATCGTTCGTTCGATATCATCGTCCGGCTTTATCCAAGAGAGAACGAGGAGGAGGAAAGAAACAAAAAAAAGATAGAGAGCACGAGCTCAGTTGATAGCATGGCTGTTTCTACGTCTTAGGAACACTCGACTGTTTACCGGATAAACACGAGTCAAAAGTATGAGAGAGCTGCCAAGTGCTAGCTTGACGGGCGTGTGTCGACCGCCGGGTAACCTTATGAATACCGTAGCTACCGCGGCAACTCCATCGTCGGTCGGTTCGACCGCCACCGGTCTTACGTCACTGTGAAAATTCACGAGTTTGTTTCGTCTTCCTTTGCGCTGTGGTGAGCTCGGACTACAATCGTTACCGTCACGATCGTAAAGTATGGTCGCCGAAGCGAAAGGCCTCTTTGCCATGTGCAACATCTCGACAACGTGTCTACGTCGGGCACGACGAATATCAGCAGCCTGCTTCGTCTTCCACGCGACAACGCAAGCGGCCAGAAATAAAAAGAAACAGGAGAAAAAGACGGAGAAGAATACGAAGAGGTCAATGTGCAGTTGATCTTGTCGGAAAAATATCATTCCGTAAGCTGCGCGACCGTTTATCTCGGGATACGGCGTGTCGATTGCTCTCAGGGCGATGTGAAATTTCGTCTGACCAAGCTCGTGTTTGTCCTGCGGTAGTGTCAGTACCAAACGATTCGTCAAATTTCTCACTACGAGAAACGTGTTTCTTCGGTCTATCGTGAGAAACGTCGCGAGCGCGTCGGCGTGTCGTTCTAGCACTAGATACTGCGGTCCCATGTTCCAATTCGCCTCCGAACTCGACGAGTTACTGCCGTACGGGTATGTACTTTGCGAGTGAAACTCGACTACTCGAGCACCCGGCGGTGGATGCTCGCCAAGCCAATTCTCGTAAGGATCCTTGCGCCATTTGAATCGGTGGTCCAGTTCAACCTGAAAATCCACGAGATCTCGTTCACATCGTCGTCAAAGGCACCAAAACGAGTACGAACTTAACTTATTCTCTTTGCGTGATCTGTAAGAATGCAGAAGTTACATTTTTTGGATGCTTTACGCACTGGAAGATTCTCTGTGAGACAGTTGAATAAGATTTTAGATGAATTCGGAACGCATCGATTGCAATTTTATTAACGGCGTTAGACCGATGTATATTGCCATCAAATTTAAAAAAATCGCTTCTACGTCTAAAAAATGATGTCTCCAAATTACAAGTTAAATTGCGAATAATTCAAATTGTACTATTTAGTCATATTGGCCAAATGAAAACAACGAATAAAAACTAGACGCGTATTTATCGTAGCGACTTTCGTAAAAAGGATCAAGTTCCGAAACGCTCTTGTATTTTGATGCGCACCCTTGTATTTTGAGACGCTGATCACGAATGTGATAGTGAAAATACCCGCAAAGCGGATTTTCACAGTCAAAACTCACAAAAACGGATTTTTAAAAAAGTTTTTCTGTTTTAATTTAATAAATGTTGATATTAGAGATAAATGATTCATACAAAAGTTGTAACCTACAAAAAGATTGATCTTCATGTTCCATACAAGTTTTTTTCAAAACAATTCTGTTTCGATACAAATGGGGTAATGCTCGGGTGTAGTTCCGAAAAGCCCATACCGCCGATTAATTTGTCATTTCGTGTACCCATGTATTGTGACGCACTGATCACGAATATGATAGTGGAAATACACGCAAATTTTATTTTCAAGGTTAAAACTCACGAAAACTGTTTTTTTTTAAGTTTTTCCATTTTATTTTAATAAACGTTGATCATAGAGAAAAATGTTTCCTACAAAAGATGTAGCCTATAAAAAGATTGATCTTTATGTTCTATACAGTTATTGTCTAAAACCATTTTGTTTCGAGAAAAATGGGACAATGCTCCGATGAGTACATTTTGCTAGACTCTATTAGTTTCGATATTATTTACTTAAGCATGCTACCACGGGAAAGTTGGAGTTTAGTCTTTAAAGTGCATGTTTATTTTTTGTAATTTATTTTTTGCTTTTTTGTATTTTATTTTATTTTTTGCATTTTTGTATTTCATTTAATCATTTGCCTTTTTTTATTTTCTAGACTAAACTCTAACCTTCCCGCGGTAAAGTGCGTAAGTGGATGAAGTCGAAACTAATGTACTTAGGAAAATGTACTTATTGGAGCATTATCCCATTTTTCTCGATACAGAATGGTTTTAGACAAAACCTGTATAAAACATAAAAGATCAATCTATAGGCTACAGCTTTTGTAGGAAACATTTTTTAATCAACATTTATTAAAATCAACATTTATTAAAATAAAATAGAAAAACTTTTAAGATAATCCTACCGCTTCACACTAGTCATACTTGAGACTTGTATAATTTATTTACATTTATAACATATGCAAAAAGATAGTATTAACTAAATTTTCCACGTGCAAACTGTTTAATGAATGTTCACATTTAATTAGAAAAATGAAAATATAGTTATTCCAATGATTCGCGCAGTATTTCTAGGTTTGATATTCGGCAATTTTGGTTCTATCTCCGTCTCTTTTTACTCAACCAGGCGAGTTTAACCTCCATGCTTTTCAACGTCGATCTGTCGAAACAATGTCAGGTGCGGGAAATATAAAGCATTGTATTCGAGCCACGACTGGTAAAAAGCGTGGAAAATTTGTGTCGGCGAAACATGTCGGTTAAAAATGAAATATGTGTGGAAATTCGAATGAGTGAGATGAGGTTAGGACTACAGTCGGCTGTTGCCTTGCTGTCGCGTCTCTTTATCGTAGCAATTGGTAATAAATCCAATACCGGAAGTTCAAATTAAACTTGATATTACATAAAAATTATGGCAATAAGCGTAATTTTTTCTGAGAGCACTGGATTACTACAAGTGTTCAGTATATACATCTGATTATTTTTCAGAATCTGACGGATTCCCACTATTATATACACTCTTGTAGCGGCCGGAAATTGGGTTTTTATATGTCGTCTCGGAATTTCTTAACAAAAATACGCAATTTTAATATTTCTTTTCTCTGTAATTAGGCCGATAAACGACCCTGAAATTTTCCAGAGACAATTATTAATATATTTAGTGAAGCTCAAAAAAAAATTATGAAAATCCTATGGATGGAAGCCTGGCGATAGAACTACCTTGAAAAACCAGTTTTTGTGAGTTTTAACCTTGAAAATCAAATTCGCGGGTATTTTCAGTATCACATTGGTGATCAGCGAGTCAAAATACATGGGTACACGGAATTCCAAATTAACCGGTGGTATAGGCTTTTCGGAACTACACTCCGTACAAATTGTTGATACATAACTGCTGCAATTATGAAACGATTTAAAAAAATCGTTCCTTTCTATCTGTTCAATCGTAATCGTTTTCGTGTGCACTACAATTATTAATTTATATCTATCCGTTGTTTTTCAATAAACTAGCATATGCGCTGAAGTAGGCCTTTTTCGAAAGTTTATGTTCAACCACGCAGGATAATTCGCCAAATTGGTTTTTCTACTTGTTTGTAGCATATTTTAATACTCATTTGGAGAAGAGTTGCGGTGTCCACAACGGATTCATGTACTTCTCCTGATTCTTATGACAAGAGCTTAACATTATAAGAAAAATAATTTCGGGCAGCTGAAACATATGTGAAATGAGCCCGAGAGGTATTTTCAAATATCTACCATAGATTTAGAAAAAGAAACCCTAAAAATCATTTTTTGACGATTTGATGAGAGATACGCCTGTGTTAAAACCGATGTACCAACATATTTCAATACTTGGATACACTGCTTGCACAAAAATATTCGGACGAGACTGATAAAATTATCAAAACTCACGTCTTGATAACCGGTAGTCGAGTTCAGCGTCACGACGAACGAATCATCGCGGGGACTGAAGAAAAGATCGAGAGCTCCTTGAGTCACGTCAACCATGACTCGAATGTCGACGTTCATGAAGCGCGGCTGTACCATGTAAAATACCGTTTGTCCAGGATTCAGGGGTTTCGGTTTCATCTTGCACTCGTCTGCGAATCGAGAATACAACGTGAGCGAGTATAGAAAATACGCAAGCGACGTGTTACCGAGGTCACGATAGATAGTACGAACCGTAAGTTCCTCCAAAAATAACAGAACGTAGCAGTTCAACAGGAAGAATGTATCAAGTTTTTTTTTTTTGGAGCAAAGTAGGAGAGACCGATAACGTGCCAGGAGTTTCATTCGTTCATTCGGAATAATCGGGATAGAAATTGGGTGGAATAAGATTTCGAGACGTAGCTACGCGCATTTACATTGACTCGGGAGGAAAATAACTCACCGATCAATTTCGAATCGAAGCACATCTTGTTGTCCACCGTTACCGTCTTGTAACACTGATGACCCATCGTCGGTGTGCCCGCGTAATTTTCACGACACTTGCTACATTGCACCATCCAGCAGGGAGTTCCACCCGCGTTCGTGCCCTTCGTCGGACCGCTCGTGCACGACGGTTCGCTCTCGGTGTTGTTGCCGCAGTTGCACTTTTCACCCGTTACCGGGTCGCAAGTGAAACCGTGGCCGTGACATTCGCAGCTGTCGTAAAAGTCGAGGAAAATTATACGATGGTTAGATTCGATCAGCAGCGTTGATCCGGGACGCGGGAAATAACATTCTGCTGGCTGCTTCGTGTGGTGGGAAGAACATGCGAGTACTCACGGACGACAAACATCGCGGAGATCCTCGGTACCCCGGAAGTAGCCCGAAACACATTCACCGCATTTATCTCCCCTTGTGTTGTTACCGCAATTGACACACTTTGCTTTCGCAACAGGACCCTCCACCAGCTGTTTCGTCAGGAGTTCAATCGACATTTTGTCCACAGAGTTGGGATCCTGGAGAAAGAAACGATCTACGAATTAATCTGCATCCCCGTCTCGAAAATATACATATGGGGCATTCCACGCCAAATCGACCACTTTTAGACCCGACCCCTCTTGGTTTGGCTGAAATTTAAATATGTTATTGGTTTCTTCGAAAAACGCTTGTGTAATTTTTTTCAATTTTTTTTCCCCATATTCGGAAATATGTAGTGAATTTTTAAAAGATCGACGTTTTTTCAAGTACTCATTAGTTTCTGAAAAATTGACCAAATAAGATCTTTTTTTGCAATGGACTTTATGAAAAAAAAAAAGATTTCAAAGATATTTAGATTCATCTTCGATATAATTTTTTAGTTTTTTGGAAAAAACCCGAACTTATCAAAGTTCGACCTTTTTTATTTTCGATCTTTTTTCTCATAAAAACAATTTGATAAATTTAGCGTTTTTTGCCGCAAGACCCATCGTGGTAACATTTTTCATCCTATTTTTTTTTAATTAGAATTTTGTATTCTAGATTTTTTCAAATTTTTTTCTATGATGCAATAATGGCAATTAATAAATTCTATGGTTTAAAAAAATCCAGTGCACTATTTCATTTAGATTGATTAATGTTCAGAAAATTCACGAGTATTTTAATTTGCCACTTAAATGATTAAAAATGATTGGAAAACTCTT
This sequence comes from Ophion obscuratus, assembly GCA_964007375.1. Taxonomy (NCBI): domain Eukaryota; kingdom Metazoa; phylum Arthropoda; class Insecta; order Hymenoptera; family Ichneumonidae; genus Ophion; species Ophion obscuratus. Next base: position 23,897,196 of record OZ023320.1, on the reverse strand, counting down.
TGAATATGTTGATATTATATACAAATTATTGAATACCATAGAATCAACGATTTGAAATTACATCATCATAGGAGAAAGATAAATTGTGAAAAAATCAAAATGAAAGATGTTTCAATTTGGAAAAAGAAATCGAAAGAAAAATCTTCCCATGTTGGATCTTGCGGCAAAAAACGCGGAATGTATCATATTTTTTTACGAAAAAAAAAAAAATCAAATACGAAAAAATTCGAACGATGGAAAATCCGTGTATTTTAGTTTTGCTTCAGTTTTACACATGCCTGTGCAATTTTTGTCAAATTTTTCTACATAATAGGAAATATATCGTAAATTTCTTAGAAAAAAATTATGTTTTTTTTAAGTTTTTTGTTTTGAAATGTACTTTATGAAGACATTTTTTAAAATATTTAATTATTTAAAAACAAATGTCTTCATAAAGTACATTTCAAAGCTAAAAACTAAAAAAAAAAAAAACAAATTTTGGCTAAAAGTTCACTACATATTTCCGATCTTGTAGAAAAATTTGAAAAAAAATTACACAAGCGCTTCTAGAAAGAAACAATAACGTATTAAAATTTCAGCCAAATTAAAAGGGGTCAGGTTTGAATGTGGTCGATTTGGCGTGGAATGCCCCACATATATATATTTTTTTCCACTCATGCGGCTTCAAGGTTCTCGCGTATCGTCACAAACTTACGGATACAGTCATGCTCTCGTTGATGCAAATTCGCGTATGCCCGTTGCAATATTCCAAGCACGGAACGCATTGTCCGTTGTCAGCTGGATTACCGACGTAAAGCGGCTCGCACTTGTCGCACTGAGGGCCCATCGTGTTATTGTGACATTTCAAACACTCGTCAAGCTTGTCGGGACCGGCACAGTTGCTGTGGCCGTTGCACTGACACTGTATCGAACAATTTGCCCCGACGTATCCAAAATCGCAACGGCAGACATTCGGCTCGACGCATGTACCTCGCACGCACCCTTGAGTGCACATAGGTACGCACGTCTTTCGCCCCAACTCGTTGAACGACCATGTACTGCAATTTCGCAAGAAAAAGAAAAAGATGTTGACGTGAAAAAAAGGTGTTACCGATGTAAAAAGCATCCAAGAGAAGAAATCGGCTCACGTTTCCGTTTTGTATCCATCGCCGCACATGCACTCGAAGCCTGCGTCGAGATCGAAACATTTTTCGCTCTTCGGCGAGCAGGTATGATGTCCGTTCATACATTCGTTCTCGGGTGGGCAACGCACGTAGTGCCAGGAGAAAACGGTCTTCGGCAAAATCACCATGACTGCGGTGTCGTTTTCTTGAACTTCGAGAGAGTCCGTCTCCTGCGGCATCGTCATCGTTATGGCCGCTGAAAAAAAGTAATTAAAAAAATACTGTCAAATTCACAACAGTTTCGCTTTAAGGGAGACTTTGTCCTTGAAATTTTCAAAAAGTTGTCAGCGGAGCAACATGAGCAGCTAGAAGAAGAGGAGGGATGCCTCTGTGGACCAGGCATTGCCGATTAGCGGTAATTATAACACACATTTGTGTAAACACATTACAAAACTTTAAACGCGGTTTTCTCGAAAACACGTTTTTAAAAATGGCTGACATTCTCCTGACCGCTATAATTAACATATCGACCTGAAATTTGGAGAGCATACTCAGAAAATATGTCTTCACGGAATGACGGATCGTTTTTTCGATAGATACATTTTTGCATTTATTATTTATCTTTTTATGCGAAAAAAAACGCGAAAATTCGATTTTTTTTAAATTGCCGCCATTTTCCGAAATTTGTACTAAACGAAAAAACCCATCCGTCATTCCACGACCAAAGGGTCACAGTTTGATAATATGCTTTGAATTTGTGTTTCAGATCAACAAATAGGGGGCAGTGATGTCAGCCGTTTACCTCCCGCGATTTGAGGACCTGTTTTCGCGGAGCTGCAACGGCCGCCATTTTGGTTTTTTTTTTCAAAAAACAAATTTTTTAACGTTCTGTATATCATGAATAAAAGCAAGAAAAAAACCGCACTCAAAAAGCTTTACTCGTTTCCTTTAAAAAAACTAAAATGTAAACACCTGAAATATGGTACTCCAACGACAAAGTCTCCGTTAATGCTAAGAGTAAAGCTGTAGAGGGAAAAAGACGGTATGCACTTTTTATCTTCTAGTTCCACTATACAAATTCGACTCACGGACTTCACTCTGAGGATTTTGCTGATTGTACAACATTTCGCAAGATCCGCCGGCCGGATGATCAGTTGGAGCTTCGAGTGAACCTTCGGTACAAATTCCTTGGCCTGTTACATTCGCCGAATCCAGCGAGCACCAGCCGCAGTGAGAATGTTTGAGACACGTGCTGCATTGCTTGAAAACAGCACAGGGCTCGGGGCAATGTTCCACGTCGGTATTACGGAGTACGAGACCACATACGCCACCCGCACAGTACAGAGGTTGATAGGACGGAGATATGCACTGGAAAAAAACGACAAGTCAGTGTCAAAAATATCAATTTAGGGATTAGAATACTGTGACGGCCCGAAAAAGTATCTCATTTTCGATGCAATGTCCAATTTCAAAAACACTATTTGTTAAACTTCCGATTTTCCGCTATATTTGGATATATTATAGAAAACAAAAAGAAGATTTTGAGAATCCAAAAGTCGTTCTAAATATCGTGGTCAGGGGGCGCCAAGCTGCTGATCTTTTTTTTTCAAGGATTAGACAGAACGACTTTTGGAATTATTTGAAATAAAAAAACCAAATACTTCAATGTGTATAGTTTTGTACCTATGCGTCAACGAAACTATTTTTGAAATTTTGGTAAGTTCGCTCACAGAGTTTATACAAAAAAGTTTTGACCGCAAGTCAACACTTACTTTACGGTCCTATTATTCTGCGAATTTTGTTCAAATAAAAAGTAGCTGCGTTAATGCTTAAAAGTACAGTCGTGCTGTATATTGGAATCGGAAAAAATTAGAAGAAGGCTAGTTTTTTGGCAGATGATTTTGTCGGTGCCGCGGGTGCTAAATCCAAGTTTGCCTAAAAATCGGGGAGTAGGGTCTCTTTTTAGGGGATGAAGGGGGATGGAGGTCGATTAATGCCAAACTGCAACCCCCACGATGTCGGCGCCGGGAGACAAAATGGTCAGAACAATCCGGGCTTTATTTTTGTCCACAGCGCCGAAGTCGTAGAAGTTCATTTTGGGGGTGAAAAAGTGGGGTAAAAATTTTAAAAAAATCAGTTTTAATTCGATAACTCTTTAGAAAAAATTCATAAAATTTTGGTTCAAATGGGAACGTTGAAGCCCTTGAAAAAACGCTTCGAGCGAGTATTTGATCATCCCTCTCCGATAATATCTTCTCCCCCAAAAAATTGTTGAAGTATCAAAGAAAAATTGTTTATTGAATAACTCAAAAACAATCGTTTTTTTGGGGAAGGTTTAAAGGTACTAAATGTAGAGAATAATTTTCTCGATATTTTCGTTTCTAAGGACCACCCTTGAATTTTGCCTTTTCCAATCCCCATCGCGGGTTGAAAATTCAAAATATAATTCTGCGAAAACTATTGACCAAAAATAAAGCGATAAGAGTTTGGCGCTGTGGACAAAAATGTAGCTGAGGGTTCAAGCTACAAATTGTTCCACGGCGGCGAATTCGTGCGGTCAATAGTTATCCCAGAATTTTATTTTAAATTTCCAACCCCCGAGAGGGGTTGGAAAATCAAAATTCAAGGGTAGTCCATAGAAAAGAAAATGTAGAGAAAATCATTCTCTACATTTCGTACATTTAAACTATACGCGAAAAATCGATTGTTTTTGAGTTATTCAACAAACCATTTTTTTGGGGTATTTCAACAATTTTTTTGGGGTTGAAGATATTATCGGAGAATGATGATTAAATACTCGATCGACGCGTCTTTTCAAGGGCAACAACGTTCCCGTTTGAATCAAAAGTGTACGATTTTTTCCTAACGAGTTATTGAATTAAAATTGATTTTTCAAAATCTTACCCCCAAAGTGAATTTCCACGACTTCGGCGCTGTGAAAAAAACTAAAGCCCGGATTTTTATGAACATTTTGTCTCACGGCGCCGACCTCGTAGGGCGTGTAGTTTTCCATCAACCCACCCCCATACCTTTTTATCCCCTAAAAAAAGCCCGGCGACCCCATTTTTAGGCAAACTTGGATTTGGCACCCACGACACCTACAATTTTTTCCCATTACGGAAGTTTTCAGCGACAGTACGACCGTACCATACATATAAAGGTAAACGTAATGTTAAATACTTGGTTTTTTTGTGCCAGATCACCCAACAAGGAATAACGTAAAACACCCCTTGAATCTCGGAAGAAAAGATCAGCAGCCCGATGCTCCCTCACGGTCATATTTATAATTATTTTGAATGATTATATATTTTTTTTTAATAATATGCTTGAACACGGTGCAAAACCGCAAATTGATTAGATATTTTTTCTCCTTGCATCGCAAAATTAGACATATTACAGGACATTGCGGTATTCTAACTCCTTAAAGCATGGTCGGAATTTCTCCTCGTTGTGGGTGTTAAGGGGGGGGGGGGGTGAACAAACGGTACTTCGTTTAATTGAGTTGACCAGCGGCATTCTCGCCAGCCTCCCTCCGATCCAGTTCCTCTCAAGCAACTTCGACAATCCTTGTGATCGCCGCATCTCTTTTCGCACTCGGTGCTCGCCATTTTGAAGCTGAATCTCTCGAAAATATCCTTCGGCACACAGTTCCAATCGTATTTCGGCTCGGCAGTTATTTCGACACCCTGTTCAGCTGAACGCACCCGAGGAATGAAAAACGTCAAACACGGAACAACAAAATGTCGTAGTATATACGGAGACGAGATACTCACAAGTTTTCAAGACTTGTCGAGTCCACACGCAATCGCCGAGATTCTTGCATTTCTCGCAGTCGCTCGCTGGACAACGGCTCTCCCCGCATTGATTGACGTCGGTCACGGATATTTGCCGGATATTGCACTTGTTCTGCTCGTCGCAGTCCTTCTCCGAAGGTATGCACTTCCCGTGTGGACAATTCGTGCACCATTTGCACACGGGATCGTCGTCCTTGTAGTACGGCCACTGCGCCAAGCACTCGGTACACGTTTTGAAGTTTTGGCACTTCCTTCCGGCCATCCAATCGGAATTGCAGAATATACCGTTGGAACGTTGGGCCTGAGTTACGTTGATGTCGCATCTGAAATGCAAGTTAAAAAATGAAGAGTTCGTACTGTATTACGGGGGTTATGTACAGTTAACATTTTCCAAAAATCGATTTTTTATTTATTTTATTTTCGTAATCTACATATATTTAAGGGGTTAGACCACAGTAACGGGTATAAAATCATGTGCAAAGGCCATAGCCGGGTAAGTAGGGAAAAATTACCCCCGCATTTTCTCCAGCGAAATTAGAAGTATATTCTGAGGTATAAAAAAAAAAAAAAATTTTCTGAAAATTTCATTCCCGTCAACGCAATGTTTTTGGAAAAATGATTCCCCCCCGGAAACGCTTCAGTGGATCGATTCGATTTTTTTTTGGTACTTGTTACGATCAAACGTGTTACGAAGTACAATTATAGAACATTAAGGTTTAAAAAAATTATAGAATTATGAATTATAGAACATTAAGGTTTAAAAAAAAATAATGTTCCTTGTTTTATTTTTTTTTACTATAATCCACTTGGAGTACAATAACGAAATTTTTTTCATTTAATCTTTGGGCACCTTATTAGATTATATAATTTTTTCAAAATGATCGGTTTGGTACGCCACAGTGAAAAAAAAAGAAACAGACTTTATTGATATATTTTAGTTATATAGATATATAACTAAAATATATCAATAAAGTCTGTTTCTTTTTTTTTCACTGTGGCGTACCAATAAAGTGTTTTTCTTTTTGTTTCACTGTGGCGTACCAAACCGATCATTTTGAACAAATTATATAATTTAATAAGGTGCCCAAAGATTATATGAAAAAATTGTCGCTATTGTACCCCAAGTGGATTATAGTAAAAAATAATAAAACAAGGAATATTATTTTTTTCAAACCTTAATCTTTCGCAAGATATTCTATAATTTTATTTCGTAACACGTTTGATCAGAAGAAGTACAAAAAAAAATCAAATCGATCCACTGTACCGTTTCCGGAATTTTTTTTTTGATATTTAAAAAAAATTCATTGTTCTAAAACCATTGCGTTGACGGGCATGAAATTTTCAGAAAATTTGGTTTTTTTTTATACCTCAGAATATACTCCAAATTTCGCTGAAAAAAATGCGGGGGCAATTTTTCCCTACTTACCCGGCTATGGCCTTTAACCATTTTTTTCGTATGAAAAAGTGGTTCACTCATAAAATTAATTACACTTCTATTTAGTATGAATATCAAGCTGTTAGAAAATATAGATTTTTTTTCGATGTACCGACTTTTCGAGAAAGTGGCCGACTACTTGAAAATTCTCGAAACAGTTTTTTGCCAATTGGCGTGACAAATAACTTCAACAATTTTCACTCGATTTACTTCAAATTTAAAAGTTACGTTCCTAATTGCATTTCGCAGAGAAGTACGTACGGAATGTCTGATTAATCGAAAACTTTTCATTTTATGAGCAGTCATAACGAAATGTTTCACTGAAAATTCATTTCTTAAGTTCAAATACCTGCAACTTTTGAATAAAACAATATTTTTTCAATTCCGTACGTATTTCTCTAGGTATTCTAATGTAGATTGACGAGAATTTTTGTTTTTTGTTCTAGATAAAAAAATTGTCAATGCTCAATGTCACGCCGCGGAGCGCCTGAAAAAAGATAACAAAAGAAAATATTAGGAGTCGGCCATTTTGTACATCGAAAAAAATATATATATTTTCTACCAGCTTGATATTCTTACTAAATTGATGTGTAATTAATTTTATGAGTGAATCACTTTTTCATACGAAAAAAAAATTTTAATTCGCACATGATTTTATACCCGTTACTGTGGCCTAACCCCTTAAGTACACGCACAGAATATTTCTTGTCAATCTGGCGAATATTCTCCAAGTTACACGCACATTTGTAATGACGTGCCAGAGCGTTCGAAAGTGCTTTCGAAGCATTAAACGCGTTTTTCTCAAAGCTGTGTTCTTAAAGTCGGCGAGCAAGATTGCTCGGAAACGGCTGAACCGATCAGTCTCACATTTTAACACAATCGTTTCAAGTATATTTTTTAGTAATTAATCGAAGGTTTTTTCTCACCGATAAATATTTTCCATTTTATAAACAATTTAAGGACTACATTTTTGTCAACAATCGATTTTTTTACAAGAAGCCGCCATTTTGTCGAAAATTATTATTTTGCTTATTCCGTCGTTCAATTACAAGATAATCCATTATATTAAGTAAATATTTTTGGTTTTTTCATTTTAGATGATCCAGTCCAGAGATATCGTGCCTACTGCAAGACGCGGTTTTTCAGAGGTGCTCCCGGAGATCAGCTATAGCACCTTTCAAAATAATTATTTTTACAAATAAAAAATGTTAAGATACAGTTAAAAGTTACCATAATACGTGTACAAATTTTTACGTTAATAGATTTGAAGGTCTTCTCAAGAAAAATTCTCGAAAAGTTGATCTTTTTGGGCCTCCTGACTGTATATAACCCCTTAACCCTTCGACTGCACACTGGGTCATTTTGACCCCATTTTTTTTCAACTGGCTGTATCACAAAACGGGATAATCTATTCGGCCGCAGTGCGGCGCTCGCATGTTTCCCCAGTCCTACTCTATAGGTGGACACTCGGCCCCCATCCTACCCGTTCACTTCCTGCCCGTTCACTGAGGACAGCTGTCGAAAAAGGACCTGGGGTCGGATCGACCCCGTTTATGCAGTAGTGCGGTGAAAGTGAAAACATTTTTTGTTGTGTAATTTGGTGTTTCATTACTACACGTGAGTTACGATAGAAAATTCTCATAAATATTTTTTATTTTCCGCTACTAATGTAAATTATGTATTTAGAATGCCGATCGTAGAACTAAAAGCAAGTGTCCGTTATGCAGGAGGGCTATGTGCAACGTGCACCGAATGTACTTATGCGTCGATTGCGGTAAATGTAATAAATAATAATAAGTCATTGAAGTAAAAAAATGCGGAAAATATACGTTTTCAACAATTTATCTGCCGAAGGAGTCAATTTTTTCCATTTTTCACTGTCCCGGAAATGCTCAAATTCAAACCTCCGACTAAATATACTTTTTGGAACGACGGTCGACCCTGTCTTTTTCGCATCTACAAATCTTCCTCTTTAAAAACCTCAAAACCTTTTTTTATATTTCGTAAGAAAAGAATTATGATTTTTTCGTGCAAGTGCGTACTATTCAACGCATCTCCCACTTTAAACGAATGTTTGGGCACTTAATTTTTTATTTTCCTAAAATATACATTTCAGGCCATAAAATAAGGATCATTGACCACAAAAAACGTCTCTACAAAAAAGAATCCATATTACCGAAATACAACGATCTAAAAAACGTCTGGGGTCGTATCGACCCCATATGCAGTCAGAGGTTCGTGGCGGAAGTGTGCCGTCGAATATAACTCTTTTCCCGCGGTATGTTCTTCACATTTGTAATGGCAACGTATCGCGAGAGAACAAAAATAAAATTCTCATACTGACTTGTCGTCTCTGTTGACAGATTCCTCATTGGAGAAGCAATACGAGGCGTTGTAACCGGCCATCGTCGTAACGGCACAGAAAGAGCAACCAAAGTATTTTCTGCACGTGGTTTTGTCGACCCAAAGATTGCAAAGATCCTCGGGAATATTGATGAGGGTAACGTGACTTTTGATACCGCCATCGAAACCACCCACAACGTAGATGGCGTTACTCTCGGGATCGGCGTGAGTCATCGCGTGAGCGTACGCCGGAGGCGGTGGATTTCCAATTATTTCCATATCTTTCGTGATCAGTCGGATCCAGAGATTACAGGAGTATTTGTACGCTATGAGGGCGTCGGTCGTGTTGTGAGGATTTTGGCGACCTCCGAAAATCACCATGTACTCGTCTGTCGTCACTGCCGAATGGAGAAAACGCGCCTGCGGCTGAAACGCCAAGAGGAATCGTCGTTCAACAAAATGGCGCGTCTCGAAAGGATGGGCGAAAACAAAAAGTCCATTAATCAAGGGATCAGCTCACCAAGCTACTGCCATCCGAAAATTCATCCTCGAACGGCGGCAGAACGGACCAAGCTCGCGACTTGTAATTGAGCGCGTACAATTTGTTCGATATGAAAGTTCTATTGATCGCGTAAGTGTAACCACCGAAGATATAAAAGCTATCGGATTTGCCGTGATAAACGGTGCTGTGTCCGTAAACGCCCAACGGACCATTGCCCACGGTATTGACGGTGTCCCAGACCTCAGTCTCGAGATTAAATTCCCAAACCGTATCGAGATAACCGTACTTCGGACTAAATCCACCGACGAGTATGAGACTCTCGGATTCCCCGTCTCTGCGTAGCGTAAGGGTGTGTCCCGCGAGCGGGGGTGGTTCCTTTCTCAAGGCTTCCTGCTTTACGAGGCTCCATCTCTGATTCTGTAGGCTGAATTTCCAAAAATCGCTCAGAGTATTATTCGACAGTCCGTGAACACCTTCCTCCTTCATGGACAAGCCTCCGTAAACGTAAATCTGTTGTCGACTGTGAACGATCTCGGCGGCGTGAAAGTAACGGCCCTGGGGCATCGAAGCTTCCGAGGTGGATTCGACGGTGACGGGCATCCAGGTGTTGTTCTTCGTGTCGAAGAGCCTTATATCGTTGAGAGGACCGTGGCTCAACGAATAACCGCCGAACATCCACAAACTGCCGCGACGATCGGCTACGAGGCTGTGTCCGAAGCGGGGCAGGGTTTTTCTCAAGTGATCCAGATGATCGGCCAAATACTCGGAATTGAACAATTCCGTAAAAACCAACTGATTGTTCTTGATCTTAATGGAACAATCGCGTCCACCGAAGCCCGACGAACATACGCAATGGCCGTAGCCCTTGTCGCATATACCCTGTTTCTTGATCGACGTACAATTGTTCGGGCACAGCTCGATATCGCAGTTTATCCCAACGAAGCCAGTCTTGCAGAGGCAATTGCCACCGCGGCATTCGCGATTCTCCGGGCAATTGCCGCACGTCATCACAACGTAACTCGCGTTGAAACCTTCAACTTCGTCCAGCTGTTTGTAATGTACCGTGAGAAAGCCCGACTTCGCCTCGACCGTAACCGGATAATTCGTGCTCTCGGTGCAATAAACGCCGAGCAGTTGGCTCTGATGACTCGTCGTGGAGGAGACAAATTCCGGAAGTCCGTCGTAAACGTAAACGCTGTTCTCCTGGCAGCTGATATTGATGTCGTCGTGTATCGTAAATTGTACAACGCTCTGTACACTCGGGGTCATGGTGTCGGGTGACAAGCCGGTCTTTGGGCTAACGATCCAGAGACATTCCCTCGTCGGTGTGCCACCCAAATGAGTTTCCCACAGTGACAATTGCGAGTGACGGCTGCCCAATCCTTGTTTGCCGTTCTCGGCTCCGCCGAGCATGCCTCTCGACATACATCCGTAGTAGCACATGCCGCCGTCACGGGGATCCCCGTAATAGCCCTTTCTGCATCTCTGACAGGTGTCACCCTCGGTATTGTCGCGACAGAAGCAAACGCCCGTCTGGCGATCGCACACCTCGAGTTCTTTGTCACCGTGCTCGTTGCAGTTGCACTTCCGGCAGCCCAGGCTGGTCGTCGCGTTGCCGTAACTCCCGGCCTTGCAGTACTCGCAATATCGTCCCGTCGTCCAGTCCTGACAATCGTCGCATACGCCAACGCCACCTAGGCAAGTAGCGTGATTGTTGCAGCCGCAATTCGTGCGACAGTCCGGTCCGGTCCAGCCGAGATTGCACTCGCACTTGTATTCGGGTGCTTCGCTGCAGTAGCCGTTGACGCACTTCTCGTAGCACGTTTTCGTGCAGTTCTCCTTGCCGTCACCGTTGAAGCCTCGCTTGCACTGGCAACTGAAGCTCCCATGGGTATTCGTACACACGGCGTTCGGATGACAATCGTGGAGGCCCAAGTCGCACTCGTCGACGTCCGGACACTGCGCGTATGCCCAGCCGGCATCGTCGAGACCCAGCAGAGCGCTCGTCTCGTTCTGAAGCTCGTTTATCGTCGCGCTGCAATTAACGTGCGGCTGATTGAAATCACCCTGCACGCAGGCGCCGGTTATGGGATTTTCGAGACTGTAACACCAACCGCAGCTCAACGAGTGAAGACAACTCGTGCAATTCGTGTGTCTGCTGCAACTTTTGCACTGATCGTTGCCCGATAGAGACGAGCCCGTGCGCGAAGTAACGCCCATCAGGCCAGCCTGGTCCATCCATTCGCGACACAGGCCGAATTGATACTCCGACGTGTAAACCGAGAATGAGAAACACTCCTCGGTAGCTTCGCACCATACGCAACGGCCACGCTCGTCCAGGCATTGCGTACAATTCGAACGTTGCCTACAGGGTATCGGACACTCGTCCAGGCCGGTCACCGCATTTGGTAGTCTGCCGAGTCTCGCGCAACGAGCCTCTTCCGTCCACCATTCGCACAAATTACTCCCGACGCAGGACTCGCAGGAAATGTAGTTCGAACAGTTGGCACAGGCGAATGGCGTTATCGTTAAATAGTGCCACTCGGTTATTGGATCGTCGTTCTCCTCGCGATCTACCTCGATAGAGCATGTCTCCGTTTCGTTGGTCGAACGCGAGAGGCACTTGTCGTTGATGTCGCACCAGCCGCACGACGAATCGGTCAAACAGTGCAGACAATTTTTGTACTGCTCGCACGTACCGTTCTGATAAGGCTCGAGATACTCGAACGTGAAGACCTTTGGATTCTCGGTGTTCTTGTCGTGCGTTATCTCCATCTTGCTCGGCTCACGATAATTCGCCGTTACCATACGCTTCGACTCGAAATCGAGGAGATAACGGCCCGGCGACAGGGTCATCTGTTGGCCGTCGCTCCATTGCGTCGGTATGCACTGCGATTTTGCCGCGGTCAAATTTGCGACGAGCTCCTGCGGAGGCCACAAAAAGGATGGATCAAGCAATTGAAACACTAGGGTAAATCGTGGATGCAAACAGCAAACTGTGGATGGCCACAGTAACGGGTATAAAATCATGTGCGAATTTGACCATTTTTTTCGTATGAAAAAGTGATTCACGCGTAAAATTAATTACACTTTT